>JAMJFZ010001789.1:2305000-2677500 GCA_026225945.1 Cricetomys ansorgei
GGGTGAAATGTTTTCCCCCCACTAAATACAGCTTTATCATTTTGTTAAGACTTACCACATTTACTAAACGCATATCTTCTAGACAGAGATACAAAGTATAAAATATACATCGGATTCTGAAAACTTGGCATGGAAAGGAACACAGAATATCTCTTTAGTGGTTTTGTTTATATTGAGCATATGCTGAAATGACATTAGGATATATTGATTTGGATAAAATGCATTAATTTCACCTTTTTTTCCCTTTTTAACTTGGCACTGAGGAAACTTAAATTACACATACGGCTAGGTAATATGTTTCTCCTGACAGTGCTTTATAGATTATCCTGGGGCCAGAAGAGAATCAGGCCATGAGGCAGATATGAAATGTGGAGCATAGGGTGGGGACAGAGAAGTGAGCTCTGGCATGTTAGCTCCCTAGCTAACTGGGGCTGTTATTTTCAGGCTCCCCCAACTCCATCCCCATCCCTCTCCAGGTTCAAGCCTTGTCCTGTCTACCCCACCCTCATCCAACTCAGGCAAGCCGGTTTCCATCCCTAAGCCTGTGAAGGGTTGCTCCAGCCTGGAAGGTCTCTGTGGACGTTTTAAAATAATGTATGAGATCTCTGACTCCAGAAGCCCTAATGGGGATTTCTTCTGACCCTCCATTCTCAGACAAATTGGCTCTTTTGGTGGTCTAAAGACACAGTGGAGTGCCTGGGGGAATGGTCCAGCAAGTAAAGGGCCAGCTGCACAGTGTGCAAACTAGAGTCCAGATCCTCAGCACCCTGGAAATGCTGGCCAGGAATGGTGGCCATCTGTGATCCCAGCACCGGGGAGGTGGATACAGGCAGTCCCCAGAGCAAGCTGGCTAGCTACATTAGCCGAATGGGTGAGCTCTGTTTTCGAGTAAGAGACTGCCTCAAATATAAAGTGCAGAGCAATTGAAGAAGAAACCTAGCATCAGTCTCTGGCCTCCACAATATGTAAAAACACACACACACACACACACACACCCCAAAAACAAACCAAGCAAAAGACACAGTAGATAGGAAAACACCTTTTAAAGTGCTCTGTCAAGGTAAGAGGTTCCTTTCCAGGACCTTTCCACAATTCCCAAGCTCCCTCTCACTGTGTCCTGCACCCATGTCATCCAAGCGTCTCTCATGATGTGGGGATAATGTCTCTCGGTGACCTACAGGGAACATGCATGCAGGGACTCTCACGCCTTAGACCAGCTGCACCCTGTCTAGGTAGTATCATATACCTAGGGAACCTCCAGCAAGGCTGGGCAGACAGAAAGAAAAGGGGAGGGAGGGCTTCTAGTAGCCCACTCTCTCCAAAGCTCACCCACCAGGTCTCATCCTAGATTTCTTGAACTGTTTGTAGATGAAGTGCATCTTGTCCAAACAGCACTGAATCTTCTGGATACTGTGGGCAGAAAGCAGAAGACTCGGCTGTCCCAGTGGTGGGGATAGAAGGGAGTTGTCTCCTTGGAGAAAAAGCCTCATTGCCACAGAGCAGGGTGGGGTGTGATCTGGGAGTAGGGGAGACTGGCTGTGTCTAAGCTTATTTATGTATTTTAGAGCAAGCCTTCCTTCTCTATTCTAGATAGCTCTCTCACCCCACCCCCACCTTCAGCAGGTGGGACAAGTCTGGACTTAGTAAGAGTCTATATTCTTAGTAGACTCAATACCTGCTCCACAGAAGGAACTTAATGAGCCAACAGCCTACCGAAAACAGTAATGAATCAATCCACGGTCCCCCGGAGGTAGGGGGTGGGATGGGGTGGGAGATGGCCTATCAAGGGGCTTCACAGCCTGGGGTTTTAAATCACTACTGCTTCTTCCCCTTGCTTTTCACACTGGATACATCTGCTTCCTTTAGGACCCTGGGGTGTCCTTCCTCACTCTCAGTCCCACAGTGAGATCCCGGCCAGCCACAGTTACACAGTGAGACCTTGCCTCAGAGAAAACTAAAAGTAAAAAAATTCACCATAGATGAGGCAGAGTACACAAGGTTTCATTTCATTTTAGACCAGGATCTCTGAGGAAACAGCTCAAGAAAGCTCTTCCATTTTCAAAGCTGTTTGAATTTAGAATTGAGGATGGGACACTAGATCTGCAGAGACCTTCAGTTGCCATGGTCACCGTGGGCGGGGGGGGGGGGGGGGGAGGCTGCGGCTCTGCGCTCCTCGGACTGTAGTGGTGGGCGTTTTTTAGGTTTGTGAAAAACAGTAATAGAGGCTTTAAATGCCGTCAACCGGGAGCTGGAGAGACGGCTCAGCGGTTTAGAGCACTTGTTGCTCTTACAGAGGACCTGGGTTCAATTCCTAGCACCCAAACGGTGGTTTACAGTCGTCTATAGCTCAGTTCCTGGTGATCTGATGGCACTGCATGTATGTGATGCCCAGACATGAATGCATGCAGAATGCCCATTCACACA
Organism: Cricetomys ansorgei; assembly: GCA_026225945.1. Classification (NCBI taxonomy): domain Eukaryota; kingdom Metazoa; phylum Chordata; class Mammalia; order Rodentia; family Nesomyidae; genus Cricetomys; species Cricetomys ansorgei. The sequence continues at coordinate 2,307,425 of JAMJFZ010001789.1, forward strand.
ATACAATAAAATGACATTTAAAACATCGCTTTAAATCCCTGCTGCTTTGGATGTGGGTGGATCTAACCTGAAACCCACCCATCATTTACTGATTGTGACTTGGAGAAAATGAACCTTACAACAGCGTGGGCAGTGCTGGTGTTTGGTGGTAAGATGCTCTGAGTGAGAGGACCTGCTAACAGACACAGAGAAAGGGAGCTGGACTCTCCCTCAGAGCTACAGCTTCGGCTGTGATTTCCTTCTTAGTCAGATTCCCAGTTAGGGCAGGACCCGGGTTCCTAGTACCTTGCCCCAGAAGAGAGCAACCAAGCTGACTCAGAGAAAGCTGCCGAGCCTCCAGGGCTGCTTGCCTGGCCCAGCCTGTCACACGGATGAAGGGAATCCCACAGACCTTCTGCCGACATCGTGGATCTGATCCCGGCTCTTCAGCAGCTCTCCGCTTAGGCAGCTCAGGCTCATTTGGGTTTCTGTGGCATTGTGGGAACATCTAGAGAGGACCTCTGAGAACTGAAGGGCAGAAGAGAGACTCCTGTGAGGTTCTCCTGTCAGGGCTCTGCTGGTAACCTGTGGGGTCCCTCTCCCCCTTGTTCCTGTACAGCTCTGCCCCCTGGCTCACTCACACTCTGCAGCCTGGACCTCAATGTTGTGGCCTCCTTCAGTTCCTGGACGTCAGGCATCCCAGCCCTACTGCTGAACCTGGGTGGGGGGCAGAAAGGAGAAAGGCTGTGTTTGGGGGCTAAGGAGGCAGATGAGGCGGTAGAGAGCTCTGTACCTACACACTGGGCACAGCTTCTTTGTGACAGTCTTCTTGGCTTTATAAGGGAGTTTAGGGTTTGAGATAGAAGAACCAACTTGACGTGGGCCCCACACACCAAGGTTGTGATACTGTTGAGCAGGGCAAGGAATAAAAGTTGAAGCAGCTTGAAACACCAGAATTCATGAAAATGTACAAGCCTACAGTGCAAGGTAGCTATTAGTAAACCCCTTGCTAGGAGGTTCTATAACTAAATGAATGAAGTTCTTCCCAGGAGAAACTCTATTTCTTGACAGCCAATAGCACACTGATGGTCTATAGAAGTCTATAGAGGTCTATAGAGGTCTATAGTAGTCCAGGAATTGGAACATTAGCATCCCACGGTCCCACTGACTGATTGACACTGAACTCAACCGAGAATGATTGAAAGGTGGATATTTGCAAGGTGACAACAAAGTAACACCCTGGTCCTTCTGCAGGAAACATGTACCTGCGCAGTAGATGAATCACATGACTACTACCTGTGGTGTGTACGCAGCCAGCACCCAGCATGGTCTACGGTGTTCTAACACAAAACGTCAATGGAGCCCCTAACTAACCAGAGATCCCTGGCAGAAGAAGAAGCCAAATGACAAGAGGAGGTTCTGTGAGCCCGAGGGTAGAACAACAGATGGGGGGCCTCCCATAAGCCAGCGACACTGCAGAGCAAAGGAGGGCAAGAACTTAAACTCAAGGAGCAGAACTCCCAGATACAATGCGTGGTCCTGGACTGGCTCTCAGTTTGGACAAAGCAAGCTGCAAAAGGAAATTAAAGGACAGTTGGGATGGACAGTCTTCAGTGATGGGTACAGAGGAGCTGTGGAGGTGCTTGTGGAGGAGAGCTCACTACTGAGAGGACGGGGACATAACACAGCAGAGAACAGCACACTGCCGACAGTTCCGCTCACAGAGAGAACGATGGAGGAAGACTGAGGCAGCATGTCCGGGGCAGGGTCTGGGGAGGAGGGGCTTCCGCAAGTCCTTTCTCCACCAGCGTATATGCTTCTTAAAACATCCTTCTTTCTCTTTTTTATTTGAATTTTTTTGTACAATATATTTTGAGAACGTATACCCTTCCCCGACTCAGATCCTCACTCTATCCCTACCCACCCAACGTTATGTTCTTCTTCTTCTTTTTTTTTTTCTTAAAAATGCTTTTCAGCCTAAGTCCCTATCCAGCACCAACCGATCTGGTAAGCAGGCTTCATCACACACAAAACCAAAAATCAAAATAAACAAAAAACCAGTAAGACAAATGTTAAAACAAAATGAAACATAGTCATGTCCCCTCTCCACAATAAAACAACAACCATGGAGTTCATTTTGTGTTGGCCAACTACTCCTGGCCATGAGGTATGCTGTGGAGTGACCGTTACACCCAGTGACACTCCACTGGAGAAAACAAATTGCAAATAGCTTTTTGGTTAGGGGTGGGACCCAGAGTCTACTTCTCCCTCTCACATATCACATTCTCTCTCTCTCTCTCTGATAGGGTCTTTCTATGTAGTCCTGGCTGTCCTTGCTTGCTATGTAGACCAGGCTGGCCTCAAACTCACAGAGATCCTCCTGCCTCTGTCTCTTGAGTGCTGGGATTAAAGACATATGCCACCATGCCCAGCCAGCATATTCTTTAAATGATAACCATTAAGAGAGAATTCTGTGTCTTTTTGCTTAGTAATGCAGGGTCCTGGGAGGATGGGAAGATGAGCGGAGAGTCTCAGGACTCACCTGGAGGTTGCATGAAGGCAGTGCTATTCACTTCACCCACCAGAGAGTTGCAGAGCCCCTCAGTGTTTAGCACACAGAAGTTGTCCCATGCATGACTGTTGACTTGTTGAGGAGTAAGTTTATATTGTTGGGACTGGGGAGTGGGGAAACCTCAGGAGGCCTATCCTGATGTCCAGATATTCCTCCAGTCAGAGACCTTCAGGACAAAGGACAGGAGGGCTGCCTTGCCAGGAAAGCATACTGGAGAAAGAAAGGATGACTATTGCAGAATTTTACTTTTAATTATGTTTAAAATGGTTGTTTTGTGCATTGTCGGGTGAAGGGCTGCCTAGGTCTTGGCATTTGTATTGTCTGCGAGTGCTAGCATTATGTAAAAGATGTTTGCTCATGATCTGTTTGTGCTCACTGCTCCTTGGAAGACCAATATCAATAGAACACCTGAGGAGCTTAGGTATCAATAAAACCCCTGAGATGAGCCGCTCAGGGTTCCATTGTCCAGAATGGTGCTTGCCATGATAGTGGTTCCCTCTTCTGAGGCATAGCAGGGTTCACACCTATGAATACTCCTTGTCTTATTTGCTGAGCGACACAGTAAGTGTACAGCTACAGATGACCAAGTGGGGGAGATATAACCTCCCAACAGCAACAAAGGTGACATATTACTCATTAAAATACTCACATTCTACTGTAGAGAGAGATGGTGTCTGCAGCCCTTCGGGGAATCTACATGTCTGAGGGTGTCTGGAGAAGAGTAGGATTGCAAAGCACTGAGCTGGAAGCTTCAGATATTGGCCAGAGGCCCAGGGAAAAGAACCAGTGGCCTGTGGTCCCCTGCAAGCCAAGAGAGAGTTCATATCTGGTCTCTGGCTCTCTGTGCAGGCTCCTCTGCTCTCCATTCTCCTCCATACACCTGACATTCCTGGCCTCAGAGCTGGGAACCCGAGTGGAAAACCCGGCTAGGTAACACCTACCTCCTCTTCCAACGTGCTAGTCCAGGACAAGGGGCAGACACCCTAGACCTTGTCTACCCGACTCTCCCCAGACTGAAAACCCACAGTGATCACGAGAGATCATTTTCTTAGTACCAACCTCTCTCTAAGTGGACCCTCCAGGACCCCATTCTGTCCCCACCCAGCTCTCTGACTTCACCCCAGGACATTTGCCTCACAGCATCTGTCCACCCCACTACCAACTTACGCTTTCTGGGCTCAAAACCTTGGTGACTTGGTTCCTGTCCCTAGAGCGCCTGTATCCAGGCTCATGTGCCAGGGAAGCTCTGCCCACACTGAGACAGCACAGGCCCTTTGTGGGGCAGATGCTATATCTACCCTTAGATATCATCCCTGTGCCCCGGGCCAGGAGACTGATGTCCAACAGGAGTGCTCCCAATGGCTTCCACCGTGTTTGAAGGGAAGTAGCCACAATGGGCTCCTGTCAGCCAGAAACACTCTTCTCCCTCTTTATCCTGTCTCCCTGTTCACCTCGTCATCAGTTCCTGCACAGAGAGATCCAGCCCACCCTGGGAAACTCCCTGCACTTCTGAGGGAAAGGGTCAGGTTGTTGGGGAGGGGGGGCTTAAGGCATGTTGTCACAGCTTGTTGGGAAAGGCTTCCCATCTTCCCTCACCCCCGCGCCACGCCCTTCGGAACTCAGGCTAAGTTCACTTCTCAACAGCACCAGCTGAGAATGGCTAGTGAAGCCTGCCTTGCTGTCTCTCCACCCTTCCCTAGCTTAGCTTCCTCCTTCTCCGGCTCTTCCCTTCCACCTCAGAAGGCAAGGACAAGTGGAAGATCCAGGAGAAACAGGAGCAAAGCTGGGAGCTGAAACAGCCTGGATTTCCATCGCTGCTCAGTGCAGGGACAGCGCCTGGGAACGAGTCCTTCCTCTGAGTTCCCTCTGGGGCTTTGCACAGAATTTCAAATCACTCAAAGTCCTGGTGAATAAAAGTCCTACCGAGGTGAGGGTAGGGCTGCTCTTCCTGGGGAACGAGAGGGCACTACCCTTTGAGGAGCTGGAAGGCTGCCCTTCGCGGAATAGGGGACTGCCTGGAGCCCGGAGAGGCCAATGCCCATGGATTTCTCCCTGCAGAAGGTGGGGCGAGGCTGAAGACGGATACGCATGCGCATGAACTCATTTGGGCAAAGGGCATGATAGACAGGGCGAGAGCACTAATGTTGCAGGGGGCTGGGGCTCTGGCTGGGGAAGACTAGATACATAGTAGAGATGAAAAGCTGAGGAGAGATGAAAAGAGAGGAGAGCTGAGGGGCCCCCTCTGGCCTAGGCAGACACCTACCTTTCAGTGCCCAGGCTGCTGCTGAGGAAGAGTAGGGCTGTCTTTGTGACCTCCAGTGTCTGCTGGCACGTGTTCTGAAGCTCCTCCCTGTGTGAGGGCAGCCCAAGTCAGAGCCATCTTGACCAGGGCACTGTCCATGTATGCATGGCCTTAGGGCAGAAGAGGTCTGGATGGGTATGCTAGGACCCCATCCAGCCCTGCCCTGCACAGTACTCACAGGACCCAGTGTAACCCTCGAAGCATCATCTCCTGCCCATCCAGCAGGACCCGTGCCAGCCACAGAGCCTGGTAACCAGCACCCAGCACCCCCTGGAACATACAGATGGGTAGGATCAGGCTTTCCCCTGTGTGAAACCCCCTTCTGCCTCCCGGGACTGCCCCTCACCTTAGCTGTGCTGTAATCTGCCTGTAGGTCGACCTTGGGAACAAACTTTGGGATGTCCAGAGCAGCTGCGGACAAAGACCTTGTCTGAGGGGGCCTGCTTCTATGGACTGGGTCAACTCTAGGGTCACCTTTCCTTGTTCGGAGCTCACAGTCACCTCTTTCTAAGCTTCCCAACTCTCCTGGCGCCCCTCTCTCTCCAAACCTTCGATGATGCATTGACCCTGTGGATCTTCGAATGTGTCTCTGTTCTTTACTGCCACCTTGTGGTCATGCTTGAGAACTACACTCTAAAGCTTAGCTTCCAGCCTCAACAACCAGAAAACCCACAGATAGACCAGTGGTTCTCAACCTTTGGGATCGAATGATCCTTTCACAGGTGTCGCCTAAGACCACCTGCATATCAGATATTTACACTATAATTTATAATGGCAGTTATGAAGTAGCAACAAAAATAATTTTATGGTTGGGGGTCACCACAACATGAGGAACTGTGAGCCACAGCGTTGGGAAGATTGAGAACCACTTCACTGGACCCTATTCTCTTGCAAGGTTAAAGGCCCTCCTTCATCTCAGAAGAGGACTAAGCATGATCCAAATGGGAAGGAAATCCCTTCTAGAAATTGAGGGAAGAGCAAAGCTCTGTGTCTCTGCCCACTTGCTCTGTCTTACAGCAACAGGGATAACGCTTCTTCCGACTCAAACCACCCAAGGCACCCCCGCCAATCACACAGACTGTTGAAGGCATCATGGCTCCGCAAACCCTGCCTCTGCTGGAGGATCTGGGGAAACCCAAGGAAGTCACATGGCAACTCAGAGGCATGCACAGAACTAACACCCAAATTTGCTTCTACTCTGAGGGCCGGAGAAACATTAGGAAAACAAGTCATGCCCTGGGTTGTAAACCCATGTGTTCTGGAGGACAATGTCTCAGATGTAAAAGATTCAGCCCGAGCGGCCCTACTCACGGTCCCTGAAGGCTAGCCCCTTGGATGTGTCGCTGGCCATGCTGAACAAAGTCAGAGGGTGGCTGGCAGACGTGCGGGCGATGCGCTGTGCCGGGAGGCTTGGCTCGAGGACGCAAGGGTGACCCTCAAAGAGGTACTCCTGGTGTTTGGGGGCCACGTTGGCCTGCTCATACACAGCCTCCAGAAAGATGGCAATCCTAGACACATGAGAGGAGGAAGGGGTAGGAATCACAGAGAGGGCTCAGCTTTTCTGGGGTAAGGTCCAGGGGGTAGTTTTTCATCAAAGATGGGAAGGCAAAGGCACAGTTTGTGCAAAATGGGAAAAGGACCCAGGAGTTCCAATACCTAGCTTCCGCCCTTTTGCCCAATCCCGCTAACCCCTCATCAAATTCTCCTGATCTTATACAGTGCTCTGGTTATTGGGGCACATGCCTGTAATCCTAGCTCTTGGAAGACAGAGGCAGGAGGATGGAGTTTTTGGTTACCTGAGCCACACAGCAAGATCCCATCTCAAACACCAAAAACCAAGAATTTAGAGAGTGAAGGGTTTTGCAAACAATAAATCATAAACCCAAGAAATCGAGCGCCCTCCTCTGAGACTGAGGACGCAGTCTAGCACTGTAAAGAGAATACAAGCTGTAACACAAGCAAGGACTTGTGTTCGACTCAAATTCGACAGAAAAAAACACTTTTCCGAAATGTGTTTTGGGAGATGCTCCCTTGAGCCCCTACCACTGCTTAGGTAGGGAAGGCTCTGTTGTTCTCACTCACGTGTTGTGGGCGTGGATGTACACGTGGTGCAAGACTGCCTGGGGCAGGGAGAAGACGTGGATGACAACCCGCTGCAAGATGTCACTGGTCTCCGCGAAGAACTGATCAAAGCCCCAGCATCTAGCCTGTTCTACCTCCAGGATGTTGGCCAGGATGGGCACCAGCTGGCTCTGCAGCCCCCTATACACATAAGACATGGAGACTGTCAGGGCTAGGGCCCAGAATCCAGATGGAACTTCCCAGGCTACAGAAGGAAAATGGAGGGCCCCAGGGCTCTGCTGAGAAGGCCTGTAGGTCTTGACTCGAAGAGAGAAGTGATCCCTAGGAGCCTAGTTGGATTCAGTGACCGCCCCTCCCACTTACATGGACAGCCTGCAGGTGATGGGAAGGCTATAGCTCCACTCCAGAGGCCCATTTTCCTGCCGCTGAGTCCCTGAAATGGCCCCGGCTGGCTTCTCTGTGGTGATTCTATACCTGCAGTAGGGCAGAGTCCAGTCACTAGGACTTCCCCTCCCCCACCCACCCTTCGCACTTACCCGCCCCACCATCAACACTTTAAGAAACAATAAACTCTGAACAGAGCATAGTCCATGTCACCTGCCACTGTGAGGTAGGCTGGAAAATGAAATTGTGGAGTCCTGGCTCCGGCCGTGAGATCGCCTGCGCCCAGGTCCTTGCTTCAGGCAGAGCCCCTCTCTCTGTCCCTATGGCTGAGCCAGGCCTGGCCACCTCCACATCTGTGCCGTGCGGATCTCAGCACCAAACATTCTCTACTCTCTTTGCTAACTGCTCCCCTGCCACAAATCTACCCTTCTCCGACAGCCCATCCCATTCCAACCTTCCTCTCTTGTCCCTAAACCGAATATTGGTTCCGCACAGCTTGGCCCAGGGCCATGGGTGCCAACCTTCCTGATGACACACTCATAAGAGAGCAGCTCTGAGATGTCTTCCACTTGTTACAAGATGGAGAAAGGAAGAGACGCTAACCATTGCTCAGCTTTGAGGAAACCAAGAACGATTTCACGTTCTTGAAGATATGCTGAAAGCTTGACTTAGACCCGAGTAATTCTGACCACCCAGGCCATCGTGCTCTGCCTCTCTAGAACCTCGGCAGACCATTAACTGCAACCAGTGCAGACACCAGCACTTCTCATGGACTGTCCTGCCACCCCAAAGCCCTCTTCTCTTAAGTGTCCATTACCTATAGCCAATGTAAACATCTCTTCTTCCCCGAGATCTACAACGGACCCTCGGCACTAGATCTGGTAGATGTTTTTTCACCTGCCCTCCAGCTAGAACCTTGGGAACTTGTCCCAAGACTTGGTACTTTCTTAGTAGATCCTTGTATTGCAGGGCCCCTCATCTCAGTGGTTTGATACTACTTTATATCTCTTTTGTTACATCCTGGCAGGCTGTCTTCAGCTCCTATCTGGCAGTGAGAGACCCTAGGAAGGCCCTGGATCTGGGTACCAGCTCCATCTTTACCCCTGCAGGCTCTGTAACATTGTAAGCCTCCCTGAGCCTTAGTGGAGATGCAGTGAGCTAGCAATCAGGGTAGGACAGAGGGTACACTGAACTAAGACAGAGGAGTATGAGTGTTTTCTATGAAGCCAGGGGTGTGAGACTGTGCTTCTGGTTTGAATAACAGTGGCTCTGAAAGAGTCGAGGTAGGGGACTGGGAGTCAGAGACACAGCAGGGCCCAGTGGGGGAGGGTCAGGTGTCTGCCAGAAGGAAGTCCAGGCCTGTTCCCTTCATCCTCTGCCCCGTAGCCCACCGTACATGATCTCCTTGTTGCGCCGGGGCCCACCAAAGGGGATGAAGGGCAGACTACCGGTGGCTGCATGGTACAGGGTCACCCCAATACTCCAGAGATCCACAGTCACCCCGAACGCCTTTTGCTGGGGTTTGCGAAGCACTGCCCGCTCATACATGTCAGGGTGCTATGGGAGAAAGGTAAAGAACAGCTATGAAGGGGCAGTGCGGGCACTCCTGGGGGACTCTCGGGGAAGCACAAAGCAAGGGGCCATCAGCTTGGAGCAGAGGGTCTTCAACATGTCACTTACCAGGTACTCCTCTGTCCCATAGACAGAAACAAACTTCTCATCATCGTCCAGCTTGCGGGCAGCCCCGAAGTCAGACAGCTTATAGAGGCTCTGCCCCTCCTCCCCCACCAGGCGCATGATGTTCCCAGGCTTGATGTCACGGTGGACAATGCCGTTTTCCCGAAGGTGGTTCACGCCAGCCACTGGGGACAGACAGAGCACTACTAGCTGGCTCAGCCAGGGACTTGTCAGTCTAGTATCTGAGGTTGGTCCTGGTGAAGAGTCTGTCCTTAGAGCCAAATAGACAGGGAGCTGCCACAGGAAACTCAGGGAAAGCAGAAGCCCCAGGGCAAAGAAGAGACATTCCAGGTTAGAGAGATGGATCACTGGTTAAGTGCACTTTTGGCTGCTCTTCCAGATGACCCTGGTTCATTTCTCAGTACCTACAGGTCAGCTCACAACTGTAACTCCTCTTCTGGCCTCTGCAGACACCAGTCACACACGTGGTGCATAGACACATGCGGGCAAGACATCCATACACATTAAGTAAACATAATTTAATAAATTTTTTAGTGGGTGTGGGTGGGTGGAGAGATGGTTTGTTTAAGAGCACTTGCCACTCTTCCCGAGGGCCCGGGTTCAGTCCCCAGCACCATGATAGCTCACAACCATTTGTAACTCCAGATCCAGGGGGATCTGAATCCTTCTTTTGACCTCTGAGAGTACCAGGCACACACATGGAGCACATGCAAAACACACTCATATGTACAAAATAAATAATTTATTTTAAAAAAATAAATAAAAGGAAGGGCTTCCAAAGACTCATCCGGATCCTGTGGGGGAGCTCAGGACACATCTTTTCCCTTTTATTATTTATCTGTGGTAAAATATACTTAACAATTTATCATTTAAAATTTTGTTTGGGTGGGGGGGTATGTTTAACTATGTAGCCCAGGCTACCCAGGAATTCTTGCCTGCTTCAGCCTCCCCATTGTGAGGAGGAAGCAGCCAGGTCCTTCTTTTTAACCATTTTTAAGGGTACAGCACGGTGGCTTTAAGTACATTTACATCACATGCAAACATCACCATCACTCGTGTGGAGATGCCTCTCCCCCTCCCCAAATGGCGTTCTATACCTATAAAACAGCACTCCCTACACCTGACTTCAGTCCTGTGCAACACGCTACCTCCGTCTCTAGCAACTCGATCCCCTAGGAGCTGTGACCAGTGGAAGCCTGTGCGGTCTTTGCCTTTCTGCAGCTAGCTCATCCCTCAGCACAGTGCCCTTCAGTTTCCTCCATGTTGCCGGGTATGTTAGAATTCCCTCCTTTGTACGGTCATACTCCACTGCCTGCAATGCATCCCGTTAGGCTGTCTCACCTGCTGACTATTGTGAATGATGCTACCCTTCAACACTGACGAACAGTCTTTTTAGAATTCTCTTCCTACGGCTTTGAGTTGAATCGGCCACGTGGGCCCTGAGACGGGGCAGGGCTCACCCACACAGCGCAGTACCACCAGGAATTCCTCCTCAGGAAGCCCGAAGGTGTTCTCAGGGTCTTCTAGCACACTCAGCAGGCTCCCACTGGAGCAATATTCCATCACGAGAACCTTCTGCCGGCTGCCTCCCTGCGCACAGAACAGAAGGCAGCTTTGTGAGGAGGGTACTTCCCACTTCCACCAGTCAGGAGGTTGCTTACCTGGAGCAGGAAGCCCTCATTCCAGGGTCCCGGCTTCTTGTCTGGCCTCCTTGCCATGTATCAGCCCATCCCAGACACAGGAATCCAAGGCTACCTTTTCTAGGAAGCCCTCTTTGACTAGGCACTGATTCCTCCTTTCCTTGTCTAGTGATTTCCCCAGGTGGCCTACATCCTTGAATTTCTTTCTCACAACACCCCCCCCCCGCCCCCCGCCAGCCTCCAATGCTTCTGGACTGCTGATGAGCATAGCTCGCCTCTCCCTGGACTTCGAAGGTCAAGGTCAAGACCACCCTTCTCTGTCTGAGCACAGGACCCACCGTTTCTTCCACAGCGAACAGCTTGACGATATTCTGGTGATTCAGCTTCCGCAGGACCTCAAACTCCCTCTCTTGTACCTCAGGGGGCCGCCGGTAGCTGGCTGAGTTGAAGACCTTTACAGCAACCACCTCCCCGGATTTCTAGAGTGTGGTTACAAGGTGGGAATCAACATGGGAACCACATAGGTCCTATCCCTGCTGGGGAGTTGCTACCTTCTGCCTCTTGAGCCCAGAGAGAGGCAGGGACTGGATGGGCTCACATCTACAGCCCCTCCCCCTACTCAGGGGGCTAGAGCAGAACTTGGAGGTGACACACCTGATCTCCCATGGGGGATGGCATGTTATTGCTCATTTGCCATAGGTAAGAAACGCCTAGGCAGTTCACCCCGTCTCTGGTCCCTGAGCACAGAGTGCACTCTGACGCAGCTCTGCAGTCACTGCCGGACAAACCCAAACAGGCCCAACTCTCCCAACCCTGCTATTCCTAGATCCCACTTGCTGTCACCTCCCCTTTTGCCTTGTCCTTTAGTCTCAACATGTCTCTGACAGAGGCACAATTCCAAGGGATTTTTCTAGCACCCCACACTTCAGCCCAAACCTATGGAGTCTTTCCTCATCAGAGTGGACAGAACAGAGTCATGGGACTGCTGTCCAGCTACATAGAACCTTAATGTCCAATGGAGGGCTACTTCTAGGGCATGAAAGAATCTGAGGCCTGAGTTACTACTACCTTGTTTCGAGCCTTGTACACACTGGCAGTGGCCCCCTGGCCTAGCAGGTCATCAGTGTGCCATAGGTAATTACTTGTACTCTGCATCTCCTGGCCTTGGCTACCTTCCACCTGGGAAAACAAAGCAAACAACCATGTGGGGGCCCCAAGGGCCGGTGCCTGACCCGCACTGGGCACTGGTAGCCGCATCAGCTCTCTAGCCCACCCCCTAATGGGCTCCGTGTGACCATGGCACAGGCACGGGAGCTTGGGAAATGGTGGCACAGGAAGATTAAGTAACTACTCCCAAAGAAGCAGCACAGCAGCAGGAGGGCCCTACCGGGCCCCAAGCTTGTGTCTGTTCTACCCACGGGGACTTCTCTCTGTCCTGTGCTTGGGTCCCTTCCAGTACCCTTCAGAGATAGGCCAGTCTACAGGGACAAACCTTTATTACCTCTTTTGAGTACTGGGGACTCAGAGTCTTGGCATCCAGGCCTGGGACTGTCCCAGGAAGCCGACTCAGTGCAGAAGGACGAGCTCTGGGTCAGCCAGGGTCAGGCAGAGGCAGTCACACCACCACCACAAATCTCCGGGATTGCGACATGAGCCTGGAACCCCCATTCCCACCCCCTTCTCTGCCTGTGTGGCCCCTAACTTCCTACTGCTGGGAGCTCACAGCTGCTACCACGCAGCCAGGTCTTGCTCAGTGCTATTCCAGAGAGAACAGGGCTACAGGGAAGACAGCTAAGGAGGAAGGATAGAGGAAAGAAAGGGAGAGGTAGGTGACGGAGGAGAGGGGTGGGAGGATCTATGACCATCAAACACAAGGGCTCAGGAGAAACTCTCCACAACTTTGCTCCTCATCTTTGCTCTCATCCTGTTCCTCCCCCGAAAGCTGGTTCCTCTAAAGCAACTAGTTCCAGAAAGTGTAGTCTCAGAAGTTATACTCACTGCCTGTCTGCAAAACAGGGCCAGGGTTGGCCTTTTGGGATGCCCGGGGATAGAAGCATAAGAAACATCCTTTCAATGTTTTGAAATAAAGCTGCATTAGGCAAGGCTTCTTCCTCTCTAGCACCTCACTGGTTCCCAAACCAAAGGTGGCTTAATTCTGAACCCTTTCTCTCCATATATATTTTTTAAGAGAGAGTAGCACAGGTACCTTCGCTGATATTGAGAATGGCTTTGAACTTCTTCATCTACCTCCCAAATGCTTGGATTATAGGTGTGTACCACCATTCCCTGCTAACTGGAGACTGACCCCATGGCTTCATGCATGCTAGGCAAGCACTTTACAAACTAAGCGAGCTATATCTCAGCTTGTGGTCTAATTTTAAAATGCAAACCCTGGAGAATGTCAGTTTTGAGCCAGAATCCACTTGAAGAGATCAGTAGTCACGCCCTAGTTTCAGACAACTCATATTTGCATTATGCAAAAGGGCACTGAGGAGACCTCCTGAAGGCAATGTGAATGAGCTGCCCAAGGTTTTGCATATGGCTGGAGAGACAGCCCAAGGTGAGGCTCTGGCAGGGTACACTGAAATGGAGGTCAAGGTCCCAGCCTTGGGAGCTGGTGGCAGTGGATTGTATCACCTTCACAACTCTACCTGGGTTGGTCCTCAACCAAGTCCTGGTGCTAGGACACAGCACAGCTGAAGTCAGGGAGATGGATGGGGAGATAGATGCACAGAGCAGAGTCCCAGATGGGCAGCGTGGTCCTGGGTTCTGGGCCTAGAAGCACTGACTATTATACATCTGGCTCACCTCTGCATTCTTGAGTCTCCCACCCAGCCTCTTGTGTACACAGAAGGCTCAGCTGAGTCAACCAGCCTACCCACAGACTCCCATCCTCCTGGGGTGGTGGCGGTGGTGGTGGTGGTGGTGGGAGGGTGTCCTCTGTTGCAGATGTACTTACCTGCTCTCCAACTGGCCCAGAATCAGGCAAAGACTCTCCCCGGCAAGTGTGCGTTATGCTTTCTGTCTGGGGCAAGTCCAGGAGCTGAGCTGCACCAGAAAGAAGAGGGTGGGAGGATGAGAGGTCCTCTCAGTATTGTTTGATTCTCAGCCCCATCAAAGGCCACCTAGCCCTTCATTCCTTCCCTACAGGACTGAGGATTTTCTAGTCTCTTTCCAGCTCTTCTGGGAGCCTCTCTTGGCTATTTTGAGCCTCAGAGAAAAGATCCCAAGCAGAAGGCAGTAGAGGCACCCAAAACTGAACCCCAGCTTGGCATGGGCATGTTGGGAAGCAGAGCCCAGAAGGGGAGCCCTGTTGGCTAATGGGGGTTCTCCTCAGGGCCATGATCCTTCTTGCCCCTCGCTGGCCTCTAAAGTACTTTTTGAGAGTGGTTTTTTTTTTTTTTTTCACCGAGGGAGTGCAGGACACCACCACGGTTACCAGCAGTCACAAGAAAGACACCGGAAAGGGGATTCAGCTGAGTGTTGCCCTGAAGCTACCCCACCTGGCTCCCCCACGCCACCCCTCCTCCACAGAGGCTGCACACTCACCCCATCACCCATCTCAGCTGCAGGGGAATGCAGACTTGTGGGGCTGGGTGGCATCCCCAAGGATTTCAGGCCTTGAAGTCAATCATGGGCAGTGCCTAGAACATCCTGGCAGTCATGGATCCACAGGGAAAGCTAGTGGTGATGGCTTGGGCCTGAGGGTTTCTTCCCTGCCTCTCTGCTGGCAGTGAGGTACCCAGCACAGCAGAGCCCAGGTTTTATCACACTTCCTCATTCACTTCTCTCTCTCTCACCCCACCTCTTTCCCTCCCTTCCTCCCTCTCTCTCTTAAAGAGACAGGCAGCCTAGCTGCTGCCACATACAACCCCTGACTTTCCATCAAGAAAGGGAAAGAAGATGCTGTAAGTTCCCCAGTGGAAGCCATAGGACCATGTCTGAGCCACGGAGAGGCCAGGAACTGAGGCTGGGGCCTCTGCAACAGGTCACAGGAGTACTGTGCTGGCATCTCCAGCAGGGAATTTCAGGCCTCTGCTTAAAGTCAACTAAAGAGGTTGAACAAGTTAACCAAGTTGAAAACTGTCTAGAAAGGCCTAGGACCTGTGCTTGGCCCCTCCCAGAAGCTGGACAGGACTTGTCTTCCTTAGAGCTTGCAAGAACAAGCACATGTCCAGGTCCTATCCTGACCTTACAGCAACCCCCAAGACACCCCTCCCAGACTCCCATCCCTACCCCCACGCAGCTTTCTGACATGATGCCTGAAGGTGTGATGGCAAGGAATGGAATCTGGTAAACTTTGGGAGACTGGAAAGTGTTTTTCAGACCACAGTTGATAGCATTAAGTTCCTACACACCTTTAGTAATTTGCCCATGATTTGCCACCTTCCCAGCCAGAATCCAGTGCTCAAAATATCTTGGGAAGCTGGAAGGGGGGAGTCTATGTTGCTCTGGTCAGCTCTGAGTGGACAGTTGGAAAAGAAGTGGTTAAAATCAGGAAATTCCATGTTTCTCTAGAATGTTGATGGGACTTTCCCCTGGCCACACCTGGGACTTTCCTCTGCCAACCCCACCCCACCACAGGGAGGAGAGGACAGGCCTAGAGCTTGTCAACTTGGCTGGCAGATTCACCTGATAACATGACAACTAGAAGCCCTGCAGTGGCTTCTCAAAATAGGGTCAGTGTGTGTGTGTGTGTGTGTGTGTGCACACGCGTGCGAGTGCAGGGGTGAGCAGGGGCTCCGGGGGAGGGCAGACATGGACACATCCCTGAGGACCCCCCCATGCCAGGTTATGTGATACTAGGTTTCCACCTTGCAAGAATTCGAGGTAACAGGAATTGTACTTGTTGATCATCTGCAGCTCTGAGAGGACAGGAACATGTGCTTTCTCTAGCAAATCATTTAAACTGCTGCTTCAAGACCTCCTAAGAGCTCCCATCCTCTAGCAAGATGACTGTTCAACTGGCTGCTCCATCAGTCTAGAAAGTCATTGGAGTGACTTTCATGATTAGAGTGCCCCTGTCGCTCACTAGGGATCCTGTTTTGTGTACTGAGGGTTTGCAGCATCAGTTTGCTTATCCTGAAGGCTATTCATTTTCCTCCATGAACCAGCACTATCATTTTCCTTTCACTGGCAAGCCTAATCTTTTCCCCAGGGACTTTCACACCTTCCAACGAAAGAGTCAAGTCTAGCATCTCCTGCAGAGCAGGCGCTGTGTGCCTAGGACAGGAGAGACATAGGTATCTTATCCCAAAAAGGTGGGGTACCGGATGTGGTAGTGAATGCAAGGAAATACATACTGAGCAAACAGTGGTCTTGTGGACTCCATTGAGGCAGTAGGAGGGCTAGCCAGGCTTGCTGGGTGCTGTGAATTAGGCAGAGAAGGAGGACTAGTTCAAGCATAGGAAGCAGAGGCAGAGGTGCTAACACATGAAGAACATGAATTGTTCAGGGTTTTTGAACCTGGGAAGCTAGGGAGAGCCAGCAAGGGGGAACTGTGCTGGTAACAGATGGTACTTCACCTGTAGACTCTGGAAGTAAACATTCTTAGTGTGGACAAAATATAGAACTGTCCTATCTGTGTCCTAGCTGGGTAGAGGTTCAGGAGCCTGAGAGAAGTGGACATCCTTAAGAAGCCTTGCCACATCTTCCCAGGCTCCAAAGAATCATAGGAATAGTGGCAATACAAAGGCAGCATAGGGCTCAGAGGCAAGTGTGTGTGTGTGTGTGTGTGTGTGTGTGTGTGTGTGTGTGTGTGTGTTGGGATGGCAACTCTAGGGGAAAACAAAAACAACTCATGCCTGCTTACTACTGATGGAAGCTGGTTTGGTGGAAAGGGCTGGTACATCATCATTAAAGCTACCTCCTAGGCAGGGCTTAA
This sequence comes from Cricetomys ansorgei, assembly GCA_026225945.1. Taxonomy (NCBI): domain Eukaryota; kingdom Metazoa; phylum Chordata; class Mammalia; order Rodentia; family Nesomyidae; genus Cricetomys; species Cricetomys ansorgei. The sequence goes on from JAMJFZ010001789.1 coordinate 2,323,966, forward strand.
GTCATTTAACCTTCCTCATAGGATTGCTATAAAGCAAAGAGATGAAATGCTCAGCACCCAGTGGATTTGGAATAGATATTATTTTGGGCATAGCGGCATGTATCTGTAGCTCCAGCTTCTAGGAGGGCTGAGGCAGGAGGTTCACTGGAGCCTAGGAATTCAAGATCAGCCTGAAAAACACACACACACACACACACACACACACACACACACACACACACACGATCAGGCAGCTGGGGGTGTAGCTCAGTAGCAGTACTGCTCAGCATGAGGCTGAATTCTATATACAATAGTAGCTGCTGTACCCACCCCCATACCACCCATCCACACACATTCTTTTCCACTGCCTTAAAAGAAAGGTTTCAAACAGACGAAAGTAAGAAAGGATCAGGGCAGAGTGGTCTGTGAGTGGGGGCTTGTTTATAAGACTGTGTATACTGGCTGTACTTAGTCACAGGACTAAATGACAAAACCTCAGAGCCTTCATAAGTCAACTTTGCCCAAGAGCTTTGGTGCAGGAAGGACAAATACTACAGCCAGAACTGGTATTCTGGTTCTTCCCAAACAGTGGGAAAGGGGCTGTGGGTGTACTATCCAGGCCCCCAAGGGACCTGGCCCTTGTGCAATTATCTGTCATTGTTCCTAATCTGGAAATGTGTTCCTTCCTTTCCATACTCAGCTTAAGACCCTGCCTTCAATTTAGCTGAAAAGCAACTGAAAGTGAATTCATTCCTCAAGAGCCACTGCCTGCCTGTGCCTACCCTAGTATCTGCTGTTCCTCCCAAGAGACAAGACCATGTGTCCTTTCTGCTAGTACTACTACTCCAGTTGGGCTATGCAACTCATCTGTCCCTCCACACTCCTTCATTTCTTCTGGGTCTGCCCATGGAGCAAATGTGCCTTAACTTTGTCTATCTTCAGAACAGACCCTGGGCCTTGACCCCTCTGGTCGCTTCCCACTCGCTTAAGCTTCTGGGTCTTTCTGTCTTTGCTGCCTAGCCCACTCCAGTGAGATTTATTTCCCATCTACTGAAAACATGCTTCTTTCTTTTCTTTTCCTTTTCTTTTCTCTCTTGTTTTTAAGGTGGGGTCTATGTTCCAAGAAGTGCCCCCTTTGTCCTTTTAGACAGAGTTTCTCTATATAGCCCCAACTATCCTGGAACTTGCTGTGTAGACCAGGATGTTTATGAAGTCAGAGATCTTTCTGTCTTTGCCTCCCAAGTGCTTGGACTAAAGGCATGATCCACCATGCCTAGAAAAAATGCTAACTTTTCAACATCAGCTTCATCTTATCCCCATGGCACTGGGCATTCAACAGTTGATCCGTTCCTTTGTCAAGTACTTCCTTTTCCTGGTTTCTACGGCATGTGCCTTCTGCCACCTAGATACTGGGCTTGCTCCATCCTTTTTGTCTGGCTCCTTTACCAGATTTCCCCTTTCCATCTATCCATTATTTCAGGAATCTCACTTGGAATACATCCTACTGGATTTTGGGTAGGGTAATCCCCGAACTCCAGGCTCACACATCTACTTTTTGCTATTCCCACTTGTGTGTCTTTTGGTCATCTCAGCATAGCAGAAATTTTATTTTTCCACACTCGGTTTCATACCACAATGGCCTCCTACCTCTTTGAAAAATGGAGTCTTATTGCCAAAGCCAGCTTCAAGCTGTGCTCCTCTTGCCTCAGCTAATGACTACTGGCAGTTATCACACACGGCTCCACAATGGCCTTTCTTGTCCAACCAAGCATCCTGTTTCGTTTTCACATTCACTTAGTTTGCTTTTTTTTGTGTTGAGCAGGAAACAAGCTCTGCTGCCTCCCCCCCTTCCCTTGCTCAATACAGTCCTTGAATAGATAGATTAAAGTCAGTTGATTTACTGATTCTTTGCCATATGTAACATCAGGGTTAGCTTCTGAGTCAAAGGAAAGTTCCTGCCCATGCTTGCAAATCGCAGCACTCAGGAGGCTGAAGCAGGAGGGCCGTGATAAGTCTGGAAATCCTTTCTTGACTGACTTCCTAGAACAATGGGATATGTACTCACCTGGCCTCCTGTTTTGGTTTCCACTTTTGGCTGAAAAGTTTGTGTATTGACTACTCACTGTCACCTGCTTCCATCAAGGTCCCATCAGAATATATATCGAAGAGAACTGCCAAAGCATGACCTTTGCTGTAAGAAGTCTCTTTGGTGCTTTGTCCACAGCCTAAGAGCTGGGTCCATCTCAGCAACTCAGTGGCTCCAGGGATCCCCTCTTCATATACTGCTGTGTGTGTGTATGTGTGTGTGTAGGGGGGATGTGTAAAAGCTCACATGTACCATAGGGTGGCAGAACAGCCTCAATTTTGACTTACCCCAGGGCAACAATGCTTCAAGAGCAGCTCAGAATGGAGCTACTTCGTTAACAGAGGGAGATGAGAACAGGCTGGTAGGGCAAAGTGCTGAATATCAGATACATAATAGATAGAAATGACAAACTTAAGAGGAAGAGGAAGGTGTCCACGCCAGGCTGGGCTAGGATCCCCAAGTGTTACTACCTGAACACAGGTAATGTCAGTAAACATGGCAGACTCGACTTATCTTCAGGGATGTCTGGTATTATAAGCTCCCTAAAAACAAATGTTGGCCCCAGGCTTTGTAGAATTCACTCTAATTTGTTACCTCTCTTGGTATTTTGCTGCTTTTGTTAATCGGGTATCTATTATCGAAAATGTACACATTGCACAAGACCTGGGCAATTGCAAGCCACACCAAATCCCAGCATGGAGAGGGAGGTCGGCATGAAGTCCCACCTCCAGCAGAGGAGCTAATGGCACTTGTCAGCAGCTGGGGAAGAGTCAGTTTTCTCTAAGAGTGTAGCCTTGATAAATAGACCATGCTCCAGTGGAAAGTTACACATCTGAGAATATTGGACAGCACAAATCAAGTCTTGGTGGTGGCTGTGGGGTCAGCAAAGTTGAGTGGGTAAGGAATGGGGGGGTGAAGAACTGGGAAGAGAGGGAGACTTGAGGGAGGATGAATATGATCAAAACATACTTTATTAAATTCTCAAAAACTATGTATGTATGTATGTATTTATGTATATATGTATGTATGCATGCATGCACACTTATTCTTACTTAGGATAGGAAAGCAACTCACAGTGTGAGAAGTCCAATAGCCCCACACAAAGCAGGAGCTGTGTGCAGAACAGAAAAGAGTGCTAAGCTGGGCTGCAAACAGAATCATCAAGTAGTTAGGACAAGGACAAGTGTGATGTTTTAAGAATTAACCAACATCTTAAAAAAATAATTCTGAAGGGCATCGTGGTACATGCTTTAATCTCAGCACTCAGGAGGCAGAGGCAGGTGGATCTCTGTGAATTTGAGGCCAGCTTGGTCTACAGAATGAGTTCTGAGGTGGCCAGGGCTCAAAAGTGAGACTGTCTCAAACAAGCAAACCATGTATATGTGTGCACACACACACACACACACTCTGCAGACTCAGTTTTTCCTCATTTAGAAGTGAAGCCTGCAGGGGACAAGTTTTAGTCCATGATTGGCTGGGCCTCACTGCTTTGGGCAGTGCATGTGGTAGAGTAACAAGCTGTTACTTTTTATGAACTCCACCGTCAAGCTCATTTTCTACTAAAATACAGGGTATCTTGAAGAGAGAGGAAGCACCCCTGTTTCCTTCACTCCCACTAGCAGCAAGGCATGTTGATCAGACCTTTCAGATACAGGAGATGGCAAAGGGCAGACCAACTCAGGGGTCTGGCAGTGAACCATTGGCAGGGGCTGGAGTGATGGCTCAGCAGTTAAGAGCACTGGCTGTCCTTGCAGAGGACCAGGGTTCAGGACCTAGCACCTACCTGGTGGCTCACCACCGTCTGTGACTCCAGTTCCAGAGGATCTGATGACACCTTCTGACATGCATGCAGGCAGAACACCCATACAGACTAATTAAAAAGGACAAATCTTCAGATGCAGAGCCATCTGGCCATCCTTAGTTGTAGCTGGCAAAGTTTCCAAACAGCTTTATAGGTCTCAGTCTTTCAAGTGGGGAGATCTGAGAAATGAAAGCAGTCCTCACTGAAAACAAAAGGTGGGTTCTGTCAAGGGAAGTTCTTCCGCCACACGGTAAGCTGGAAGACTTCCTACAGAGCCTCGGAGGTTCCATACCTAGACTAAATGGAAACAAAAGTGCAGAGGGAGCGAGAAGGTGGCTAGTTCCAAGGTCACCTTATTCCTCTGTTGCTAGGCTTGGGCTGTCAGTTCCGTTGAATCAGTACTTTGGGGGAGTGGGGAAGGGAGATGACCTGCAGCAGCGAAACCTAAAAATGTATTTTATTTTGAAGTTGTGCTTTGGATTTTCCCCAATCCAACATCGGCTGAGTGAGTCTTAGGTTCACACAAAGCATCTTCAAGCATACATACAATATTCCAGTTATCAACACCATTTTAAAGAACATACCATTTTACACAAATGTGACATACAAATCAGACGCCACAACATTGCAGTTCCCTGGAAGATCTAAGTTCTCTTCTGAACTGAAGTCCATGCACACCAGCCCTTCCAGTGGTCTGCTCATCCTGGTGCTGGAGGGATTGCTCATCTCCTTGGGGATAAATGAGGGTGGCCTGAGGAGGCTGGCGGAGACCAGCATTTCCAGTTTATAGGTTGCTGGTGGCAAACTCCTCTACTTTCCAAACTGGGATGCTGGTGGCCCCACCTTACTGTTCTTCTCCAAAGACTGCGTCCACACCAGGGAAAGGATCCATGCCACGAGGGGCAGAGCAGGGCTCTTGAAAGCATCATGCTGGTTTCGGGCGAGCCTATCTGAGGAAGGCTGGTTGCCCAAGGCCTGGGGTGGCCAGCTCCTTTTGGCTTTTGGGTGTAAAATCACAGTGTGCAACCTCATTTCCAGTTGAAGTGAGCTCTGCCGAGGAAGACTCTCCTCCTATTGGTTCCTACTCCGTTTAATAGGACCGTCTCACAGGCGTCAGGAGCACCAGAGATAAGGAAGACAGCTAGGCTCCCAGAGCTGGGGTTGGTAGGGAACCGCTTATATACTGTCCAGTTCGTTATGCAAATCAGCAGATGGACATAACCAAGGGGACGACAAACACAAATAATGTACAGGGTAAAAGAGAAGGCAAGAACAAAAGAACCGGCCCAAAGTATGGTCTTTCAGAAGCTTTGCTTTCACTTTCTGAGGGGGTAGTGTCCTGGGGAGAGGATAAAGGGCAGGCCAGAAACCTTGATCACGTAGATTAGGAGGAATGTAAAAAGCGAAGGGTGGGGCTTCATTTTTGGCAAGGACATGGATCCTTGAGTCTGGAAGCCCCCTGGCTCAGGAGCAGTACAGGCCCGGGTCAAGATGACAGGTCAGTAAACAGAGCAGTAAGAACCAGGCATCCAAGTACCAAGGGTTGTCCCTTGCAGCCTGACTCGCTCTACTCAAAAGGAGTGCTGGAGTTCTGCTCCCTAGCTCAAGGAGCGGTTTCCCTGGTGGTGCAAGTTACTCTTCTCATTCATGACTCCTTCAAGCTCCCCATTCCCTTCACACACAGAGAAACATCACCACTTTCTACAGACCCAACTACCACGTTCGCATGTTGGTCCAAAAGGATCTCTTCTAGTTCAAAGCTAAGAACACTCAGATGTTCCAACCTGAATGGCAAGCCACCCTCTCTCTTGAACTACAGAAAACAATAAAGTTAAAATAAAGGCATAGCTTTCAAACCAGAAAGCAGAGAAGACGAATGCGCCTGAGCTTCAAGGAGCTGTTGAAACGCGGACGCCTGAGTAAGATTCCCTAGCTCTGGTGCTCCTGGGGTAGCACAAAGCAGGAAGAGCAGGTGTTCGAGCACCAGGCGGGAGGCCGGCTAGAGCATTATGGTAGCACATCCGAGTGTGAGGAAAACCAGGAAAAAGGCCAAAGGCAGGCCTCAATACATAACATTCAATCTTTTTCTCTTTTAAGATTCTGGCTTTGGGAAAACAATTTTGAGTTCGTGGGGTCAAAGTTCCCTTAGTTGTCCTTGTTTGGATAAACAAAAAACAGTTTCAAAATGCAGTGTTTCTAGAATTTAACAAGGGCTTTCCAAGCCTGTTCATCCCCAGAGAGAGCCTCATAAAAAACCAGGCCAAGAGGTGAACTTGAAATAGTTTTACTCTGGGAACAAATTTTTGGATTAGCAGAGAGCAATTTAAATTTTTAAAAATAGAACTGTGAATTTTAAAAGTTTTAAATGCCAAAAAAAAGTGTGTGTGTGTGTGTGGGGGGGGGAGAAGGACCCATTTCCTACCCTTTTCAAATCTGCCATAAACACAAAAAACTTTAAGATTTTTTTTTACTCTAAAAAGAACTAGCTATAAAACTGTCTTAATATTGGAAAACGTCTTAAATGGAAAATGGTGTCAGAGACAAAGACAGAAATGGAAGAAAAGTCTGTATGTTCAGAAAGCCTTTAAAAGCTCCTTAATAAGATTGGGAAGTACTTCTACAGAATGGAGCAGAGCTAATGCAAACACCAGTGACCAACTCACAGCAAGAAGAAGACAGAACCCCATCCTCACATCCGATCATAGGACTGCCCCACTCTGCTAAAGTTCTGTGACAGAGATTTCGAAGGCCAGGTTTCTCTGGTCCAAACAGAACGAAGTTTGTGATGAAAACAGAGACTTCCTGGTGGCTTCTGTGTGAACTGCCACAACAAAGAGTAGTCTATGACCAGGAGAAGCTGTACTAGAGACCAGAAAAATCTGTGTGTGTGTGTGTATGATGAAAACTGGGCTATATATGATTTTTTAAAATCAGTACTCAGAACAAGATGCCAGCGAGAGCTGGGTAGCACAGCTAACCATCTGATCAAGGTTTTCTCTATAGTCTGAAGGGACAGAGACATAGGCCTATGTCCTTAGGTCTTGCCTTGGCAGGTATCACAGCAACCTGATGATGGAAAACTTGTCTCTGGCTAACCTAAGAACAGTATGTACTGTAGTTGGCTGGATTACAACAGAGGGGAGCAAAGAGTAGAGGGAAGGGACAGGGAGGGAAAAGCAGTAACAAGGGCTTCATTCCCAAGGTTTGGGTAATGGGTAGGCTAATTCCTGTAAGAACAACTTAGAATCTAGTTTTCAACTGAAGTCCCCAAGCTAGTTAAATAGGAAGATTTTAATAACAGTCATTCTCCTTGTCTAGAACAATTAAGTTATGCCCCTTAGACAGTACAAGACTTGTCAGTGGACTGTGGGGAAGCTGATGAATTGACACCAGGGCTAGTGGCATTTGCTTTGGGGAAGACAGTTGGCTTGGGCCGTGTGGCTGGTGGTTTGACTGGAGCAGCCATCTTAACAGACTTGACGGGCCGGAAGGCGCAGGCAATGTCCCCAGCAGTACTGGCACTGCGCTGGAAGGCAGGCTCAGGGTCCTTGAGGAGCTGGGTGTGCAGGGGGCTGGAGGGCTCAGATGTGGGGGCTACGACTGGGGAGGTCTTCAGGGGTTCCAAGGTGTCCAGAACCACATCAGGGGTGTGCTTAACACTGCTCTGCCGCTCTAGCTCCCGAAGCTCATTCAGAGCAGAGTTCATCGTTGCTTCAATATCCTGCAGAATGGAAAAAGGAGGAAGTAAGGCAAACCAAGATGGATGTCCCCAAGGATCCCATTTCAACCAAATAGGCTAAGCCATGAAACAAACTATAAAATGCCATGTTTCACTTGGGCAAAGTCCATGAACACATGAATGTCCAGAATGTGGAGAAAGGGGTCAGAGAGATTTTCATCATCAGGAATTTAGAAAGGGTGACTGATGACCTCTGGACACGATAAGACAAGACTATTGTACACATCAACCCATACCAGTTGTGGTTACCTGCACAAGATCAAGGCAGCCAAAACTCTAGCAGAAACTGGGGTGGCCCCTTGAGGCCACACCCCTAGCAGAGTAGCTACTGGCAATTGGTGGTTGCCGAGGGAGGAAGAGTAACTCACTTTGGGGATGGGACCCCTGGTAGGGTGACCATGCTCCTGTAGGTGGCCCTCGACCTATGCATATATGGGGAGTATTAGACTTCATACACACACACATACACACACACACACACACACACACACACACTGGACACAGGGGATATCAAAAGGAAGACCTGAGGATGGGAGGGAAGTGAAGTGGAAGGCACTAGGAGGAGCTGGAGGTAGGTAGTAGCGGATGGACATGATCAAAATACACTGCATAAATGTATTAAATTTAACAACTAAGAAAAATATTATTAACAAAGAAAGAGTAACTGAGTATTTTCAACTTCAGGCCTTTGTTTTAGTGACAGGTGCTGAAACATTTCTGGATGAAATGGCATATAATTAAATGGAGAGGGGAAAGGTCATGAGTGCAGGAGGACTCATTATGTAATTCTCTGTATTTCTGTATATGCTTGAAAGTGTACATAGTGAACTCATTTTAGAAAGTGGCAGAGATTAAGTGTGATCTTTAGTTTCTTGACTTCAAGGCCAGTGATTAAGGGGGCTATTCCTTCCTCCACAAGAGCTAGGGAAGGTTCAAGTGCCAAGTCCTTGAAGATTTATCAGGACAATGCTTTCATTTCCCAACTCCTCCAAGTGTGCAACTTGAAGCAATCTCCTTCTACCCGGCACCATGAAAGGGAACTCAAAGAGTGGCCAAAAGGGGGAGCCAAAGCCCACATAGGTAAATCAACATCTATAAATCAGTAGACACTGCAGATTTTAGGAAAATAGCAGTCCTAGCCCAGAGGCTCAAGGCAGAACCAAAGAACCTTTGTATGCAAGCATCCAGGTAGAGTGCCCAGCTTTCATAGCCTCCCTGCAAACTTGTGTTAATATTGCAACCCAAAGCCACCACAGGATTCCTTTTTGGGATCAAGAATACTTTAAAAGATTCTAAGTTTCAAGTAAGTCTAGGCTCCTTGCTCACTTGTCCTATGGAGTGATCTACGCCTGCTATGGGTGATACTGATTCATTTTTACTCATCACTATGGCTTTATTAGCCTTTCCCCCTCCGCTCCTGTAATGCCAGGGATGGAACTCATGAGCCTATGCATGCTAGGCAAGCTCACTGAGCTACATTCCTAGGCTTCTCAAATCTTTTAGAATGTACAGGAAGAACTCTGTCTCCTGGCTCTGTCCTATTATGCAGCTAGTATGCTCACAGTTTCTAACACTTTGATCAACGGCTGGCCAAAAGAGGATAAAGGAGGATTCCAATGGTCAATACGGGATTGCTGTCAGGAGCTTAAACAGGATAGAAAGCTAGCAAAGCAAGACACCACAGGCCCAGGGCTTAACTCTGGGTTTACCAAATTATACCTCCTCAAGCAGAGAACCCATGAAACCAACAGAGACCATACAGAGCCTCTCCTGCCCTTCCCCTATCACCCCAGAAAATGAGGTGAGGAAGAGGACAAAAACAAGCCTTTAGTTCCTACCTGTTCTAGTGAAAATTATATAGCTGGGAGAGACGTCTGAGAGAACTGCTTGGAGTGGCCCCAGTAGTTGGATGTTTAGAAGTCAGGTAGGGCTTCTAATATTTCATGGAAAACATAGAGTCATCAATGTGGTGCAGATAAGAAGGAAGGTCCTGTAGTCTGGGAACTCATCTGCACTGTTACCTGGAACCTTGGGGTGGAGGCCCTTCCAAGTACCTGAACTCCAAGCAACACAAATACTTTGGGGTCTTTAAGATAGAATCTGATGGTGGACTACCTACCTACCCATAAGAATTAGAAGACAGCTCTAAGAAATGGGGTGACAGGGATGGGCAGAGACAAATGTGACCAGAACTATATTTGAGTCTCAGCTTCACTAAGGTCTACTATTGTGTTTTTTTATCATCTGTCTGTCTGTCTGCCTGCCTACCTACCCATCTGATTTTTCATGTGTGTGTTCTATGGGAAGAGGCCAGAGGAAGGTATCCTCTTCGACTGTTCTCTACATTTCTTTGAAATAGACTCTCACTGAATTTGAAGCTTGTTTTGACTAGGCTGGCTGGCTGGCCAGCATGTTCTAGGATCTGCCTGCTTCTAATCCCCAACACTGGGTTTACAGGCATACATGGCCATGCTAGGGCTTTTATGGGTGCTGCAGATTTGAATTCAGTTTATCTTGCTTGCATGACAAGTGTTCTTACCCATTGAGCCATCTTCCCAGACCCTACCTTAGTGTCTTAAGACATGAAACTTGGACTGATGGACTTTTTACCAAAATAATCTTAGCTGCTGGCTTTAAAAGTTAACAGTCAGAATATGAGTAAGAAGGTAGAATTCTATTAATTCCATTTTCAGCTTCTTGCTGGGAAGACAGGAATAGGCAGATTGCTCAGTAAGCTATCTTGGGAGGTTCACATGCATGATACTTGCTGTACTCTCTATAGAATGCACAGAACACTGGTTTGTTTTTAAGTTCCGTTGAATTACCCAAGGCTATTCTGCAGACTGACTACTTATTGTTCAGGGTCCCTCGGTTACCTGTGCAATGACCTCAGGGTCCATGGGCCGATGGTTATTGAAGCTTTTTGACCTTCCTGCCGTGGCAGTCTTCCGGATCTGTGGACTGTCCAGCCGGTTCTTCAAGGATGAGTGGCGGCTGATAGAGTTGAGGCTCCCATGGCCACTGATGGAACACTTATCTGGCCCTTCCTTGGGGAGATTCTGGCTCATGATGGGCTGGGAGGATGGACGGCAGCTAGCCCCCACCCCCGGGGAGGAGGAGTCAGTCAGAGAACTGCCCAGCCCATGGCTGTCACTCCGAAATGCTTTTCTGATGCTTCCAGATTCTGGACGCTTCCTTTGCCTTCAACAAACAGAAATGGCATCTGATCAGGAAGCCCTGGCTTCAAGGAACTAGGATTGTGAAAGAAGGGCACAGGCTGGCACCTGGGACTTCTAAAGAGAGTCTCAGAGAATACCCTCTCTCTTCAGTTTTTCCTTCCTTGTTTCCTTGTTTTCTCTATGGATCTGTCCCCCACCCCCACCTCCACCCCTCAACTTGGACAGAGGTGAAATAGATACTTACTTGGTGGTTGTGAGCTTTGAGTTCTAAACATGTAAGATGCTGTCAGAAAAAAAATGCCTGTTTAAGAGAAAGTTTCTAATGGGAGAATGATTCGTGAAAAGACCCACTCCATTGCCTGCCTGAACAGAAACCCAAGGTCCCGGGTAAGAAAGTCTCACCACCACCAAGGAGGGGAGAATGCTGGTAATAGGAGTCAACTTTTCCAAATTTCAGTTTGCTCAACTATACTACCGCAAGCCTGTCATCATCTGGGCTCTGGCTATTTCTTTTTCATAGACATGGAAGAGCTTTGTCAAGGAATTGCACTGGCACAGAGGGCTCACTGTGTGCCTGCTCTTAGGGTAGAAAGAGCATCTGTGCAACTCCTATGTCACCCAGCACTGGGCCGATTTACTTCATATCACAAAAGGCTCTCAGACGATATGATGTGGTGGGATCCTAGCCGTACGGGCATTGCCTATTGCTGAATACTTTTATTTTTTTGAAGCAGGTTTTAAAGGACCTCATCTAAGGTACTATTGAGCTGCAAATTTGGACAGCAGCTGGGTAGCTCTGATCATGAATCTACTGAGGAAGACAGGCTGAGCTGGGGACTCGGCATGGTGAGGGTAGGACTTTGTAGACTGGGGGCCATCTCTGAAGGATGGCTGTTGCCTTAAGTCAGTTCTTGTGCTGTTTACAGCTGGGGTCTACTTTATCTTTCTGGGTCCAGCAGCCACTCCATGGATGTGTCTGCTAGGCAGATCTAGTCTTGTGAGGCAGCCATTCTCAACCAGAAAAAGAATGCTCTTTAGCCTGCTGAAATAAGCCCTCCTCTCTCAAGTTTTCCATGACACTAGTACCTCCAACTACAGACTGCTGAGATCCTTCCCTCCCATGTTCCTTCAGTGCTTCCATATGACTGCTTTTCAGTTCCTTCCATATGGTCTTTTGCCTTGGCACACTGTGAGCTCTGAATAGCTAGCATTGGTGCTTGGCACAAAGTAGATGGTTAGTATAGGATGTGGAATTGAAACTCCACACCCTAAGAACTCTGCTGATTTCCTTTTTCCATTCAAGGATGGCTGACTCACAAGTCAAAACTGCTGAGAAGGCAGACTTAGGAGGCTGTGGTAGTGTGTCATTCCAGGCTCTATTTGGAGGCATAAAGATGAAGAAGGCAGAGATGCTGGTTACAGGGAGCTCAGCCTGGTGGAGGAACCAGGAGTACTGAGTACCAATAACTCAAGCCATTTTGAAATGCAGAATGAGAGCACTTTTTTCAGCCTCAAGGAACCCACGGTATCAGGAAGGTTTGCCCAAATAGGTAATGTTTAGATCGAGTCTTGAAGGGTGAGGAGGAGTTAACCAGGTGAGAGGGCCCAGGAAGACAGAGTTCTCCAAGGCAATCCGGAAACTGAAGTTTCATGGGAGGACTGTTGTGGAGGTAGTCGGGAAGGCAAAGGCAGACTTGCTCCTAAGAGCCAGGTGTACTGGGGGCTGTCACTCATGCACTGATTGGCTGGTGCCTGGGCAAGTTTGAGTAGATCAGGCTTGACATGGTTTGGTTATGGTCTGTCCGCAGGAAATTCACATAAGAATCTTGATACTACCAAGCAAGGAGTTCAAGGGAATCACCTTGACTTTCTACCAGATGTTTATTTTTTTGACTATTTTCAGCTTTTGTTCTCTATAATTCCTTTGTATTAATGGCAACAAATATGTGTTGACTTAAAACTTAATACCCAAGGATGTAGCTTAGTAGTAGAGTGCTCTGTTTGTATATGTGACTTATTGAATTCTATTCCCAACACCATAAAAAACAAAAATAAAAGTGCCTAAATAAATATCTACTTCCCCTTCATCACCCAGTCCTGGCTTCTGGCTTAACAGGCTTATGTCCTTGTGCAAGCACATAATCAACATATTGTAAATAATGAAAACAAGTGATTAGCTGGCAGCTACTTTTTACTAGCTTGCCCTCCTAACGGATGGGAGGGAAGTATAAAATCCTCTTCTTGCTTACGGGTCTGAATTAAATTATGGCTACACTGAATAAGTGAGCTGAATAAAGTAGATGAACTTGAAGGTGAAAGAGATAGGAAAGATCCATGTCCCCCAATCCCCTCTATTGTCTGGTTGGAAAAAAGCCAAGAGATCTGGCAACCTCATGCAGTTTAAAAACAATAAGCATCTTTTATTCTCCTTCCAGTCTCAGTGTCCAGAGGCTATGGTTAACAGGGTTTCAAAGTGCAAATCATTCCATCCCTCCAAAGTCGGAAGGAATACAAACTGTTTGTCATCTCCAATCCATGTTCACCAGGAGTGCCTCGGGGCTTGTCATCCTCCTGGCACTGGGCCACAGTTCAGGGTCTGGCGGAAAGAGGTCTGTAGGACTTGGTGTCTGGCCCCTTGAGATGAGATTAGTTCTCCAATAGCCTGAGTGCCTCCTGGGGAGGCAGCAGCACATGGGCGGGCGAACGAGGAATCCCTCTAGATAGCCAGCGGGTGTGGATGGAGTTAGAACCTCAGAGTACTGCTAATGGCTACAATGAAAGCTGGGGTCAGAGGTAAGCCTGCTGGATAGGAGTGGACATCTGCAAAGGACTGCCAGGGAAGGATAATACACAGTGCTAAAGCAGCAGGAAAAAATGAAAAGTGATTTCTGCTAGTGTGAAAGGAGCGAAGGGTCACAAGATGATTTAGGAGCTCAGGACAAAGCTTCTCTTGGACTCAGTGCTCTTCTCTTTTCCATAGCCATGAATGTAAGATAGGGAGAAACAGACATGTGACATCTAAGTAAGCCCACCTGGTGGAACACTAGCCCGGTGGAAGACATATGAGACTGAATCTTCAGTCAGACAAGGGTCAAAGAAGTATCAAATACTATTTGAATAAGAATTGGAAAAGTGAAGGCACTGATAAGAAATAGCACAAAACCAAGTTGCATAAGGTGACCAAAGCTTTGATGAAGGTTTGGCTAAGACTGCCAAGAAGGTCTGGGCAGACAGACACTGTGGAACACACAGAGTACCACAGGATGGTAACAGACAGTTGGAGACCGGAGCCTGCCCTCAGGCCTGTGTAAGCCTCCTCAGCCCTGCCCATCCACCTTGCAGCAGCAAACAACACATGAAGACTGTTAGGCTGGGGGAGCTGGGAGCCCTGCGTACAGCACAGGAGCAGAGTGGAGTTAGGCCAGAGGTGAGGCTGAGTGAGTGAATCATTTAGGGGAGCAGAAAATGAAAAGCAGAGCTTACTTGTTGATGTTTGCAAGATAAATATCAGCTACATGACCCCCACTGGGACAGCTGGCCCCCGTTCTGGCTGTCACCTTTTCTTCAGGTGGCTCAGACATGACCTCAATCTCAGACTTGGGGCTGGACCTCTCCACGACACCGTCCTCGCTGGGGCAGAAGGGACAGGCAGGCAGGGAGAAGGGAAAACAACACAAAAAGCAATGTTAAATCAGCAAGATGGCCCCCCCTGGACTTACACACGACCCCACATAGCTTGGAGGCAGCTGCAACCCCTGATGGGGCTAACTTTGTGGTAAGAGTCAAGGGAACCTAAGGGCCTTTGGGCGGGGCGTGTTACTTAAATAAAAATAAATAATCCGCTGAGTTCTGTTTGATCCTCAGCTCCTCAGGAAAGCTTGGCTAGGGGACACCTGGATTTGAGGCAGCTGCCTTTAATCCCATATGCTTTCCTGGGGTGGCCATGATGGGACCACCTCCTGGAGAAGGAGGTGGAAGTCCAGTTTGCACTTTATCTGCTGAGGTCCTGAGCACTGCTGGTAAGGACAGCCAGCTCTGTGGTGGCTCTGGAGGGAGATGCCAGTGTTGAGGCAGGGTGTGGACACATGGCCACACTGTCGTAGCACATCTAGCCTCGCTCAGAGCATCCAAGATGGTCCCAGGTCTCTCCACTGCTCTCCTGGGCCCTCTGGCTACTGATGGCAAAGAAGTCCCTTTTCCCCCACAATTCATCTTCTCTCGATCCTGTAGTGAAGTCATAATGCTAAATTAGGGAGGGTCCTGTCCACGCACAGGTCGGCACCAGGTTTGCGATGTTATCAACACAGGGAGGATTTCCCCGCAGAAGGAGCCCGGGAGAGGCTGGGAGGGAGCAGACTCATTCAGGATATCAACCTTTAAAAAAATAATAGTACGGGAAGGACTAAAACAGTGACAATGCTGTATCCTAGAGAAGTGTGTGGGGGCAGAGTTAGGGCAAAGGGACAGGGAGGCAGATTTGGGTAGGCCGCAAGGTTCACTACTTCCTGCCTAGGAGACATTGCTTCAAAGGGTAGGGACCAATGGACAGGCCATCCAATGAGACCTCTAGAGCCAACTCTGGTTTTCCTGTTCTCCAATATCTTTTCCCTTCCCTCCCTACTTACTTTCTTTCACAAGACTGCTTAAGCCAGATTTCTCCTAGAAAGTAACCTGTCAATTTTATTTGCAGGTGAAAAGTACTCAGCAGGTTGGGGTACAGATAGTTATTTAAAACGAGAAGGCAAGTTTGGTGGCTCAAGACTGTAATCCTAGCACTGGGGAGGCGAAGGCAAGAGACTGCCATTAGTATACATAGTGAGCTCAAGGCGACCTAAGTTACAGAGTGAGACTGTGCTGGCTAGTTTATGTCAACTTGACACAAGTTAGAGTTAGCTGGAATGGTGGAATCTCAATTGAGACAATGCCTCCATAAGATCCTGTTATAGGGCATTTTCTTAATGAGTGACTGATGGAGGGTCCAGCCCATTGTGCCATCCCTGGGGGCTGTTGGTCCTGCATTCTATAAGAAAGCAGGTTGAGCAAGGCATGAGGAGCAAGCCAATAAGCAGTGCTCCTCCATGGCCTCTGCATCAGTTTCCACCTCCAGGTTTCTGCCCAGTTTGAGTTCGGGTCCTGACTTCTTTCAGTGATGGAAGCATACACCAAATTAACCCTTTTATCCCCAAGTTGCTTTGGTTATAGTGTTTCATCACAGGAATAGTAACCCTAAGACAGAGACCCTCTCTCAAAAAACAAAAATATACATACAGAAGTTAGAAGCAAAAATGTTTTCAACCTGACCGTTTCAGAAAGGAAATACTCATAGTCAAAAAGTCCACATTATTGCTCATTAGGCATAAAAATAAATGCTGGCTGTCATGTTTCTAAAACAAATGGATCAAGGGAGAAGAGAACGTAGGGAGATCCAAAGCAATTCTCCACTGAGTTGCAGGGGTAGAGTGTTCTCCACAGAACTTTAAGCCTTAGGACTCTTTTGGGAATTAGTCTTCTTTATACTCCTACATTATAGGAGTATACTGTACTCCAGAATTGAAGTCTCACTCCCAGAGTGCAGCAGGGACCACCCTCAAAGGTGCCAGGGTCTTACTTACGTGTCTTGGACTACGATGTACTGATGGGGGATGAGTCCATCTATACCATTGTGCCGGCCTTCCCACCAATCATCAGAAGCTCGCTGGTAAAGCAGCAGGGATGCTCCCTTCTTGAAAGATAGCTCTCGGGCTGTCCGTCCTATGTAGTCAAACTTGGCAATGGCTTCAATGGGCTCACATTCTGGGAAAGGCAGAAAAGAGTAAAAACACATGTTTCTGGGATCTACAGATTCAGGAAACTGGGTGAAAAGCCTGAAGAGCTAGACTTACAGTGGTGGGAGGATAACTCAGTGTAAAAATAAGTCATACAGGATCTATAAAGATCTAACAGCCTGGTGGTCTCTTCCCTGCCTCTGCTCTTGCTGTCCTGTCCAATCCCCTCTCCTCCACCTGGAGTAACACATGGAGATACTGATTTCTCTGACAATTTTTTTGTTGATTCCACAGATCTTTATGCTGATTCCATCTATCATCGAACTTGCCATTCTATATTTTTTATTTCTATTAGGCAGTACTGCAAATTGAACCCACGGTTCAAACACAGATGTTCAAAGATGAGTACTTTGCTGAGTACTGAACTCTCTACCCAGCTCATCATACTCTATTTTTAAGCATTATTTCTTTTCTGATTATGTAGTAATTCAGTCATCTAGTGCTCGCATCATAACATATTTTTCAATTATTGTGTTGTTTATTTATTTAACTTATTATTAATTTATTTGTATTATTCAGTCCTCCCAGTACATAAAATATGGAAAGTGGTTTATAATCAATATATGAAAAATGCTTATGAAAGTAATTTGAGAGTTAAAAGAGGCTTGTAAGTGCAATGTGTTTTTACTTTGTGTGGGCTTGCCTTTCCTTATCCATAATGAGGATGACAGGAATAGTGTCTTTTTCAGGAAGTTGTTATGAGGAATAATTACAATCTGTGCAGAAGTTAGAACTGTCTGGCACTGTGCTATGTGTCCCTTTAGTCACTGCTGCCATCATGTAGGCTGCAGTAGAGATTGGATACTAAGTAGAAGGCTCTCCAAAGCATAGAAGCATTAGGTCATAAATGGTTCCTTTCTCCCACGGCAGGGAGACAGGCTGATGAAAAGGTCGTAGGTGTTAAGTTTGCTCCTAAATGGACCGGGCTGAAGACTCCGCTACAGAATCGCTGTCTTAGTAGTCCAGGCGGTTCTCGGCAGCCTCAAGTGCATCACTTGACTCCTTGATCTTATTTTCTCAGCTACCTCATCTATTTTGCTAGAGATAAGCCTCTAACAGTCAGAGAACAATGCAGCTCTAACCAATACTGAGTTCTCTAGCTATACCCACTTCTCTCATAAAGATCACATTGATCTTTTTCACACCGGGAGCGAAACAAACAGTCCTATTTCCTCTCCTTCAAAAGCTGGCTCCAGATTGCAGGATTTCTAGTAAGGTGGGGGTAGGCGTGAGCAGGCAAAGCTCTTTCATTCTTCTGCCCATAAAATTTTGAGGTCCCTTGTCAACTGCTGAGACTTCCAGAGACTAAATGATCCAGAAGTGGAGGTGCGGAGCTGTTGGAATCAGGGAAAATGTACTGGCTGGACAGACTCTAATAAATCATGGGCACTCTAGAGGGGTTTGCGGATGACAGCTGAGCATTCCACCCCTGGATGCACACTCACAGGCTGTTTAGCACACACGAATCTGTACTTTGGAAGGGGTCATTTTTTCCAGTTGGCAGGCATGTAAGTGTGTGGTTTCTGTGTCCTCATTCCCACTCCCTTCACTTGGCTTCTGTTGAGTTCTTGGCACCTAGCGTCTCTACTCCCCAGGCTTGATGTTTTTCAAATGAGCTTTTCTTTGTGTTGGTTTCCAGTAACCTGGCAGGATTAGGGGCTGATATATTCTAGACTAGATAAGGAAGCTGAAGGACTACAGAAGATCTAGTTGTTCACCTCTGGTTTAATCTTTTATTTGAGAATGCCCCCTCCAAGGGAAGGAGAGACAGGAAACTCCTTTCTTCTCTTTAGGGCCTGCTGGACAGCAGAGTTTGCCAAATGCACAAGATACATAGTCATTTCTGCTTTACTGACCAATAGCCCCATGCCATACCATCGTCACTTGTGTGGTGCTCTGTTGTCACATCCTGGGTGGAGTCTTCAGCAGAGGTAGTTTCTCCGTGAGTGCTGTCACTGAAACAGAAGAATAATAACTGGGTCATCAGTATTTGCACCTAAAATTTTCTTTTCCCCCTTGACACAGCTTCCTTGCAATAGAAAGGCATCAATTGCCTTACAAGCAGACTCCTCTTCCTATCAACAGGACTCTCTGGGACCCAGCACTGCTTTCCTCACAACGCCCAGCCTGGGCACTGCTGCCTGTCTAAACACCACTGTGTAAACTCTCTTTTCCTTGAGAACTGTTATTAATGTTGTCATTATCTTTCGAGATGGTTCCTAGTCATACAACACTCATTAAAAAAAAAAAGGGAGCTGGGTGAAGTAACACTTATTCTGTAGGTAGGTCCAAGACAGGAGAACGGCCAGACCCTGGCAAAGTAGAGGTGGGAGGGCTGTTTTTATTTGGTTTTTGCTTGACCATCTGGCCTCCACACCAGTGATTATCAGGCCCTCCCTCCCTTCTCCCTGGGCCCCTACCAGTAATCCTCCATGCTTCCTCCTCTGCTGTAGATGGGGCCTTCTAGCTCCCTGGGGTTTGGGAAGATGTTCTCATGTTGGATGATGATGGTTTTGATCAGTTCGTTCACGTGGGCTTGACAGGACACCTGGTCGTGGCCCTCTGGCACTGACATCAGTGAGGGCCCGAAGCAGATGGCTAGGTTGTAGGGGTCCATCATATTCTCTTCACTGAACTGTGATAAGCTGGTAAAGAAGGGAAAGGGGGTAAACTTGAAAGCTCACATGAATGCCCAGAAAACACAAACACAGGAGGCATTGCCAAGAGCAAAGTCATAGGTCCTCAAACTGCCACCTGCCTTTCTGGGCATCAGAGGCCTTCTGGAACTTCATCTGGGGAGAGGAGAGTAACTACTGATGGTTATGAAGGAGCCAAGGAAAGGAAAGATGCAAGACCTGCTTGCAGGCCTGACTCGTTTACTTCAGTTCCTCATTCAAATCCTTATGAGTCTCCTTTTCATCCTTACCCTTGACCTTATGCATCAGAGCTGCCCTGCTTTGAGAATATACCACATAACACTCTGGAGAACTGGCTATGGCTTCCACAGACAACTCACTAAGCTATCAGAGCAGATGGGAGCCTCAGCTTGCTCTGGGAAACAGTCAGCGGACACAGGAACTGTGCATTGTGTGCTTTCATGCATGCATACAAAAGAATCAAATTACTGTGCATTTTCTATTCCAAATTCTATACTTATTAGAAATATAGTCAGCTGATTAGTTTTTTTTTATTCCACCAGGACAATGATTTCTTTACAGAACAGCTAATGTAATTGTTTAACATTTTCATAATATCCTCTTGTTTTGTTATATCCAGGAATTAGCCATCCACTCTGTTTGTATTTATTCTGTTTGGGATTCCCTTGGATGTAGGCTAATTTTATTACTGCTTATTTATTTAGAGAACTTCCCATTCTCAGCCAGCAGCTGCTCCAGTCACACCCTCATCTTGGCCAAGGACCCAAGCACTCAACCACCACTAAGCCTGATGAGATCTCAAGGGCTCCCACTGTGGTGGTGTGAATAAGAATGGCCTCCTAGACTCATGTGTTTGGATGTTTAGTCATCAGGGAGTGGCACTACTTGGAAGGGATTAGTAGGTGTGGCCTTGTTGGAGGAAGTATGACCTTGTCGGAGGAAGTGTATCACTGGGGCTTTGAGGTTTCAAAGGCCCAAGCTAGGCCCAGTCTCCCTCTTCTTGCTGCCTGAAGACATGGATGTAGAACTGTCAGCTACCTCTACCATGTCTGCCTGTGTGCTACCATGTTCCCCACCACCATGATGACAACAGACTAAACCTCTGAAAGTGTAAGCAAGCCCTAATTAAATGCTTTCCTTTATAACAGCTGCTGTGGTCAAACACTGACAAAGACACTTCCTGTTCTAGCATAGAAGGATGGGCTGACTTTGGGTACAGCTACAAAGCTTGAAGGATTATGGACATTTCTGAGGAGTTTGGCCTTCCAATGGTCATCAGCAGCAGGTTCTCAGAGTCCAATTCTGATAGATCTTGAAAATGAACCAAAGCCTTTGGATATCATTACCATTCTTCTGAATTGGATAAAGTTTATTGTTAGTGTGCCCCATATCCATACTCATGTTGTAAAGCTGATTTTGCTCTAAGAAATAGCTTTTCTCCCATGCTGGAGAATCTGACATGCATCTCGTGATCCTTCTATACTCACTGTAAGGCATTAAAAATGGCATGGCAGGTGTGAACAATTGCCATGGAAAGTAGCAGCTGAGAAGTAATGCTCCACAATACCAAAATTAAATGCAGGAGAGGCCAGTGGGGAAGGGTATCATCTTAGTGGCTAGATGGCTTCACAGGAGTTGATCTATTTTTGCTTAAAACAGGGATTCATTATACACCCCAACCTGGCCTCAGATGCTGGTAACACAGTCCTGTACCACCACATCCAGCTCAAAAAAATTATTAGGGACTGAATTTAAAATCCTTCTCCGGTAACTTGAGTTAAAAGAAAACAGAGGTTTAGATAAGATTGGGTGAATATATAAGACTGATTTATCATCAGATTAAAACTGGAGAGAGACAGGAGAGATTATTACCTTGATAAACTCAGCAGAAATGACCCACATGTGAGATGCCATAGGCTGACGCTATAGCTAGCCAGGTCCTGGCATCTTGGAGACAGAAAGCTCAGTAAAGCCTTATTATTATTTTTTTTTAAATTTTTTAATTTTTTGAGACAGGGTTTTTCTGTTGTAATTCTGGCTGTCCTGGACTTACTTTGTAGACCAAGCTGGACTTAAACTCACAGTTATCTTCCTGCCTCTGCCTCTCGAGTGCTGGGATTAAAATTAAAGGTGTGTGTTAAAGTATTATTTATTTATATTATTATTATTGTTATTGATATTGGCGGGTATCAATAAAGAGCCGTGATACTTTCTGTGATAGAAAACCTGGACAGCCAAGACATAGGGTCTAGCCTCACATGGCTAACTTACAAGCTCCGCTTCCCATCCTCTGATCTCTTCTTCTCTTCTGCACATGACCTCTAGGTATTTTTGAAAGGAATCACCGCCCAGCAACACACAGGCCATAATGCATAATGATAGAGCCTTCACAGTGCACCAACCCCAACTTCAGCTGGCTGACACGATGCCATTTTACCGCAGTCAAGTCCCTGACAATGTCTTCCTTATCCAGTGCTTAGGTTGAGGGAGAGCCCTGTAAAGTCCCTCCATTAGCATTAATATAACTGGATGTTTTTTCCAGTGGGCAGACAACATTAGAATGACAATTGTTCCAATCAAAGGCTATTGAATTAACAATTGCTGGTGCTCCAAACTAGCATGCTTTCTGCATTCCAGAGTCCACTCCTAAGAAGCTGTTTTCAATAGCTAAGGAAGGTGACCTTCTGGCCTTGTTCAGGCCACTGGATAAACAGCTTAATATTTGAAAATAAGGTCAAATATACCCCAACAGATGTGTGACACCATCACCCGGCTAAGTCCTTTTTTTTAAATGTGATCTGATAGTGTTTTATCAACAAGAACAAGAAACCAGAGTGGAAGTTCTACAATAGATGAGGGATGTATGAAGTACCCTTGCCCCAACTCCCGAGAAGACTGTCCTATTCATAGGAGGTTACAGTTACAAGGTTCTGGAAGAGGACGTTATCTTTGTGAACTGTAGTCCTGTAAATCTATGTCGATTTTCTGATACCTACTAAGAACCAAACCAAACCAAACCAGAACCAGAACCAGAACCAAAAAAGACCAAGAACCTTGTGATAGCTTATCATGGTTGTCAACTTGACATGCCAGGGAAGAAGACTCAGTGAAGAATTGCTCCCATCTGATGGCCTGTGAGCATACATGTGGGGAGTTTTCCAGATTGCTAATTGATGCAGGAGGGCTAAGCCCACTTTGGCAATACTACCTTTAGGCAGATAAGCCCGGATTGTGTAAAGAAATGTAGCTGAACATGGGAGGAAGTTAGTAACCACCATTCATTGGTGGTTTCTGCTTCAAACTCCTGCCCTAGTGCCTGTGCGCCTATGTGAACACACACACACACACACACACACACACACACACACACACACACACACACACAGAGAAAAGAAAGGTATATTGAGAATATCCCAGGAAAAAAGGCTACCACCAAGAAAACAACTGACAATAAATGTTGATGAGGATGTTGGAAAGAAGATCCTTTATATAAGACTGGTAGAAATGTAAACTGGTGCAGCCTCTATGGTGAGAATGCAAGCGTCACAAAATACTAAAAGTAGAACTACCACATGACTCAGATAAACAAAACAAAACAAACAAAAACCAAAACCAAAATTCCTACGTATATTCCTGAAAGTTTTAAGTCAACATACTCATAATATACTTGCATTTCCATGTTTACTGCTGCAATATTCACAATAGCCAAGATATAAAACTATAAAACTTATTAGTTTATTAACAGATGAATGGATAAATGTGTTACCTAGAATCATGGTATTTTATTCAGGTATAAAGAAGAATGGAATCATAACATTGGCAAAAAAATGGACAGGACCAACGATCACTGAGTGAAGTGAAATAAGCCTGACTCACAAACATAATGTCATACTTTTTCTTGTATGTGGAGTGTGTGTGCATTTGTGTGTGTGTAGGAGGTGACTAGGAGAGGAGAGGAGGCCTAAAGGGAGGTGAAGAGAAAAAAGAGAGTGCAGTGACATGTATGTAACCTGAAAGCAGAAGCAGGGATTGTGTGGAAGAGGAAGAGGACTCGCAAGAAAAGGTGGAGACAATGAGAGGACAAATAAGAACAAAGCCAAATGATCAATATGAAAAGATCATAATAAAGCCCATCACTCTGTATTCTAAATAAAAAAATGTATACAATTTGGTGGCATTTAGCATATTCACAATGTTGTGTAACCATTACTTTTAAGCTGTATAACATTTTCATCATCCTTGAAAGAAACCTGGAATTCACTAAACAGTTACTTTCCAATCCTCCTCGCTCAGTCCTTGGCTACCAGGAATCTACTTTCTATTTCTCTGGATTTACCTGTTCTGGAAATTCCATATAAATGGAATCTTACTATAGTTTATATGTATGTCTGGTTTATTGACTCAACACAATGTTTTCACGGTTCATTCATATGGTAGCATGTGTTAATACTTCATTTCTTTTTATGGCTAAATAATCTACAGTATGTATAAGGCACATTTTTGTGAACTTTGGAGGTAGAACTTCCCCAAGGTGAGCATTCACATGAGACCCATAGCTCTGACCCCAACATCTTCTTCAAAACAACAGGACACTGTGAACAGCTAAGTCAACTATGTAGTCAACAACTAAGCTGCATCTCAAGTGCAACCCGTAGATACTATTATCTTGAGATTGAATATGTGTACAATCCAAGAACAGGCTTCAGTAGGATTAAAGTGTGCATACCCAAAGTGTTAGTCCAGGTAAAGCCTCCATGAGGAATCACCTGCCAACTGCTGCTGCTACTGTTGGCAGCTGCACACTTAGCAGCATTATCTTCCTATGGAGACTCTGTGTCCTGCATGCTATTATTTTCAGAAACATTTTTCAATATAAGACCCTGTTGATCAGTTAAACAATGTTTTAAAAAGTTATATATACACAAATTAATAACTGAAACTACTACCATTCCCATGATCTTTTTCATTAATGGCCACTGTCTTTTCTCCTGCATCATGTTCATTCTATTGTTCCTCTCCCCTGTAAATTCAGGGAAAGATAACAGCTAATCTATGTCTTCCCTGTCTCTACCTGCTGGTCCTTTTGGCTATCCCTGTCATGCTCCTAGTTCATGGGGGACAAACAAGGCTCAGGCTAAGGGTGGGTATGGTTGATGTGAACAAGCAGTGACTTGTGGCCCTAAGGGGACTGACTAACCGTAGAGTAGTGAGCAGTGTTTCCAGGTTACAAATGAGCACACTGATGAGTTATGAGGAGCTCATCTCAACGGCAGATGGGGTGCTGAGTTAGGACTTGGTCAGACATAGCTTTAGGGGATGAGGAATGCAGATCAGGATTCTCTGTAGTTCTGTAGTGGGATAAGTGCTGGTGTGGGTTTCCAAACAAGGTTGTAGGCAGGGACCTCTAATCCAGATGCCTATAAGGCCAGGCTGATATAAATGCACAAACGGGATGAGGCTTGTGAAATGGACTCTAAAGTTGTAGTCATTTGAAGCAATACTAACTACTCATGACTTTATATTCACAAAATATGTACTAAAACTACAATATTCTGGCCCTTTGGTTTATCTTTTGTTCCCCTGCTTTGATAGATTCAGGAATCCACAGAACTATTTCTTGGCTATCTGAAAACCTGGAACCAGCGAGATGATAGATGACAACATGGAGAAGGCTGGAGACCATGGTAAGCTATGCTGTCTCACGCAGTGGACAGCGCTGTTGTCATAGGAATTGCTGCCACATACGAACATAGGTCTAGTATTTTCAGAGATAACTTTTCACAAGAAGCTGGGAACCTAGATTTTTAAAAGTAGAATCTCCAAATAGTTAAACATTTTCAAGACATAATGGATCCAAAAGAAACACATAGGAGTACCTCTCTGGCCCCAAAGTTATATCAGGTTTTATTCTTTGTTCTTGATTATTGAGCAAAGTGAAGACAGAAGTGCCTAAAAGGTACATGTTCCTGCTTGCTGCCTTTACTGCAACATGGGGACTCCAGCCTGTCCCTGCCAAGGACACATTACTTGAATAAGAAATACCACATCTAATCACATCTAAGCCCATGGCCTCTCTGGTCCTGAGGCGTTTTTCCAGCTACACTCACTGTAGGTGACTATCACACTGGTATCTCCAGGATTTTCTCAGATCAGTTTCCTACGATCAACTGCTGAAAAATCTCTTGGACTCATAACAGATGCATGGAACTACCTGGTCCACATCAGCACTCATCCCAGTCCCTTCCTTTATTCCTTGCTTCCCCCAGCTCTATAAATTCATCATTTCTCTTTTGCTCACATAAAGAGATTAGAATTTCTGTTACCTCACCCAGCCTATAAACAGGTCCTGTCAATGATGTGTTCAAAGTAACCCTGACCCTTTCTGTTACCTTCTGGTCTACTACACTTCAGCTAGACCATGTCACAACCTTGGCTCTCTTCTGTTTTTGACCCTCTTCAGTAACCTTTCCACAAAGTAATTGGCAGTATTGAAAATAAATACAGAAAAGTAAGATCATACCATTTTTTTTCCTTTAAAGGCTTTAAGTCATTCCCTAAATTCAAACCTTCTATTACTGTGACTCTCAAGTCTTCAATGTCCCTATAGCCCCCTCACTCTGTCTTACCCTTCAGGCTGCTGCTTAAGCCTTGTCTTCTCAGCAAAGCCTTTGTTGCAAGCACATTTACAAATCAGCTCTTTTACCTTTATCTTTTGTCCAGTAAGACCCCTGAACTCTATCTCCATTTTTACTCTTCTTAGCAACTATTCTACCTAATGTATCTTCTATTGTCTGTTTCCTTTCTTGAACCATGAGCTAATGATAGAAGGCTTTTCTTTTTCCATTTGACATTGTATTTTTAATAGCAAAGCACTATGGTGCATGGTAGATGCTCAGTAAGT
Organism: Cricetomys ansorgei; assembly: GCA_026225945.1. Lineage (NCBI taxonomy): Eukaryota > Metazoa > Chordata > Mammalia > Rodentia > Nesomyidae > Cricetomys > Cricetomys ansorgei. Next base: position 2,350,133 of record JAMJFZ010001789.1, read on the forward strand.
GTCTGTTAGGATGGATGATTAGACAGAGATACATGTGGAAGTCCTGGGTGGTCAAAGCCAAGTTTTCCATTGTGAAGACTACTCACTGATTGAGGAAGGCAAAGAGGTATCTCATGATAATCAGAGTGGGTTTGGGCAGGACCAGAAGGACTTTCCGGATATGCACAGCTCTCTCTTGTAGGTTGTCCATTGCTGAAAGAAGAAAGGCATGTGTTATCCTCCAGCATGACTGCAATCCCAGAGAGGGACAGTCAGAAGCTTCTTACCACCAGCAGGTGTAACTCACAGAGCAAGCAGGGCCAGCCTACACAAATACAGCCCAGGTATAGTGACAGAAGTTTCATTCCGGATGTGATGTGGGATGAGGCTGTTGCAAGAGACCACATGCTGGGACCAGACACTGACTGGTACAGGACTCAAGGAGTATGTTCCATGGGCACAGAAGGAGCTCAATATCTAATTTAAACAGCAACAGACACAGCGCTGACCTTAAACTTGTCACAACTGCTGAATGCTCAGTGTTGGAGAGCCCCATACAGGAGAAGAGGCAGAGGCTGTGTAGGTCCTTCTTAACTCCTCTACAAACAGTTACCTTTCCCTCCTCTGGATAAATCTGTCTTCCTCTTCCCTTATCTAAAGGAGAGATGAACAAAACCTGTCTAGAGGGAGGAGACAGTGGGACTCTGAGTAAGTAGTAAAATCTGAAGAGGACTAGAGAAGATTCCTAGCTTTTGTGCCAAGGTCAGGTTAGATATAGATTCAGCCATATGCCTCTGACCTTTGTCATGAACAGCCTCCGATTTCCACAGTGTGCCAATATGGACATGATCTGACTGTCTTTATGTGAATAAGAAATAGCAAATACTGGATCCAGAGCAAGAATAAGAAAGAACTAGGCAGCTGAGGAATCTGGAGTGTCTCAGCAACTCCAACCCAATGTGAGAGACTTCACTTAGGTCCAGTCTTGGAAAAGACACGAGGATATGACCTAAGTAATGCATGTTTATAACTGTCCACCTAACTCTTTTCCATTAGATTCTCACAAATACACAGGCAACAAACAAAAAGAACTAGCATCCTAGATGTCCTGCACTTTTAACAGAACAAGAGAAAGGAATAAGTATTTGGTCCAAATGCTGAGCCAAACTGAAAATTCAGGGGGCATGAAGGCCTTGGTCAACCTGGGAAAAAAGGACCTTTTCTGCATTTATTTCCTTCACTTTTTGGAGCCATCATTCAGACAGGGTCTATGTACTGTCTGTCTTTATATCTACGTACACCAGCTGGAGTCATGTGAGAAGAGGAAACCTCAGTTGAGAAAATGCCCCCACCAGATTATCCTGCGGGTAAGCCTGTGGTATGTTTTCTTGATTGATGTGGGAGGGCCCAGCTCACTGTGGATGGCTGGTGGTCTCAGGTGCTATAAGAAAGCAGGCTAAGCAAACCACAAGGATCAAGCCAGTAAGCAGCCTGGCCTTCTCCATGGCCTCTGCATAAGTTCCTGCTTCCAGGTTCCCACCCTATTTGAGTTCCTGCTCTGATTTCCCTTAGTGATGAAAGTATAAGTATAAGATGAAAGAAAAAGTGTAAGATGAAAGAAACCCTTTCCTCCTCAAGTTGCTTTTGGTCATGGTGTTTTATCACAGCACCAGAAGCTCTACATAAGATATCTGTTTCCTGAATGACTTGATATTAATTTAAATGTCCATGGATTGCTTTCCATGGAATCAAGTGATAGGATGTTTCAGTATCATGAACTGAACTAAATGTCTAGGAATAGCTTTTCAAGCCCGAATAGAGAACTCTACAGAAAACAGAGATCTTATAAATACACTTATAATACACAGAGAGGCTTTTCTTGTTCACAGACACGTGTGAATACATGTAGCATGTAAGTCATGCCACATATAAAACAACAAGCAGGGAGCATGGCCAGTGTTTGCACTGTCCTCTGATACTATTAATAGCACACACATCCTGTATAGGCTTTAAGTATCTTATAAGACTGGATCTTATCGATGAATATAAAAGCATTTTACTGAAAAAATGTAAAACCCAGAGATGTGAATGAATTAATGACTGAAATAAATTAGAAAGAAAAAAGGCAAGGGTCTTGACTTGAATCCTATACTATTACTGTTAAATCATTCTTTCTCTCCCTCTACCAGGGATAAAACAGTGGAGACAAAGAGGCAAAACTCACTGGCAGAAATAAATAGAAAAAGAAAAACTTTACTGAAAATCTCATGAGGAAACAAATCAATGGAAATTTCCAAATATCTTGCTGCCATTCATGGAGCGTAATGATACTTACTGACACAGGCAATCAAGTCATGGAAGATGTCCTTGGGAAAGAGTGGGTGTTCTAGCCCCCGGAAGTAAAGCTTCAGAACACCAGCTATGGAGTCCATGTCATGGTCATTCTGGTCCCCGGCCAAGGGGTCCTCTCCTGAAGACAGGTAGCCCCCACCCCAAAAGGAAAGAAAGTGAGTTAGGCAAGTCACATGGGGTGAGGTAGAGACGGTGGAAGGGATGACCTATGTACGTCCTCATCTCATTATCTCTCTACCCAGCATGTAGGCCATGTTGTGGCAGACTGTTCAAACTAATGAACATTCCCTGTGGATTGGGAGGTGGAAACCAGGAACCATGTCTCTCACAAGAGTCATGAAACTGGGAGAAGACTGAGCCCCTTTTGGAGGGAAATCAGTGCCAAAGGCCAGCTTCTCTGACTGCCATAGTAGAGAATACCTACTTACAGAACAGTCGTCCCAGAATCCCGATGGAGAATTTTATATCAAATGTAATCAAATTTAATGATAACACCAACCTCAAATTGAAACTATACATATCCATTACAGTGACAGAAATTGCCAAAGCTTCTCTATTACCTTAATAGCCCCAAAGATGATAAATGGGATACAATGAACAGGTACATTAGCCTTGATATTAACTGCCACCAAGGGTTCTGGATGAGGCTATAAACTGCCTGGATATATAGTAACTACTTGGGTTTTGGCAGATCATCATAGGAATGAGGCAGGATGGGTGGGGCTAAGAAAGAAGGAAGCTGGGACATGCCCCAGCAGCTCTGTGTGTATATACTGAAAGTCCGGAGAAAACAAGCAATCTCTTGGCTTTAGAAGCACAGGGAACTCTAGGAAAAGGCAGAGCCAACTCCCAAGGTCTGGCAAACATTGGGTTTTATGGCTGTTTATTCCCACCTTACCTCTCTCAAAGGCATTTTTTATGTCATTCACTTCTACTTGTGATCCAGACACCCGGAAAATTCCCTCATGTTGTAGGCCTAGAAACACAAAATAAAGTGGTCAAAGTGGAAAAAAAGCAACTATACAATCATAAAATTAGTAGACTATCCATCTCCATTGGTACCATGTGTTTAAGGATCTTGTCTGTTCTTTTTTAGAACAAAGGAGAAAACAGGGCAGAGATGTTGGGAAAGTCTCTGGGACAGTTATGAGGCATTAGTGTAAGAAAGCATCCAGCAAAAAGACTTAAGGGAAACTGTGTTCACAGCCTCTTCTGATTCCAAGGGAGATGACCAGGTATGTACCTCCCTTGCCTTTAGGTTTATGTTCCTACCTATAGAGTGGGGAAATCACTTGTTGGTGCTTTCTTATTGCCCACAGTCAAGAATGGGGGTGCGGCTTGGCAGGCAAGACATTAGAGAGGTTATCAGAGAAACTCTGAGGTCATTATGATTTCTTTAGCCTTTTAACACCATCCCCATTATTCTAGAGGGAAAATGCTTTCTGAACTGATGAAAAACGAAGGACATAAAAACAAAAATGACTAACCAACAGACAACACTGTCAGTCTTTGACGTAGGCACTGGTCTGACTGCTGCCTTTTTCTAAAGAAAACATGTAAATACTGTATTATGAAATGAACAAAAAACTATCTTCTCATGGTTTTGCTGGAGTAAAAACGGTCATAAAAATAATACTTATACAATGATACCACCAATACTTTCACATAAAGTATTTGATCCTCATATAACTTCACAAGGTCAGGGGTAGCAGTATCCTTATCTTCTGGACAAGGAGACTGGTGAATGACAACCAGCCTTCAGTTACACAGCTCAGATCCAAGACCAGAGCTCAAGGTCTTGTTGCTATAATCACAGACTCAATTTTTGGTGTCACACATGGGGCCTATTGGTTTGCAAGTGCAGAGGACATGAGGGAGCCATCTTGGTCTGTTTGTACTGAAGATACAGTTCACATAGAGCAGCACACATGAAACTGTAAACCACTGTGAGAAATCACTAGTGACTGGCCCAGGGAGTGGGCTTAACTAATGTCTCTAGGTGTACCAGGACTTTCAGCCTTTCTCCAAGCCTAGATCTCCTTTGTCAACATTTCTCTATGATCCTCCAAAAACTTTGATATAAACCTTAGGATTGATTCTAGAAAAACAGACAAAATAGAGGTCTGTTTCAGAATTACCCTTGAAGCAAGAGGAAGCTATATTCTATTAGATACATTTTTGGAGGTATAACACAGATACCAGGACTGAAATTGTGGAATCTGACTGGAAGGTAGTGAAGGAATGTGATTACCTGGCTTGTAATGAGATGAAAGTTGTTTGTTACCTTCCTCTAAGGTAAACACTAAAACATTCCTCACAGAATGGGGAGCAACATTAAAATCCCATCAATGCTGGTGCAGTGGTGGTTCTATGTTAGTTACCAAATGGGGTATAAGAGTCAGAAAACTGTTGTTTAAATACAGAATGTATCACAAAGAGCAAGGCTCTGACAGAAACAGAAACCTACCCAAGGAGTTTTCTTTCAGATGCATCATAAAACCACTTAAAGACAAGAATAGTGTATTACTCCTGTTTATGTTTTCTTGGCAATATATGGTGCTCAGCATTGGTCAGGGGCTTATAGCATATTTGTTTATTGTTCAATAGTGATGAACAGTGCTCTTACTTCAAGTGAACTGAGATGACATTAAAAATTTATAGTTAATGGAGTGTAGGATAAGGTATAAACTTTAAAGTAATTACTGTTTCAATAATGAGTCTAAGAAATATCTCAGTTTATAGGGAAAGAGGCAGGCAAGGGGACAGAGAAAAAAATGGCTACCTTAGAATTTAGACTAGCAGTACTTACTTAGTTCCAGGATGGTCATTTTATGACCTTTTATAATCACCATGTCAGATAGTATTTAAAAATAATTTCTGATGATAGTTTCTAGACATTTTTAAGGCCAGTATAGATATCTGTGATTTTCTAAATACTCTCACCTTTGGAAAATAAACTTATTGGCAACTGTCTCCACCCCTAAAGTCTGTCTAACCAGGTCAATAGCTAGTAAAGGATGGAGCTAAATCTCTTAGTTCTGCCAATGCAGAGAGTAAGTACAATTTGACTGATGCTGTGAAGGAGCCAGTGCCTGAAGACTCTCAGAAGGTGGATACAACTTTAGTACAGTTATTAACTGAGCTCATGGGGACACTGTATCAAGTGAAACTAAATATATATGCATCAGTGCAACATAGAGATAGTTGATTCAAACCATTCTGGGACAGTCAATGGGACAAAATGGTGAGGCTATGCCATGGGCAATGCCCACACACACCAAGGCTATAATTACTGGCTTCACTATCACCACCACATAGGTTAGCTGCAGTTCTCCACCAAGCAGCTGGGATTCAATTCTGGAGCTAGGAAAGAACATGAAGTAGTTAGGTCAAAGCATGTCTATTCTCAACATGTAGGTAAGGCCTTTCTAAAGGAGCAAGCATTACATGAATGAGTAAGATTCTATTACTTTTCTAAGAATGTGAGGATGGGAAGGCAATCTCTATTCTTCTCTTACTGGTATACATCCACATGTATGTTTACATGGGCCTGTGGTGTAGCTATAGAGGCCAGAGCATGGTGTTGGTTGTTCTCTATTCTAATACTCTCTGCCTTACTCCTTTGAGGCACTCTCTCCCTGGAACCTAGATCTTACAGGATTTTTTTAGGGGGCGGAGTGGCAGCACCAAGCCTCAGAGGTCCTCCTATCTTGACTCCCACAGCACTAGAGTTGCAGATGTGCATAAGATCTTGCATTCCTTGTTCTGTGGATTCTGAAATCTGAACTAAGGTCCTCATGGCTGTGCAGCAAGTGCTCTTAACCACTGAACCATCTCTCCAACTACATTTATTCTTGTTCTACAAAGGACTCTTTGGAATTCAAACTTTTGCACAAATATGAGCAAAGCTGTATTCCCGCTTACCATGTCTGCTAATGAAGCGGATGCAGCTTTCTACCACCAGAGGAATTGCCTGGCTGGAATCCTGAAAAACAAACAAACAAAAATACAGACATCAGAACCAAGGATAGAAGAAGTGGGTGTAGTCTCAAAATGGAAATAAATCTGGTCACCCCCAGCCTGACTCTTCACTTATGGAGGAACGCCATGGTCTAAAGGAACCATGGTATGAAAGAGAGTGGAGAGAATATTTGTATGTTTGCAATATGAGTTTTAGATAACTATGACTGGATAATAAAATTAGCATATTTGTGAATTTAATAGCATTAATATTACCTTCAAATGAAAAAGATCTCAAAAACAAAGTGTGGAACGAGCAGGGTAGAATTGAGAAGATGTGCCACACAGTTTGGAACTCATCTCATCTGGGATCACCAAGAAGCACCAGATCTGTCTTTCAAGCTCCAGGCACAAAACATAGCCACTAAGTATATCCCAATGGAACAGACCAGCTCTCCCACCTCAACTATCTAAACAATCAAAATACTCTGCTATGTTTGCCTCCTAAATACTTCTCAAATCCATTAATTTCTTTACCACTACTGCCACTGATAATCAATTCCCACCTTTGCCATCCTCTGATCCACATTTCTCTTCTTTCACATAGCATTAGAAGATTTTTACAAGTTTTAGCTCATCAATTACACTCTTTCAGAAATTTCTCTTTTCTGTCTTCACATCTCTGAAAGTCTTGGCTCCTACCTTCATTGTCCCACTGTACTTGTTCCCTTCATCTCTGCCAGAGGTATGCTAGCTACCTTTCTGTTCCTCCTTTGCCTCCTGGCTTTCCATGAGCTGCTGCTTACAGGTCCTTCTGAACCCTGACTGACTGCATTTTGTGGTTGCCCTACCTGTTTGCATTTGTTAACTACTAAGCCTCAAGCTCCACAAGGGCAGATAGGTCCTATGCTCCCTGGTATCTTGTACCAGCCACAGTGCTCTCACATGGTAGGTGGTATACCAGTTGAATGTCACAGAACCAATCAATGAGAACTTTGGAAAAATGGATTGGGGAAGGGTACGTTGGTTTAGAGCACTTGTTGCTCTTGCAAAAGATCTGGATTCAATTCCCAGTACCCACATGGTGGCTCACAACCATCCACAACTCCAGTTCCAAGGAATCTAATGCCCATTTCTGGCTTCCATGGGCACCAGCTTTACATGTTTTATTTTTTATATGTATGAGTGTTTTGCCTGCATACATATCTGTGTGCCACTTGTGTGTCAAATGCCCAAGAGGTCCAGAAGAGGGTGTTGGATCTCCTGGGACTAGAGTTACAGGTGGTTGTGAACTGCCATGTGGGTGCTGGGAATGGAACCAGGGTCCTCTGCAAGAGAAGCCAGTGCTTATAACCATTGAGCCATCTCTCTAGATCCAGGTACATGACTATTAATGTTGACATTAATAGGAGATGTTGGGCCACATACAAAGTCGTTTAGATAAATTGCTTCTATGGTGTATTATTATTGTTGGTTATGCTCATTTGATAATATAGAAATGAGGTCTAGTGAGGTTAAATGGCTGCTTGTATCACATAACTAGTAAGAGGAAAAGTCAGGACTCAATTCTTTGTTACTATGTAACACTATGTACACTTTGCTCTAATAGAACACTTGGAAGAAGTTTTTGTTTTAGTTTCTTTAAAAATGCAAAATGGCATTTGGACTAGGTTTATGTTCCCATCCCAGGTCGGTGGATGATTATGAGTTTGATTTGGAATGCTTAATGCCAGTGGCTATAATTTGGTTGGTACAGTTGTTTTTGTATGTGTAGCTTGTTCTCGGCATTGTGCGCTGCTTGGGTTTATAGGAACTTTTGCTTAGAGTATAAAAGGTTTGAAGCCCTGAAAGCCAGGGTGGGTGTTGGTTGGTGTTTCATTGGTTGGTTGGTTTGTCATTAGTGTGTTGATTCTTGCATAGAAGAACAAAGGTTGGAAAGACTGAGTTTGTAGACAGTGAGTTGAGATGCTAGTCTGACTCACTGTCAGCGAGTCCTCTCCAACCTTAGGACAGCCTAAAAAGGCTATGAAGATTTCTACCTTTCTCTCTTTCTCTATCAAGGCTGCCTGCAAAAGTGGTGAAAGTTTCTTTCTATCTTTCTTTTCTCTTTCCTTAAATTGAGGATAAAAGATTGCAGTGTACAACTACAAGTGGCATCCAATGTGGGGTGCCATTTGTAGTTGTACACCTACTGTGATGGCTCACCAAAGATTACAAGGAGGCATATTCATAGATGTAAGCCCTGCCAGACCTCAGCAGAGGGAGCCACTATCATGGCAAGTGACATACTTGACAGTGGAACCCTTTGCTGAGGTCTGGCAGGGTTTACATCTATGAATATGCCTCCTTGTAATCTTTGGTGAGCCGTCACAGTAGGTGTACAACTACACTCTGCTGTCACTCAAACTGTATCCTGGGAGGGTTGTAAACATGCATCCCAATTATTACTAAAAATCAGAAAGGTTTTATAATGCATAATACATTGCGTGAAAAAAAAAACATTATGTACAGCTCTAAAACCTAGTTTCAGATGTTCAGAAAAGACTGGACTCTACAGTGGGACCTTATATCTTCTGCCCATTTCACAGTTGGATTGTGCCCATCTGGCTTTGAATTTTCCATGGTAGCCATGGGTTTTGGCTACTAAGGGAAGCAGCTGGGTCTCATGAAAGAGTCAGGGAGAGAGGAGAGATGGATTGGCCTATGTTGATTCCAAGCTTGCCAGTGATAAGCATGCTGCCAAAGAAGAACTGAAGCTAGAAAGGTCTCAGTGTCACAAAAGCTCATTTTTTTATTATTGATTGATTGATTGATTGATTGATTGAGGCAGGCTCTCATTAAATAGCCCTGGTTGGCCTGGAACTCACTATGTACATCAGGCTGGCCTTGAAATCACACAGAAATTTGCCTGTCTCTGCCTCCCTGGGATTGATGGTGTGCAATACCACACCTAGCTCCAAATGCTCATCTTTGTGACCCCCCCCCCCCAACCTTACTTCTTCCTCTAGCTTTTCAGGTACAGCAGTCAGTGTCTGACATTTTGTTACATCACTGACTTCTGCCAGTCAGGCCAAGTAATCTTAGAGGAAGAATCTTTGTCTTTTCTTCCTTATTATAATGAAGAAACAAGGCTCAACTATTATAAGGAGAAAAAAAAGCCTCCATTCTTAGGAAAAATTCTTGGGTTTATAGACATGTAGCAGGAAAGATAATGAAGTTAGCAGAAATAGATTTGCAAAACTGTTCTGGTCTCAGATTTATATCTAAAGTTCAAGAAGAAGGACAATTACAGGTTGCCCTATATTTGAAGGACAAGGACAAGAAGGAAACTTACAGGTTACTGGCATTAGTAAACTATGTGAATGCAAAGTTTTGTCTGGCTATTCAGTAAATGTAATATCAACATAGGATGACATATGTAGTGTTCTCAGGAAACAAGGCACCAAAGCTAACCTGCATGCCTATGGTCACTAGTAGCCCATCAGAAGCAGTAACCCAGAGGAATAATCTGTGGCAGACAAGGGTAGGCCAGAGACACGTGTCCTACTATAAAAGGCTAAAACGGAGTCTAAGGCAGAGTCTAGTGAGGAATAACAGCACACAGGTTTCAGATGTCCCCACCATCCTCGCAGCTACCCATGATATTTCTAAGCCACAAGTGAATTCATTTCCTCAGATGTGCCTCTGTGCTACCATGGTGCTCCTGAAGACCTAGACTTCACCACTAACTGCAGACAACTTCCCCAGCACTTCTATATATTTTTTCAATCATTGTTATTTCTTTTTCCCTTCTTTTCTCAATGTTAGAATCAATGTCAGTTTCATTACATTACTCACAATGTTTTTGATCATATAACTAGTAAATGGAATTTGCTGCTGCAAAAATACACTTCAATTAATTTTTTTTTTTTAGTAAGTGGTTATATTGAGATTTCCTCTGATGTGGATTACTCGGGTCTCTGCTAAGTTTCCTCTTAATATGGGTCAAAACTGGCTGTTCAGCAGTGGATTTTAATACAATAGTGAAAGTCTTTGCAAACTTGTGAAATTGAGCATTTCTTTTGTATCATTTCCAAAACAGTTTCATATTTACATTATTAGGGTATGTCAGGACTACATCCAAGATGACAATGTTACCAGAGGCAAGCAAAATGTACAAACTTAAGCAAGACTTTAGATTGAGGATCAGCTACCTTGAGCTACTGGTGTATCAGTGCGTATGTAAGGAAGTGTGAGGCCTCTTTATGGTCTCCTAGAGAAGGACATCATGGGCTGTTATGGAACAATCTGTTCCAGTTTAAACCAAGCCTAACATACAAGAGAGTTAAATATCTAAAAGGAGAAGAATGAATCACAAAGTCTATGATAATTCCAAGAACGTTAAGTCAGTGAAGTTGCTATAATCTTAACCACACTGCAACTAAAGACACAACTGGACACAAGCATGAAGTCAGAGGCACATCGTGAAACTCAGTTGTGGCTGTGGGAGCTCTTACCTGTTTCCTCACGGTTGAGCTACGCCTATGGTCGACCCACAGAATCAGAAAGGACCAGTCCAGCAACAGGAAGGAAAAAGAGAAAATTGGGACAGAATGAGACAACCACTCCTAAACCTAGAACTAAAGCTCCAAATCATGTAAAATAACTGTACAGCGGGTAATGAAACATATCACATTATTGAGCTCAGGCCCAGAAACAGCTATGAAATCTGGCAAGTTACTTCCCAACAAAAGCCTAATAAACTTTATTCTTTCATAAAAGCACATAGGTCCCTGATTTTAATGTCTTCCACTGTTCAGAAACTTAAATAGGAGGCAAATGGTTTAATCTGTAGTAAAACAGATTCATGTCAGACAATTTTAAGATCTTTCTGTTTGAAAGAAAACAATAATTAACACCAAAGGGTGTTTATTTTCTCTTGAGACTCTCAGGAAAAAGAAAAGGATCACTTATTTTAATTTTTGTTTTGTTTTTTATTTAGATGGTAGGACATTCAGACTGAAAAGAACCCAAGGCACCCTCTGTCAGTGCTTTCCAAGCTGTGTTGAGCTGTAGAAGCCTTTTTCTCAAGTGATAGCAGATACAGAAGCACAGTACTCAAAATAAGGAGAGCAGCACTGCCATGTTTTGTGTAGGAAGGAGCCAGGCCGGGATGCCAGACTCTGCTGCCAGCCTGCTCTGAAATCCAGGCGCTTCTCTGAGCTAATGTAATGCTCTGTGTTCATTAAGAGGAGATTGATATTCTGAGAGGGGAGATAAATAGTCCAAGGTCACACGCTGAGAAATAGCCCAGCAAGGGAAATCAGTTCAGCTTTCTAGTCTTTCTAGAGATTTGGTATCAATGATAAAGTTAAGACCATACCACCAGGACATAGATTCTACAGAATTTCATCTTCTCAGTTCCCTCCAGTCCTCAAGAATGGTATATTATTAAGGACCCTTAACTATAATCCATGATGACAAAATGATGTAAATCAAATTACGTTATTATTACATAATGAGTTTATAACTGGAAATGGCCTCATGACTGTATGCGTTGCCAGGTTGATATAACACAATCTGGTTCATTAAAGCATGTTCTCCTTTTAAATCAGCACATTTTTAGGCAATGGAGGGTGCTGGCTGAATAAATGTCTTGTTCTCTGTCAGCTCATAGCAGCACCATGACTGTGAAGGAAACTATTTGGCTGAGGTGGAGAGGGAGGGAAGGTGGGGGAAAGCCTGGGAGGGTTGCATACTTGTACATCAGCAAAGATTTCTCCCAGTGCTATTTGGCAAGCCAATGCAATGTAATATTTCATTATCCACCAGCAATCACTAATTAGGGCCTATATCATCTTTTCCATGCATTAAAAAAAAATCTCAAATCAAACGCTATCACCTAATCTTTCTGTATTGGAGACGTCCCCAAGGCCACATGTTGAAGTCTCTTAGCTAAGAGGTTACCAAGATCCACCAGAGTCCAATGTTTATTTTCCTTGCAATATAATGGCTGTGGGGAGTTTCTGGGAAGATTTTTAGCAAGTGATAACTCCTATGACATTATTCCACTCAGACTTCCCTAAATGGCAGTAACTCCAGAGCCATTTGAGAGGAGATAAGAGTTAGTAAGGCAAAGTGAAGGAAGCAACTCCTGCCTCAGGCCACTCCTTTGCAAAGTCATCTAGTATCTCTTATGAGGCAATTCTACCTACCTTTCCCAGGTTGCTATTCCCCATGGGCCTCTCCTTATCCCTTCCCAGGCCCACTTACCTGGCAAGACTACAGTCTGTCCGCTGACCTGTGAAAAGAGAAGGGCAAAATGCATTTGTTGAAGCAGAAGGGGTGGGGAGGACTGTATACCCTAGGAATTACCATGCCCTTCACATTTTCCTAGAGAGCCAATCTCAGAAAAGAAAAGGATTGCCCCAAACCTCATTTTGGGCAGGAATTTGGCTGTTCCAGGTTCCCATGCCCAAGTATTGGTATCTCTAAATTTTGTTAATTTTCTTCCCAAATGAAAAAACAGGCATGGATGTAGGAAAGAACAAGTCAAATCATACTGTAGAGAAAAAATTATTGAAGCCTTTCCATACATGAATTTCAGCTTCTATGTATGTACTGGACATGTGTGTAGTGGTGGTGAGAGCTAGGCTTGGGGGACACAGGACATAGGACAAACTTGTTGTCAGTATATGAGCAAACACAACATACATACACAGTTGAGGTTGGGAAGAAGAAAAGGTAATATGGAGAGAGGAAGGAGAAGGTATGTAGGTTCTAGTTTTAGACTCACACTAAATGCTACTGTTAACTTACAGTGGTATAGTAAGGCAGAGATAAGAGTTAATACCCACGTGGCTAATGATGGCTTTCAATCTAATGTCAGGTGTTAAGATTTTCACAGGCCATAGCTAGCTTTGAAAAATGAAATGGAAAACCTTAAAGCTGGCAAGATATTTTCTTTTATAAAAAGAATGCATATATCTATACATAAACCATGATGAAATATGTTGCCCTCTTTGGGCCAACTGTTCAACAGTTAATGAAGCTTGATCTTAGATAAATCAAAGGCAAACCCTGGAAGGCACTGAGCCAGGAAAGAAGCCATCAACTCCCATATTCCTATTCAAGCTCCAAGAAAGGCAAGGGCAGGGCTTTTTCTTGCATTTAAAGTGTTGCTAATTGTTAAGACTGCTCAGCTCATCTTCAGCAATATCATCACCCAATCTTTAAGAGCCCTGTTACCAAAGGCTCAGCTTTCATTTGCAAAAATATTATTCTTAGCTATTATTTTCAACATCTGTCCCATTTCCATTCTGGAATATTCATACACATCAATTGTCCCTCTGTAACAAGAATAAGAGGCTCTTGCATCATGGTGACAAATACTTGCAGAAGGCAGGAACATGATGATTTGTACACAGGATGATTTATAGCTATTATTTATCTCCACCTCTGGAACTTGCCATCTTTAAATTATGGCAATTTGCAGCCCCAATGGTCAACCTTCATCCCTCTAGACTAGCATAATTTGGTGCATACATGTGTATAAACATGCCACACACATTGCTCCAAAGCCTTTCCCCCTGTCTTCCAGGCTATGCTGAGACTGTCTTGAGAAAAATAAATCATAGCTATAACTTTCTCCCAGTTCTATGGGCTGTCTTTCCTTAACTTCCCACACAGCAATCTGATAACTCAAGAGTAAAGACTTTCTGTAAGTAGACTTCGCTTTCATGCTTAGACCTGAACTGTTTGGGTGGAAAAGATCAGAAGTTACCAAAAGGCTTTTTTTTTTTTTTCACATTAAAGCAAACATCTTTAAAAAAAAAAAAAATCACAAGACCAAAGATACTAGGGAAAAAACAATTAACTGTGGGAGTTGTCCAGGGCAGGACAAGGATAAAGCAAGAAGGGTGGGCAGGTGGGTCTGGTCTGAAAAGTGGGATTCCAGTTCCTGAGCTAATAAGCCACTGAGTCTTGGGGATTTGTTATACTTCACAGTTTGTCTGATGAGTGCTCAGGAATGTATTTTAAAATGTTAGACATCTGTATGAGTGCAGGGACATCTGTCACTGATAAGACCACATGCTCCCTGTGGTCTCATCATTAAGAGAAGAGATTAGTAGGATAGGGAAGAGGGGAAGAACATTCAGGGGCATCCACAACCTGGGAATCCCATTAATCATAGGATGCTGAGAGCTAGGCAGGAGACTTGGGCAGGATGCCAAACAACCTCAGGGAATCAACGCTGGCCTTCTGTTTGACAGCTGACTGGGGAGAGAAAGTCCAGAATGTCTGTCCAGTTCTCTCCCTCGGTCCTTTCCAGTGTCTGGTTAAGATTATTGCCAGAGCCCAGACAGTCCATTCAGCACTTTGGTTTTAGTACAGTCACAGGAGAGAGATGGCTGCTACTTAAGCAGAAGGAAATGAATGTTCACCCTGGAAACTAAAGAAGCAACAAGTCTGACCCCTCCCCACCCCCCCAACCCCCCACCGTTTGAGGACCTTCTCTCTCCCTGGGACTGGGAGTTTTAACAAGTGTCTGGAGAGGGGGTAAACCTGAGGTTCCTTTTCTCTAAAAGTGGCAGGAAGGTGAAAGACTGGGTTTGGGTGGAAAAGAGGCATGCTCCATTTAAAGAAACAGCTGATGAACATTAGCATTTCATTACACACTTCCATTTTCCCATTACTCAAGCAGCCCTTTAGGGTAAGTACTGTCACATTAAATAGGCTAGGAGAAGAAATACATTCATATAACCAGTTGGGTGCAGTTGGCTGAGGACTGGAGGCATGTGCTCAGGAAGAAAATGCTGCTGGGCCCCTCTGCCCCACCAACCTCCAGCTAAGAGCCCTCACACTCACTTTCTCCCAGGGTTTTCTGCAGGAGGTCATGCTTGGCTTGTAACTTGGTGATGAGGTTCCTACCCTCCAAGTACTCCTTCATTTTCTGTAAGGGAAGAGGAGAAACAAGAGAACTTAGATTCCTGAAGAAAAATAAGACACAAACATTCAACCTTTATGAGGGCATTTGATTTCATTTAAATTCTTTAAAAACATTTTTTCTCTCTCCGTTGATTTTTATGGAGGGTGTATATCCTGCATAGTATTTTCCTATGAATTTCATGTTAGCTAGTATAAGAAAACTCTTTTCTAAATAAAGACCTTTACCTGTCTCCTTCAGTCCCAGTAAAGGAAAGGTGGACAACCTTCCTGAGTCTCACTTCATGGTTCGAAGACATGCACTTGCTGTCTGCCACAGAGGCTGATATCCTGCTCCTCCCAGGGTACATTTCATCACCCTAGAAGCAGCGCCAATGGTAAGTCCAGCCCACAGAGCACCCTTGTGTAAGCCAGACTCTAGGAAGTCCCATCTTCCATTGTACAAATAGGTTTTTTAAAAGTTGGGAGTTTCTGAGTGCTCAGCTGGAATGGCTGCTACCTAGTATAAGCATATAGATATTCAAAGCACAAAATGAGATGTGCTATCACACCTGCACTAGCAGGCGAAATATGACTGCTATGTTGCAATTTCAGTTTTGACATTACATCAAATTCTTGTCTGGCTTATGAGAGACTGCTTGACTGAATAATTCACCAAATCTTCAAAACAACTGTATAAACTACTATTATCATTACTCCCACTTTACTTGAGCAATGTGTAAGAAGGTAGTAGGGGTTGAAGGGATTAATGAAATTGCTCAAGGTCAAAAAAGAATGATGGAGTCACAAATCCATCTGTTCTGTAGCAGGAGCTCCTCTCACAGCCATTGAAACATTCTATTTCCCAGGGAAGCTCCATAAGAGAGAAATTAAACAACTCAAAATAGCCCCAGGAAGTTCCTGAAACTGACCAAATTCATGAAGTTCCTCTCTCTCCCGAGAGTAAACAATAAAGACTACTGAATCAACCTCAGACAAGTCAAAAGCTGCAAAGAAGACTCCCAGTCAAGTCCATCTGCTTGGAAGCAGCAGCCTATAAAGAAGCAGAGATCAGCTGAGCTGCCTGGAAGAGGCTCAGACTAACTAAGCCACCTAGAAAGTGCACTCTTCAACCTGTTGAGCTGCCTGCAGGCCATGCAGTGTGCCTCAGGTACCTAGCTTTTGAAAGTGATGAAGATGTCTTTGAGTCATTTCTGCTCCTGTAAGTAACCCCTCACCCATACTGCTCTAGGTAACCCCAATAAAACTCACTGGCTCATTAAGTTAGACTTTGGTGATATCTGTATTTTGGTCTTTCAGGAACACTCTATCTGAGGTAAGTAGATGTGTGTGTTGTGTCTTTCTAGGAAAGTCTTGTCACACAATAGTATCCAAACATGTAATTTGAAAGAATAGTATGTGCTCTGAAACATTATAATAAAATGTTCCACTTCACTACGTTACAGAACCAAAGAGAAGCAGAACAAAATTTCACAGTAGTCTTTCTTTTTACACTAATAACAATCCAGGAAACTTTAGGCTACTTTAGCCATAGTCTCTCATCTGATTCTCACAGTAACTCCATACAACTATGAGGAAGATATTAGTACTTCCTTACTAGAAACGCAAAGACAGTTCTAAGAGAGGGAAAGTATCACTGCAAGCTAGTTAGTGGTAATGCCAGGTGAGTACTCCTTTCCGCTCTCCTCTACGGCCATACTTGAGAATCTGAGTCTGTCTTGGCTATCTCCTGCTGCACTAGTTCAGATGATAGTGTTTAACCTAGAAGCAAATAAGAGGGTCTTCCAGAGGATGATCCGTGAGTCACTAAAAAGACTTGGGTTTGCTCCAATGAATAAATATTTTAATAATAATAGTTCTGTCTTTTGCTGTGAACTAACTGAAAAAAAAAGAATTATATGTCAAGCCTTTGATTTTTATGACTATTACTACTTAGTTAATGATAAATAAAGAAAAAACGAAAAGTTCTAGTTACTCTTACACTATATTTTTCCATGCAGTATGAAGAGCTTTTCCTCTCATTCCCATTTAAAATTAAGGAAAACCTCCTTTTCTGGGAGATAGTCCCTGGCCCTCGGTGCTTGCCCACATGGCCCTACGTGTAACTTGTAAATCTCCATAGCACCATTCTCATACAGCCCTGCCACAGACAATTCATTCCTCTGGTGTTTTCTATCCACAGACCATCTTATTGATTATCCTGACTGTCTAAGATACTTAGTGCCAGTTCCAGAAGATAGTAGATGCTTAATAAATATGAGGAATGACTAAATAAGTGAGCAATCTCATTCTCCTCTGTATAGGCTGTTTGCAATTACAAACTAAGCCCCTAAGTGTATCCCTACTAAGACGACCCTATGCTAAATCATTTATGTTGTCATAGTTAAGGCCTGTTCTCTCATTCTTTATGCCTTTGCATAGAAACATCTGCATGAAAATAGGCTCTCTTGTCACCTTCCACTTTCCATCTGTTCCATCTGTGACAGCTTACTTGCTGTCAGCCTTCCCTGGATGATATCCTAATCCTCATCCAATGCCTAAGTGTGAGCCTGGACTCATACTTAGGATCCAGAGTGGAAAAGCCTCTAGGAAATATCCATTTCTAATAGTACAACCTATCTTTGGAAGGTTATCCCAGGAGTATCAAGGGTTTCCTAATGAAGAAAATTCAAGAAGCTATAACCTCCAACACAAGACCAGAATGCTTAGAATACAGTAAAAATTCTGAAAGGGGATAAATAAAAATTCTTTTCCCTTACTCATGTTTCTGTTCTCAATTCCAGAACCCTCCCTCAAATCCCAAGTTCATGCTCACAGCTCACTGGGTAACTTCAGCTGTCACTTAGTGAACCATTAAAACAAATAATCTGGTAAAAAGGCATGATGTTACCTTTTCAGGTTCCATTAAATACTAAAGGATCAAACTGTATCAAGATATTCTCTGCATCCCTAATACAAGGGTGGAAAAAGGTTGGGGTTTTGATCTAGGTGGGAAGGGAAAGGGGCCCCAGACTCTGCAGACACGCTATCCATCACTCCTATCTCAGCCAGAAGTCAGGACAGCCATGTTGGAGACAAATAATTCTGCCTTTATCAGTGAAGTTGAGGTAGAAGGGTCAGTTGCTGCTGAACAGACATAGAGCTGAGATAGATGAAGTAAAGGGAAAAGCAAGTGGCTTTTTGGTCATTTGGTGGAATATCAAGAATATTCAGAACACAGACACACACACACAGTATAATATATCAGACCACAGCTCTAAGTCTAGTGGTTTCCCTAATGGACAAAAGACTGCCTCTTCTCCTATTGTCTTACCCAATCTATCCCTAAGAATTCAGATAATCTGGCTTTGTTGTTTTATCAGCCACAATTTTCAATCTCTTCCTCATTCCACCTCCCATTTGAGAACTCCATACTTGGGACAGGAGAGATGGCTCAGCAGTTAAGAACTCTTACTGAACTTTCAGAGGACCTGGGTTCTGTTGGTCAGCATCCACCTGGTGGCTCACAATCAGCTATGTACAGTTCTGGGGTTCCAATGCCCTCTTCTGGCTTTTGAGGGCATTGCATGCAGGTAAAAAATAATACACAAAACAAAAATAAATCTGAAAAGTAATTAAAAAAAAACCAAACCCCATACTCCAATTTTCCACAAAAAAGAAATATCTAGGAGAAATTCTAGTTTCTAAGGCTTTGGTAATTCTTGGCTAACAGAGAGGACTCCTGCTCATAGTAGAGAACTGGTTAAATAAAGATTATATAACTATACAATGGAATTCTGTTCAGTTATTGGAAAGGGATTTGTGTGAGATATGGGATTTTTTTAAAGAATAACAGGAATAATATTCAAAATAAGTGATAAAAGTAAAGTGGAAGACAGTGAAAGTGGTATACTGTTGGTCATATTTTTACTTCATAGTATTTCTCTTGCAGGGCTGAAGGTGGAGCTCACAAGTGTCACACATGCTAGGCAGGCACTCTTAACTACTGAGTTACAATCCCAGACCCCATATATCATAATTTCCAGCGTAATTTATTGTACTAAGGGGAATTTACTGATACATCATTGGTTGCCTATTCATAGGAAATCTCTGAAAGGGCAGAATAAACTAGTTTCAATAAATGGCAGGAGGGAGGAAAGGTAGGCATTGGGGTAAAGTAAGGCTCTACTTTCCTTTTGAAATATTGAGGCTTTTTAAAAAGGCAACAAGGGAAAGAAGGATGATGTACAACAGAAGCTGAGTGACAGAACAAAGACGAGGAGGTCAAAAAGCATCTCCTGTCTTATAGGAAGTGGGAGAGTTGCTGAGCCTTTGTCCTTTAGCTCCTCAGCAGGGCACAGAGGAAAAGCCCATGGCCAGCAGAGGCTCTGGGTTTAGCTGTTGATGAGGCTTTGTTCAAGCTATCCATTCCACTGAATTTATTTTTCCACCCACTTCCCAAAAAACCTTTCAAATGAGAAGGCTGGGTTAGCTGATATTTTAAAATTGCTTCAAGTTTAAAATTCTAAGAGTTTTCCACCAAACTATTGGAAGCAACTGACCTTTGTAAGACATGCTTCAATTCCCAGTTGATGTTACATGGGCAAATTAATCTGATGACAGTTGCAAACAGTCAGAAAAGTATCCCAAAAGCCCACAAAGTCACTAGTCACACTGCCTAGGAGTCAAGCCATAATGAGGGATCTTTTCACAACTTTCCAGTGTCCAGGATGTGCTGCTTTTTTTTTATTATTATTATTATTATTATTATTATTATTATTTTATACAATTTGGCAAGCATAGGCAGCCTCTCTATTTTAATATGGGGACCTGCATGTCCATTTCACTACTGCCACCAAAAATGTCCTGTTATCAGGAGATAAATTCTCTGACACATTTCAGATTTAATCACAAAAAGAATTAATTCTTACAAATCTATCACTAGATAAGCCACAACCCCTTTCTTCCTTCCTTCCTGCCTTTCTTTTTTTTTTTTTTTTGGTTTTTTGAGACAGGGCTTCTCTGTTGTAACTCTGGGTGTACTAGAACTCATTCTGTAGACCAGGCTGGCCTCAAACTCACAGAAATCTGCCTGCCTCTGCCTTCCGAATGCTGGGATTAAAGGCGTGCATCACCACTGCCCAGCAACGCACAACTCATTTCTGAGAGCAAAAGCAATGTGTACAAAAATTTGACAAGGAGTACCATGGCCACCAAAGTCAGAAAATGGGTTGTACAACCCAATGTATTGAGATAAAAGGGGAACAGGGCAGGATTTGAGGTCATCAGCTTAAATCCTTATTCAAATAAATCTTTTTTCAGAAAAAGATTTATTTTATTTCTACTTATGTGTCTGTGTGTAGGCATGTGCATGTGAGTGCTGGTGCCCACAGAAGCCAGGGGCATTGGATCCCCTAGAGCTAGAGCTATAGACAGTTGTGAGCCCCAAGACATGGGTGCTGGGAGTCAAACTCAGGTCCTTTGCAAGTATAAGCTCTCAAGAGTGTTGAGGCATCTCAACAGCCATTTTGCTTTTTTTGTTCAAAATTTCTTTTCTTCTTTTCTGTCGTGAGTGGGTATGAGTACATGCATATATGCCAGAGGTCAGTGTCTTCCTTGTTTGTTCTCTACCTTATTTTTTGAGGATCCAGGTGAACCTGGAGCTCACAATTGACTACACTGGCTGGCTAACAAGACCCTGTTTCTGCTCTCCAGCTCTGGAATTGGGTTTCTTTTACATGAGTCACTGGGGTTCAAACTTAGTTCTTTATGCTTGTGTGGCATGACTAAGCTAACTCCCTGGCCCCTAAGGTCCCAAATTTTTTAACTGGAGGAGCTGAATGGGTGAGATGGTAAAAAACATTGTATACATGTATGGGATTTTCAAATTATTTGAGATTATATTGAGAAACATATTTTTAAAATGGAATCTTCTGAAATACAATAAGATCGAGTCATTGATATCTAATCAGCTCAGAAAGAGTAGCCAAAAAATCCTGTTATTAAGAGATAATGAAGCTTGAGGCTGTTATATAGCCCCCAGTAGAGTAAGAAGTTCTATTAACGTGTAATTTCTAATTAACGCGTAAGTTCTATTAACATGAAGATTTCTGTAGGCCTTTATACTTTTATATAGTCTGTTCTCCTAGAAGAGTTTTATTCTCTTTCCCAGTCCTCTTTGACCTTTGATCAGTTTGTGTGATGCTTCCCCCAGCACCAATCATCCTTGTTGCTGCTCATGCACATTCACACATTTAAAAATTGTACCTTTCTTGTTTAGAAATATATGAAGTCAAAACCAAAGTCCTCCCTGTATATGCCTAATTCCCCCATTTTCTTCTTTATTTTATACTTCAAGCATTCCCAACATGTAGCATAGCATCTGGCATATAGGAAATACACAATAAGTGATCAGTGAATAACTTAATAATGATCGATGCACATATTAATGGTGACGATGCTAATAATGGATAGCAGTTATTGAGCACTGTGAACTAGGCAATGTGTCATCCCATCTCTTTATATAGATTTGCATATGTTTAGAAAATGTAATACAGACTGAAGATATAGCTTAGTGGTGCTGCTCTTGCCTAGCACATATGAAGGTTCCACCAGGAAACAAACAAAACCCTAAGTAATTAGAAAACATAATTGAATGACTTACATTTATAATACAGTATATACAAAGGTGTCGCTTATTGTAAATATAATTTTAGACTCATACTCATATATATTTATTCTTTTTGTTTTTAAGTTTTATATAATGACCATGTTTTAAAATATTTTTACAGTAAAGTGTGTTATAGGTTTCTATTTTGTTTTTAAGTTTTTATTTGTAAGCTATAAATTGTTTTTAAAAATAAAGTCATGTATGTTTTTCTTTATATAACAAAAAAATTTCAGTTGTTTTAGAATAATACTCTCAAATCATACCCTTTCAACAGTCTTCTTTGGGATTTAAAACAACAAAAACACAGAAGATTTGGAGCTTAACTAACTGAAACAGATTACAAAAACACTAATCAATCACATTAGTGCTCTTAAAGAAAAAAGGACAATGTTCAAAGGAAAACTAAACAAATTGTCCCAGCTGGAAGAAAAATCTAATTTTCTCCATGCAGAGTGTGCTTCATAACTGGAAGACAAGTGAAATCCTTTCATTTGGTCAGTGTGTATATTCAATGGCTGTATTTCATCTTACAACTGCAAACTCAGTTTTTCCTTTCTTGGCCATCAAAAGATAAGGAAATAAATTTTAGTTTAGGCATTAAGTCTTACTTGGCAAGTTCAAGATAATTTAATTATTAAAAAGCAGCATGAAAGATCAGTTAGCAGCCTTTCAAAGAACTATTAACACTAATACACACACACGCACACGTACCTAAAAGAAGATCTGCGAAAAATGAGTAAAATATACTGCTTTAGAATTCTCTACAAAACCACTGAGTTGCACAAATAAGCATCTTCCTATTTTACCAAAAATTACAAAAAACAACTTCCTAATAATGAAAGTTAAAGATACTATATTCAAATCACCCATGAGAGACTTTATACCTTTAAAGACGAGATATATATTGGCAAGGATATTTGAGTCTCATTTTGTGCTCTCCTGTGACCAAAAGGACAGCGACTCTCAAATAAAGGCCTAGTAGTTGGGTAAAATTTTCTCTATTTTTTTTCTTAGTAGTTTATTTATGAGCACCCCTTTCTTTGAGATCCCCAGTAGACATATACAACTTGTAGATGCTTTTGCTTTTAAGTGTAGAGATGGTTTCCGAGTATGCCAGATTCAAATCTAGTATATTCAAAGCTTGCTTTTCAGATAGTTGATTAAAAACTCTGGAGTTCCAAAACTACCTTGGGTGTCACAGTGTTTATTGATGTTCCTTTAAGGCCACTGAGTGTCCTTACCGTAAAATAAAACTGCTCTGTTTCTTGCTGGTTAGCTCTCCTCTTAGCAATGCTGGGCTTGCTCATGAAAGTTTCTGAGACTGTTGATTTGACAGACTCCATGGAATTGCTGTACTGGAAGCAGTCAGACACATCAAAATCCTCAACAGTCACAATGTCCTGAATGGTCTGCAGGGTGGCCTCCATTGTCTTTTTCACCTATAACCACAATGATAATCAGGAAAGGCAGGCTGTGAACAGCAGGTGAGGAAGCAATAAGGAGGAACTTGTGAGGGGTGGCCTCTCAAGAGAGGGGTAGGGAAGGAAAGATGGGGCAGAGATTACAGTCTCACTTCTCAGGGAACAGTGCTGAGTGAGTGGTGAACACCGCAGGAACTCTGCTTCAGCATGCTGCTCTCTCCAGCGAACACCTAAACACCTCTACTCCTACTTTTTCTGCTGTGTACCTGACTGGGCTCTTTTACATGTTTACTTTTTTCAAAAAGATTTATGTGTAAGGATGTTTTGCCTGCATATGTGTATATCTCACGCAGTGCCTGGTGCTCGTGGAAGCCAGAGGAGGGTAATGGAGCTCCTGGAATTGAAGTTATGGATGGTTGTGAGCCACCATGCAGGTGCTGGGAGTCAAGCCTGAGACCTCTGCAAGAGCAGCCAGTGCTTTTAACTCCTTAACCATCTCTCCAGCTCCAATGTTTACCTTTAAGATTTAATATGATTTCTTTATTATAATGGAAGTGCAAAGGAAAAGAGAATAAAATAATTAGAAACCAATATTCTCACCATCCCAGAGCTAGTTAAAATCTGTGATAGGTCTAACCCTTCAACGTTCCTGGTGCTATTTCATGACCTTCAACCAATCAATGAATTTGTTTCCCTATTTGCAAACTAAGTGACTCAACCCTAATCCTTCCTAGTAAAATTAAGACTTACTATGATACGAGGTAGCCATCTGAGCTCAACAGAAAGCTGGGTTACTGATCAAATTGCCCTTTGAAACTTGTTATTAAGAGAAAATATGTTGTGTTTAGAAAAAAAAGTCATCGTCTTGTAAGAGGATAGAGGTGTCTGAAGTGTTAAAGTCAACGGTTTCTTTTGAAAATGTTGGGAAAAGCCAGTCATGAGTGGGTCATTTCAGAGATTTGATATTGTTCGCACAGTGGCCAAGTGCCACTTTGATTAAATGTGTAGTGGGGAGTGGCATTTTGTAAAAGCTCAAAATAGAGCACAACCTTTGGCAATGTACGAACAACTTCCTGGATTTCAAGGGCAGGATGTAGCAGCAGGGAAAGCCCAAGCCTGCATTTGGCCAGGAAATCTTTGTAATAGCCGAGACATTCTCTGCATGCTCTCTCCACCTGCCCCTAATGGACAACCAGAAGTAGTTCAACAAGGAAAACAGTGGCTCTGAGCCTCCTAGGAAGGAAATATACCTCTTCATTCTCAATCTTCAAAGTGGACAGGCGAGACTGCAGTTGTTGACATCTCTGTACCAGCTCACTCTGGACAGGCTGCTGGGCACAGAGCTGAGAAGCCTGTCAGGATAAGCAACAGAAGGTCAAGAAGAGGACACAGATCTTTTGAGGATTTCAGAGTTCTCATTATTGCTTACAAAACTATTCACATTGTATTGTATCCCAACTACTGGAAGGCTTGCAGTTTCTACATGCAAACAAAATCCAAAGACTATGTGTGTGAACTTCTAGACCAAACAGTACATGAAAGGGATGGGAAGGAGAATCTATTTGGGAATGGGAATGGGAAGAGAGAATCACATTTCTCTCTTTGGAACCCATAGGAAGGCTGGTGGGTGACAGGGGGAGGTCTAGCAGGATCTGCAGCTCTATGGAATTCTGAGAAGGCTGTCCAGAGACCCAACATTTTGGCACAGAGAAGAATTCCTGCCAAAGGTCCAAGTGGTCACCTCTCTGGTGCTTCCCTCCTCCCACTTTATACACTAGAGATAAAAGGCAGGAGAGAAGTGGGTCAGGAAGCTAACTTGCTGCTGTTGGCAGCCAGTAGGTTTATAAATCTGGGCCATGCATGAGAGCTTTGACACAATGGGAAAGAGTTTATGTGAAAATGGGAACAAGGGCTATGTTAGAGAGCCCCCAGAGGGCATGAGATCTGATAGACCTTGATATCTTCTGAATAACTATCATTGTATCCTACTAGGTGTGAGATCCTTTGCACTCCCATCCCCATCCTCAATTAACTACCAACCAACTTAATCCTATGTGAAGGCACAGCTGACCTAGAGTTTGTTGATAAAGGTAAGACTATGGCATAATGTAATCCAATCTCCTGGATGATTGATGAGAGGCAGAAGGCTGGGAGATGAAGGGTACGACCCATGTGGAGACAGTGCCTGTCACTTTATTACTAAGTGTCCTTTAGCTCTTATCAGAAGAGAGACATCTGGATAGGACTGGGTTCCTTCACCTCAGCAAAGAGTGAGTATATTTATATACTTGTAAACCATTTTCTTACTCAAAAAATAAAACTTCTCTTTAAATGGAGGGGACTGGAAATTGACCTTTTTCTTCATTGGCATTTAAGATTCCAACTGATTTGACCTCTTCATCAGTTGAGAGACTGGCCCAAGATTTGGGGACAGCTGATTGCACTCTGGCTTTTAGCGAAGTAGACATAATGGAGAAAGTTTGGTGGCCAGATGGGTTAATGCCAAGAATGAAATTTCTGTCTCTGACTGCCTGATGTCATAGGCCAGGCATCCAGTGCTCCCCAAGCCTCTTTTGGGTGCACCAACTCCTAGTGCATCTGAGAGCATCTGACATCAGCTCATGTATTGTGGCCCAAGAACACTAGTGTGGCAAATTTCAGAACGTCTAGTTAAAATGCCACCTGAACTTTGGTCCTATTTTAAGGACTTCCAGGCAGCTCCTTCCTTCTGCCTACGGACAACCCACAATGATGCAGAAATACTGGCTGCAAGGCCCAAGAATGACTTGCCATCTCATCTCTAAGCCAGAATATGAAATCATGGGAAGCTCTGGACCCTTTTCTGGCCAAGTCACTGATCAGCTGTATCGCATACAGGCAAAAGAATGAACTATCAGTTTTTAAAGTCACCCAGGCCTAGCATGGGAGAATTAGAGGAAAAAAATCACCTCCAAGCCTGTTTCTTTAAGGAGCAGCTGAGCTGCTGATCCACGCTTTGCCAGTGATCTTCAGCTGGGATGCAAGACAATGCATTCCAGCTGTTCTTTAGAGTATGGAAATGTGGTTCTGACAGGGCAAGGAGGGGGCCTGAGTACCCATCATCTGGATTCCCCTTTATGGAGACAAGCTGTTTGGCTTAGAAGAGAACTCAGTCAACAGCAGAAAATCCACCAGTCCATTCAGATAATCCAGAGTTCCACTTATTTTTGAAAAGGGATGTCAATGGCGGCTGGAAAAGGGGCTTAGAAGACAAATTTGAACAGAAGTCAAGGTAGGTGAAGAATGGACTTCCTGGGGGTTGTTAATAATACCTCTTCTCCTAACTTTAACTCACATGCTGCTGTTTAGTTTCCCATCTGTTAGATGCTGACATCTCAGCCACAACAATGGAATAAACTGTAAGTGATTTGGTTTTCCCCAAAAAGGAAAGAAAAGAAACCACCTTCCCATTCTGTATGTAAGACAGAGATGTACCACCCCATTATGGCCTATGACACCAAACTGTCCAATTAGAACACTACTGCTGTCAGGCTAGAGCAGGGTTCTCCAAGAGTCTAGCTGCTAATCCCAAGGGAAGCACTGCTCCTGGTAAAAGCACACTGATGATTTGTGGTCTCTTCTCATCTACTCCTTTTGATCTCACTATCGTGAGAAGCTGAGAAAGCTCTGAGTGAATGTATAAAAAATGGATGAAGGCATGAGTAAATGTGTATTGTTGACATGGGCATGGCCATGTCAAGGACCAATGCCTCAGACCTATGGGAATAGCAAAGCCTTCCCCCATGCTGATCAGACTGGCAAAGCCTTTCTGTGATCTGAGTGTGAATGTTGACAGTGTGGGCAAATACAAGTGTTTATGAACAATTATCAGCATATGCAAAAACTATTAACTGCAGCTTTGCACCTCTAGGATGTTTTTAGCCTAAGACTACTGGCCTACAGATAACTCCTACCAATATTAGCTAGCTTGTCTCCTAGTGCTGTATAATAGACAGGCTGAGGTCCCAGTTTATTTTGTAGTTGTATTCCCCATCGGAGCTAGCACAATCTACCCAACCCAGCTTTTTTGTACATGTGTCTGTGCTTTGCTTCATTCCCTGGCCACCCAAGTCAGATTTCTGGGATGCAGTTACTTGGGACAGGGTGGACCACCCTCTGGGAGAACCATCTACTCTACAGCTCAGGCCAGCTGAATGAGATGAAATATATGGCTCAGGGATAAGCACATCAGTCAAAAATCAAAGAGATACACTGCAGGGTCTGAAGAAATAGAATGCAACGTATCTGATAGGAAGCCCTCTCTCCTTTGATGTGGCCTATATATAGTAAAACTATAAGCAAGTCTTGTATATTCAAGTCCCTTTGGGGAAAAGATGCAGGATAGGGAAGGGCCTTACCATATCTCCCATATGGGGCTGGAATTCAAACTTCATAGGGGGACAGAAAACATTATTATACATCTCCATGAGTCGCTGCTTGTCACTGGTGGCATCCAGGTTTTCTACCGCATTTTCAATAGCATCCAGACCCTCATGTTTTGACTGTTCCAGGTTTAGTTCAGCAGACAGGAAAGTGCGCAGGGCCCGGTTCAGGCTAGCATGGTAGCCTAGGTCACAACACTGCTGTGGGAAGGAGAAGGCACATAAGCATACCACAGACATCTCAAGGCCTGACAGAAAGGGAAGTGGTCTCTAGGGCAGATTTGACCTTATCAAGGTGACTGACTGCAATAGGAAGCTGGCATTAGGATTTCCAAGACCTGGATAAGATTTCTTAGTTCTTGTCTCCTAGGTCAGTGTTAGACATACCACGTAGGGCACTAAGGTGGTTAGAGAGAAGATTCGTAAGAACCCAATGACAAGTTAATCAAATGCTATTCCATAAAAATGAGAATGACCAGGAGTTAAAGAATTCTGTTCTATTTTCTAGTTTGTCTGAGGATGACTGATGACAAAATACAACAATAATAATGCCGCCTGCCATGACTTCCTGAGGGTTGTGGTTAAAAGTCACTACACAGGAAGCTTGT
This sequence comes from Cricetomys ansorgei, assembly GCA_026225945.1. Taxonomy (NCBI): domain Eukaryota; kingdom Metazoa; phylum Chordata; class Mammalia; order Rodentia; family Nesomyidae; genus Cricetomys; species Cricetomys ansorgei. The sequence continues at coordinate 2,378,448 of JAMJFZ010001789.1, forward strand.
CGGGCTAATGCAGCATTCAGGAGTCAAAAATCTGGAGTGCTGCATCACTAGGTAGGTGGGAGGAGGAAGAATGGATGGTTGATGCAAGTCATGACATCAGCTTACAGGGTTCTGGGACAGGCCTGAGCTATAGAAAGCTAAACTAAAATGTTCTAAATATCAATGTTACTGGGGAAATTCTTATCATGTCCCTGATTTTCAACAACAAAAATGAAATGAAGAAAATGCTATGAAAAAGGCAATTGTAAGGGGTGGAGAATGTAGGTCAATTGGAAAAGGGTTTGTCTAGCAGCATGAAGACTTAGGTTTGATCCCCACCACTGCAAAACTGAGTGTGGTGGTACAGACACTCAAGAGGGAAAAGCAGGAGGACCAGAAGTTCAAGGTCATCCTCAGCTGCACAGGAATTCAAAGCCAGTCTCCGCAGTTAAACAAACAACAAAAGCCGGAGGTAGAGGCATAGCTCAATTACTAAAGTCCTTGTGGGGTAAATAAGAGGACTTGTGCTGATCACACACCTATGTAAAAGAGCTGGATGAGATGTTTAGAATCTTAGCACCAAAGGGGTGGAGAAAGGGGCATGATGGTTAGCTAGCTTAGACAAACCTTTGAGAACCCTGTCTGAAAAAACAAGGTCATAGATTGACAGATGGTGTGTGGTTAAGAGTGCTTTTAAAGACCTGAGTTTTGGCTCCTAGCATCCCTGTCTGAAGCTCATAACTGCTTGTAAATACAGATCCAGGAGAGCCAACATTCTCTTTAGCACTCACATGGGCACCTGCACTTATGTGCATGAACAAAAACACAACACACACACACACACACACACACTAAAAAATAATAAAAATAAATTAAACAACAAAAACAAACAAACAAAAACCAAAAATACACAAGATGTATTATGCTGAGAAGAAATAATACTTGAAGTTTTCCTCTGGCCTCTGCACATATGTGCACATATAGGCACATGCCCCCTCACATATGTTAGCACATACACACAAAGAAAAAACAAAAACAAAACAGCAGAGGCAGAAATCAAGTAACCCTGGAAAAGCTACTCCTATCCCTAGACCTGTTTCCTTGACAATCCAGTATATAAATGTCACCAGTCCCGTGGTTCTCGAGCTATAGATCACAGCTCTGAAGATCAATGAAAGCATGCAGGTTACCCTTGAGAAGGGGGCAGGAGGGCTACCCAGCGAGTAGGCATTGGAGCCTTTTTATCTTTACTTCAAGATAAGACAACTCTGCTTATTTTTCCATTTAATAAACTGGGATTTTATGTGTGGTTTCAAAAATAAGTTCTTAAGAAAAAAAGTCTGAAAAATCCTTGGACTAAATGTACTTCCCAAAGCTCTTGAGAAGAATGCAATGGCATTCTGTAACGCTATGACAATATTCCCTACCTGTCCAATAAAGACCCAGAGACCCAAATTCCTTGGCCATCAATTATCACCTTGATTATTTACCCAGCTTTGATGTCCAGAGCCTGAGAGGAAATGTCAGAGAAAAATCTCTAGATAGAGTAATGCCATCTGCCTGATTGTAATTTCACTGCATAAATAAGCATCAGATTAATTTCCCCAGCCTTTCCTTCTCATCATGATTACTTCAGGAACAGCCGCTACTGGGGAAGAAAGATCATGTGACAGCCTGCCTCCTTCCAGGCGTCTGACAAGCAGCTCAGCAATGGAGCATACATTGAACTGAGCTCTGGGTTCTGTGCCAACAGACTCTGGCAGGTGCCTGGCTTCAGCAGAGTAACAGCAGTGACAGCATAACTATAGCCAGAGGATGGAAAAACATTAAATTCAGTTGGAGGAAGAGCAAATGGAATCTAGACAAAGGCGGCTGATTGGGAGGCTGCACGTGCAGGGCCTCTTCTTCCTCTAGGAGATGCTGTTTAACTATCAGGCTTCCTTTGAACCTGCAAATCTTCTTGCCTAGCTCTCTACAGTCCTGAAGAAGAACTCTATACTTATTAGTGAACAAAAGTAACACTGCCAACAGTGTGTGGTGGGGGACTGAGAAAGAATTAGGAGGAGGTAGGGTGCCCCTTAGAAAACTTCACACATTTTTGGAAACTTCACTCTCTTTTCCATTCTTACGTTCTCTACCTTAATCCACACCTTATTTTGTAAACAGTGTTGTTTGCTCACTGTCATAAATGTGACTTTTATAATGCCCCTGATGAAGGACCTAAAATATTTACCTCTCTCTACCTGAGGTAAAATTCACCTTCAGTTTGCACATGTAAAGAATGCTCTGAGGGGGCTGGAGAGACTGCTCAGTGGCTGGAAGCACTGGCTGTTCTAGAGGATCTGGGTTCAATTCCCAGCACCCATATGGCAGCTTACAACTGTCTGTAACTCCAGTTCCAGAGGATCTGACGCCTTCACACAGACGTAAATGCAGGCAAAATTTATTAATAAAAATAAATTAAAAAATAATGCTCTGTTCATTAAGGATGTTCACTACGTGCTAGACAGTGATTCTAAGTACTATGCATATTGGACATCTCAATCTTCATAATTACCCCCACTGAAGTCTGCACCATCTTAGTTTTCCACACAAGAAAGATGAAATTTCAGTAAAGCTACGTAACTTGACCAGAGTTAAATGGGGAAAAACAAACAACAACAAGCCCCAAACTTTAATTTGTTCACAGTCTGTCTACTCAATATCACCTCCCTTTATGCTCACTGTCAGCCCCTTCAACTGAATTCTAGTGCCATGCTCTCTGCATAAGACAGAGTCCTTGAAAAAGCATAGGCCTCTAGCCTAGAAAGCTAGTTTATCCCTCTGGGTCAAAAATGGGAGAAATATCAGTTTTGTAGATGGTTTTGTTGCAAATGGAAAATATACTTCACACATATTTGGCATTGTGTAGACTCAAAACAAATGCCAATCACCAGCAGACCCCAATCTACTGACCTCTACCCTTCAGCTCCTAACATTTCTTTTCCTGGAATATTACCTTTCACTCTCACCTGCTGGAAATAGACTCACTCTTTAAGATCCAAATTAAATTCTCAGCTTCTGGGAAGCCAGCCAGCCCTGCACTCCTGGTCCCACTTGGACCCAACTGCATTCATCCTCATATGACTCCAAACATACACAGTCGTTCTGAGGTCTGCCATTTCATACCACTCCAACCAGAATGTGGATTCTTTTGGTTTTCCAGTATCTTGCTCTTATTTACAACTTCTCCTATTAGGTCTTATTCACAGAAGACATTCAGTAAAGTTGACTCATGGATGTCACAGGCAAAGACTCCAGCCTCTCAGAAAATCATCTAGGTGGGCCGAGTACTGACCCATATGTTCGTTCTACTGTATATAACCTAAGAATGGCAGGGAGCTTTTCTAAGCTGGAGCATTGCTTCTATTTGTGTGACTACTCTATAGCTTCTCTGTGCCAATGAGTCAGGGTCAAACTTACAATGTGCCCTCTGATTCTGCCATGCTTTCAGCTAACCTAGGAGATGTGGACAGAGCCTTGGCCATCTACAAATTTATAGGGGCAAAACTAAGCCTTCAGCAATGAAGCAGTGTCTGGCAAGGTTAAGTCAATGAGATTTGAGTATTTCCCATGAGAATCCCAATGAGTAGAGGGAACACACAATTTTGTTTACACTGGAAACAAAGTATACTTTCCATTTTGATTTTGATGAGCTCCATGGCCAGGTTGGGTTCCTTTAGTCATTTATGGGCTACACAAATGCTATAAAAGCTCTCAGGAGAAACAAAGTCTTTATTAGAAAATTGAATAACAGACCATTCCAATGTGTGAACTTAAGCCCACAGTTCACTATCTCTTCACCAGCTGATATTCTCCCTCAGAGAATCTAGAAAAGACAAATGAGTGTTTCATATCACCCTTCAAGTTCATACAGAAGGGAAAAATAACTGCCTTCAGTAAAACTTCATTGTGGGAAAACCAAATTCTCTCTGGATAGAAAATTCAGGTCTATGGAACTCACAACACTCCAGCTACTCGTGATGACAAAGTTGTGTGCTTCATTTACCTATTTGCTCCTAGGCCAAGAGATAGGTAAACAGGTGAGGAACTTATACTCCAATGAGCCTACAGTTCTTAGAAACTATTAAGTGAGATCAAAATGTCTTTTTGGCCTAGAGTCAAGTTTTTCCCAGTATCTATATAATGTCTCATGTGGATTCTTACAGTCTGGGTTTACATTAAATCTTTTATTATGCTATAAAAAGAAATTGGAGGTTAGTCTTAATGTCTGTTTAAAGACCTCAATAAAAATAACTTTAACAAAAGATTTATTTATGTATGTATGTATGTATGTATGTATGTATGTATGTATGTATTTATTTATTTATTTATGTGCTTTGTGTATATGGGTATTTTTTTTGTCTGTATGTACATTTGTACACCAGAAGAGGGCATCAGATTACATGGGACTACAGTTATAAATAGATGGTTGTAAGCTACCTTATGAGTGCTAGGAATTGACCTCAGGAGCTCTGGAAGAGCAGCCAGTATGCTCCTTACCACTGAGCCATCTCTCCAGCCCCTAAAAGTAACTTTTTATTTATCCTTAATGCCTTACATATAGATTGAGTCAAACCCCTACGAAGGAGCTGGGACGGTGGCATATGACATATACAGCAATGGACTGGAATGACACTCATCCCATGTCTTGAAACAGCTTCTGGATCTGTTGAGATCATGATGCCAATACTTCCAGGCTCCCCAATCACTCTTTGTTTCTTTGCTATGGAACAGTTTTGGCACTTTTAATTATATATAGAACAGCATGAAATAGGAAGAAACTACATAGACATAAATGGTGCTAGTTTGGTTGAAAAAAAATACAAAAACTATGTTTTGGAGCCAGATAACTGGGCAAGCCTGATAACGTGAGATCAATCTCCAGAACCCATATGTCCTAGTTAGTTTTAACTGTCAGCTAATCTGGGAAGAGAATCTTAACAAGAAATTATCTAGATCAAGTTGGTCTGTGGAAATGTCTATGGAGGACTGTTTTGAGTATTAATTGATGTAGAAAGACCTAGCCCATTGTAGGTGGCACCATTCCCTAGGTAGAGAGAAAAAAGCTAGTTGAAAGCCATCAAGTAAGCAGACATCAGGCATGCAGGCAAGCAAGGATGTTTATTCTTTTAACTAAGGATGTAATATGACTAGCTATTTGAATTTCTTTCCTGACTTCTTTGAAATGATGAACTATAACTCTGGATTGTAACTAAATAAATGCTTTTTTCCTGAAGTTGCTTTTTGTTAAGATGTTTTATCACAGCAACAGAAATGAAAAACACCACATAAAAGTGGAAGGAGAAAAATGAATTCACCAAGTTGTCTTCTGACTTCCATACATATGCTGTAGTATGTACACATCACATACACACAAATAATAAATATTAAAAATAAATTACATTCTGAATAAGTCTAGTTTTTCAACATTCTCCAATAGGAAACATTAACTTGGGGGTGAAAATGATTGTCGTGCAGTTAAGAAATAAGAACTTTCTGAAGTAAGGAGAATGCATCTTTCATACTCTTTGTCTCCCTGTGTCAACTTGTTATGGGGTAGAGTCTCAGAGTCCAGGATGCCCATAATGCAGTATTCCTGCTTTTACCTCCCAACTGCTGAGATTACAGGTGTGTGCTGCCACAGCTGGCTAAAAGTACTTAGTCTATATCTTGATAAAAAAAATTAGGTTACAAGAATATGCAAATTTGTCAAAACTCTTCAAACTGTAACAATCAATCAATTAACTTAATAAATCATTAAATGTAAATTACACATGAAAAGAATATTATAAAGACAAAATTAAAAAGCAAATCTTGACTTAGCAGATCCATATTTTTCCTCCTTCAATAAACTGGGTGCTCAGCTACGTATCACTTCTTAAGGTGAAGTAAGTCTTGGTTCCTATCCTCTTGGATCTTAAAAGAGACATACAGTGGCCTTCATTTTAACTCTCAGCTCACAGTAAGAAATACATCTTACACACACACATACATATGCACACCTAACATAGAAGTTTCACAAGAAAGATCCTAGCCGTATAATAGTGTGATATGATCTGATATTTTCTTCCCCACTCTAGTTTAATCATTTGAAATAAGTTAAATGCATAAATCTGATTTCATTGCTCCCTCAATGGATCATGGTTCATAGTTTGGAAAAACTAGAGTACATGAATATGTGTTAGGCAAAAACAGTTACATTCATTCTATTTGTTACACTAATGCTGAACACATACTTCGCCCCATAAATGTACTAAGTGATTATAGAGAAGAGTAGTAGTATCAGCTTTTTAAAAAAAGAGTAACTCTCATTCTTAAAAAAAAAAAAAGAAAAGAAAAAGCCAAACAACAAACAAAATAAGATACAGTCAAACACAACCCAAACAAAGAAGAACAAATTTACTCATGGCCTGGAGTGCTGCCATCCTGAACTTGTTCACCATCCCCTAAACACATGCCCTGTTGAGTAAACACTACAGAGTCTGTCTTCTTTTCCAATGGCTCTTCAAACCACATCCTGTGAAAGCTAGGCTCTCAGCAGACTATTTATTTATTTAGAGGGAAAAAGGTATAAAATAGCTTGCTTCTTATATGATTTTTAAAACACCTGCTCATGCCTGATGAAGAGCCTATGAATTACAAAGGTTCTAATTCATACAGCAAAAGCCTCTTTTCTCCTGAAATAAGCATTTTTTTGAAATTGGTACAAAGATTCTCTAGGGGCAAAAGAAAGAGGGCAAACTGATAAAAGGGGTGTAATACCCTGTCTGGTCTCTCTCTCTTTTTTTTATCTTGTTTATTTTATTTTACTTTTTAAAAACAAATGCGACAAATAGCAGAACGTGAGCATAAAAAGTGACTATCTTCCTCATGCTGCGAATGGGCCTCTACCAACAGTGAGGAAGAAAATAAAGGACTGGTTTAGGGTTTTGACCTCCACTGAAGGACAGTGTTCAGATTGGCATCAACAAGCAGAGAGAACAAAGAGGAGCGTGAACAGAGACCAGGGCTCCACTTACCAGCTGAGATGATGACATCTAAGGCTTTAGGAGACCAAAACCTACTGATCAAAATTCCCCTGCTGAAGTGATACCAGTCTGTATTTTAGAAAAGTTCGTCCAGCAACCCTGATGTAGGCCAGATTTAAACAGTCCAGGTCTTTATCTTACTAGGGGCAGAGGGGGAGGAAATAAAGCTGAGTTCCAGAATAGTTCAGTAGCCTAATATGTGCTAACTAGTCACATAATAGTGAATCTGGGTCCAGAGCCCTACATAATGTAAAGCACAGCAGGTGTGCTTATGAAGAAACTAAGGTAGAAAATCATGTGCAGTTTGACTAGAGTCCCACAAACTCAGTCGCTGTTGCCAAGACTCAAGGCAAACAAACACCAGGTCTCAGAAAGGATACTGCTGATGCTCAATCAGTTGGCTCCAGATGCACTTTGGTGAATGGAGGGAGGCATGAGAAAGAGTATGCTTATATAGCTTCATATAAAGGTGGCCCAAGAATTGGGCCAGACCGCAGTCTGTATGTGAGAGACATTTTAGGACATAAGGAATGCAGAGAAGTAGTAAGAGATCAAAGCAAAGACTAACCCCTAAAGTCAAAGACAAATGGCTTGTGCCTGCTGCATACAGAACATACATGCATACTAACCCTCTTCTCCCATTTTTGTGTCACATCTCAAAATAGAACAGGGCAGATATCAATAGCATCTGGATACTTGCTAGACAGGATCCTATTCTGCAGCACACTGCAAACCAATAACCTTGGGCAAGTTAGTCTCTTAACTCTCTGGATCACAAGACTACATTGTGCATCTTCAAGAGTGATACGACAATGAAACGAGAAAAGCCCGAGAAACGTGAACTGATATGCAAACGTAAAGCAAGGCATTTTAATGCTTCTGATGTAAGAAACTATTTCTTGACAAACAGAAGAGCATAGCAGTCATGAATATGGGGTTAGGAATCATAATTTGGTGCCAATTTTGTCTCGGCCTTTTACTAACTCTGAGTAAGTCACTAAACTTTCTGAATGTCAGTCAACAGCAATAGATGCCATTGCTTCTCTCATGAATGCTGTGACGAGTGAATGATACCAAGCATACAGTGCCTCCATCACCTTCACACAATGGATCATGGCTACTGTCTTCAAACTGTTCTCAAAATGGCCAAGACGCCTGAACATAGAAATAGGAAACATGTGAGTAGGTTTCTGAAACTAGGCAAGAGGTGCCCACAGCCTCCCGCCCCAGCTTTAAGTACTTACATCAATAATATCAGACAGGTCATGGATGTAGTACTTGAAGACGGATGCATTGGTTGCCTCCAAAGCCAATAAATACTCATTCCGGGCTTTAATGGCCTTCAGCTTATTCTCTGTGTACTTGGCTTGTCGCTAAAAAGAAAATGCAAGTTCACTTTTAGTTTTTTTAATTAAAAACACTAAAAACATTTACCTATTTTGTGCATGTGTGTGCTCATATGAACACATGCCTTTGTGTTTTCGTAGAGGTTAGAGGGCAACTTGTAAGAGTCGTTTCTCTCCTTCTACCATGTGTGTAGGGCTTGAACTCTGGTTGTCAGGCTTCATCCCAAGCCTTACCTGATGGGCCATCTTGGTGATCCAACACTATTCCTTTTTTTTTAAAAGAGGAGACTGTTCCATGAGAGATGAAGGACAGCACATTAAGAGCCCCCACTTTGCCACTACTCCCTGTGTACATCTGCTTTAAACTAGATTCTAATTCTGATTCATGAGATGAATGTGGTTCTGATATGTACTCTACCTTGCTTCTGTCTTCACATACTATTCTCTATCCTTGCTGTCACCCTGGAGGAGGTACTTCTCTCTCTACCTTTGAACACTGGTATTGAAAGCCAAAACACAAGATCTACAGTGTCTCCTATCTCTCAAAGCAATAGGACATTTCTCTTGTTTGGACATGGGCTGAGAAAGGTGACTACTGATTCTTGTCAATATACTTGAAGTAAAATCTGAGTGTTCATATGCCCAGGTTTTCCCAATAGCTACGCTTCCTGGCAAGACACAGAAGGACTCTTTGGTCATTAGGCACTAAAGGAACCCAGAGCTGCTTTGTCCCGCTCTTCACGGCACCTACCAGGAAGTTATTACCAATCTTGCCTTCTGAATAGCCTTCCTGTCTCTACAGTAGCCAGAGCACATATACCTTCTCTTTCATCTTCTCAATCTTCTTCACTGAGCTCCTCCGGACATGTTTCTCCTCAATGCGGACATTGGCTGTGGAGTCAGGGGAGCGGGGGGTCTGCCGATCTTCTTGCTTCACTGATTTACCGATTTGCTTCTCTTCTTGCTTCTCTGCCTCCTTTAGTTTGCTCTGAGCACTGATACTGTCAGCATTGTACATGTGGTATGTCTTCATGACCTGCAAGGTATTTCCCACCCAGACATCAAGTCAATGGAGACAACTCTATTTTACAGACTAACTAACTCAGCTGGACCTCTCCTACATGAAGCAGTATTCACATCCTGGGGGAGAATCCAGAAATGTCTGGTTCAGCATATGCATATCAAGGACTTCACCTAAGGATAGAAGAGCTTATTGCAATGATTCCATATTAATTTCATCATGTATTTTTTTGTTCTTATTCATTATTATCTGTAAACATGACTCTTATACTGACTTAGTGATCTCTCTTGCTTAGTCACTTCATGATACTAAGTAGACAAGAAATAAGAACACCTATCTCAGACCCCAAGGGCAAAGGGGAGCATGGCTAAAGGAGTAGTCTGTATTTTTATAACTCTCAAATATAAACCAAGGAAGAGGAAAAGGCTCCAAAAGTTCTGGTCTGCTTTATCTCCACTAAACACCTGCTCTGCACAGAAACAGATGAAGAGCAGCTAGAATGAGTACTTAATATATTTCTGGCTTTGTGCCAAGTACCTTACACACACACATTTGTTTGTTTCATAATGTAACAATTCTATACCCTAGACAATGTTCCATGAATGCTGTAGATCTTCAGAATTCAGGTAGGAGGCTGGGAAAGTAGAAAATCATACCAAGTGTAACTGGAATTGGTCACAAGCAGGAAGTAACATAAAAAGAGGGACATAGGGTCAGATGGGGTGGTGCATGCCTTTAATTCCTATACTCCAGAAATAGTGCTGGAAGATCTCAGTGAATTGAAGGCCAACCTGGTCTACATAATGAGCACCAGGATAGCCAGGATCACAAAGAGAGATTCAGTCTTAAAAAACTGGGAGGGAGGGAAAAAAGAGGGATATAATTTTCAAAATTTCCAAAAGAGCTACTGTCTAGGAATTGAATATTATTTCTTAGCAAGAAGGCCCAGCAAAACAGAATCTCAGCTCATTTCCAGTCACATAGCCAACCCTACTCTGCAGGAAATTTATGTTTCCACACAGGCAGCTTCCAGATTCTAAGTAGGATTAAAACACTTGATAACAAATCAAGCAATTGTAAATTCATGAGTGCTAAAATTTTGATGTCATGAGGTTTCTTTGAAGAGGAGAAATAGAAAGTGTAGGAGTAGGGTGTATTTGTGTGTGGCTGACAACAGAGAAAAGCACTGACTCAATATTAGTAATAATCTCTAGCATTCAGTGCACACTGTGTCAGGGGTTTTATGTATGCCATTTGAATTAATTCTCACAATAACTCATAAAGACATATTATATTTCTACTTATAAAGATAAAGAAATAGTTCTCAATGACATTACCTAAAGGCACCCAAAGTCTTACAACTAGTGAATGGCAGAGTCAGAATTCAAACCCAGGTCCATCTAACTCCAAAATCCACATCTTATCCACTAAGTGACAGTGACTCTCCTCTACACAGGACTAAAGCTGTACTAGCCATGAGGAAAGATGAAGGACAGGCAAGGGAATCTTGAAGAAAGAACTGATCTCATTTAGAAATAAAACTGCTCAGCTGAGAGCAGTATCTCAATTAGGGGACCCCAGACCCCTAATTTTAGACCCCAGATAACAATTGGCAATATCTGGAAATATTTTTGATTATAGTAACTTAGAAGTAGCTAGTAGGTAGAGATATGGAAACATGGAGAGTCCATAACAAAAAAGTGTCTGTTTTAGAATGCCAGTGGTGCTGAGGCTGGAGAATCTGGGACCCTGTGGTATACTTAGGGTCACCTGGAGTCTCAAGAACAAATAAAAAAAAAGATAGAGGTACATTACGGTCTCATTTTAGATACAGAGTAATTTGGATATTCACCTTACTCTGAACCTGACATTTCCTGTAAGCTCAACCCTGCGTATACTCTGTATACCAACAATCAATGACATAAGAAAAGCTATTCTAGGAAATTTAACTAGATCTCACTACTTTTCCATGTTAAGAAATAAGAAAGGCAGCTGCTATCCTGGCTGAGGAAGGACAGATGAGGGGCTCATTTTTCTTTATACACTTGAATCTGAGTAAGGAATCCCAGCACTAGAATAAAGCATTATAAAAGTGATTTCTAAAACAGTGGATTTTTATTTTATGAAGTACAGGATAAAGAAGAAACATGGCAAATGGACAAGGAAGATCAAAGCACTCAAATAACGATGTTACAAGATAACAATGTAACAAAGCCAATAACTTACATTGTTTCTTTTCCTTAAAGAATATAGAGAAACTACTTATTAAAAGAAAATAAAGCATTACCCAATCCAATAAATTAGATTCTAGAAGATAACATGATTGTTTTTCTTTGATTTCTCTTCCATAGTTGGGGAATGTCATATATTCCTCATTATAAAATACGAGCAGGCAGCCAGGCAGGGTAGGGCACACTTTAATTCCAGCACTCAGGAGGCAGAGGCAGGTGGATCACTGAATTCAAGAATAGCCTGTTCTTCAAATAAGAGTTCCAGGACAGCAAGAGCTACACAGAGAAACCCTGTCTCAAAAACATATATATATAAATAACCAGGCAACTAAAGATTACCAGACATTTGAGGAAGTTCCGGATGTTTTCTAGAATAAACAAGAGCAAAATAAGTAGTTCAGAGGAAACACAGTATAGAGAGAAGAAAAGGCTGAAACAGTCTATCATTAAAAGCCCCAGAGAGACAAATGAGAATGAGAAAGATACAGCACCATGAAATAAGATCTCAGTGAAGGGAGTTGGGGGAGAACATAAGGTGAAAAAACCTAAGAGTTCTTGGCAACTGGCAATTAAGATTCAATTCTTGTACCTCTCCACGGAGCATGACCCATACCTCTCCCCTCCATAGACATGTAAAGGAGTTGTCACCTCATTTTTATTTACTGCTTCAATTTTTCTGTTCCCCTCCCCAATATTAAAACAAAATGTCCTGAGTTTAGTCTTATCTCTTATTTGTTTTTGTATCCCTGGTGCCTAATGCCAGGGTCAAATAGACAAATAGTATCAGGGGACTATTAGCTGACATTGTTTCAAGGGAACAGGTGTTGAATTTCAATTTGAAGCAGCTCTGCAAGCAGCTGCTGCACCAAGTCAAACAGACAAATTCAGGGATAGTATGGAAACATACAACTTCTCGGGTAGTTAGCCCCAGAGTGTCCCACTACCTCTTCTCTCTCAAGTTAGCGTTTCCTTGGCTCTTCAGAGTCAATCCATGTGGCTTCCCTGCCTCTATATACTCTTTCCTGTGGGCCTTCCTGGGATTTTCCAGACACAGCCTCTTTGTACAGTTAAGGCAGACAATCCCAGAGTTCTTTGGGAAGCACTGTGCTCTGACTTCAAAAGCATTCCGACAACATCAGAAAGAAATGAAAACCACTTTACCATGGTTTACAAGCTAGCCAGCTCACTGTGATGAAGAGGGGGATAATGGACCGGTATTACATATGTGCAAGAATCACTGGGATTGCTCTCTGGAAGAACAGCTGTGGGAAACTCCCCCAGGCACAAAATGCTAAACCAGGGAAATCAAAGCTCCTTTAGGCAGAAGAGGAAGGTGCAGAGAACAGCTGGCTACTTACGATGAGGTTCTGGATCTCTTGTTGAAAGGCATCTTTATTTAGAACTACCTGGGCTCTGCACCTTGGCTCATTAAAGTTAAAAGTAGATTATCAACCCTTGAATAATTGGTTCCCTCAAAAGAAGTATTCATAGATGTTAGGGGCAGTTGCAAGAAGAGCACTGAAATATATAGAGGGTTTCTTAAAACCTTGATCTCTTTTTCCAGTCCCCCCCAAATCACAAATAGTTTCTATTGCTGACAGGATCAGTGAAAGCAGAGATCCTTTCCTGTTTTCTTAAACAGAGCAAATAAGGGAAATGCCCCTTAGAAGAAACTCTCCCTATTCTCTTCCTAACACTCAAAGAGTGTGTACGTACAGCAGATAGCTTTCCAAAGCCAGCATATGGTAGTATCAACTTCCTCCTTGAGGAAACCACTATCTCATGCAGGGTGACTAACATCCTGCTTTCCTCAAGACTACCAATTCAGCACTAAAAATATGTCCCAGGAAACTGTTTATTTTAGGAGAGGATCTCATTGTGTCACTCTGGCTGGCCTAGGACTCACTATGTAGATCAAGGTGGCCTTGAACCCAACATACCTAACTGCCTCTGTTTCTCAAATGCTATGATCATATCTGGCTCTCTCTTAATGAACACTAGGCTAATCAGCAAAAAGGATGGATACTCACATTAATCTTAGATCTTTCTCAGACCAGACCTAAGCTAATCTCACTCTATATAAGCAACAACTCTCAATTCTATTCTATAACTTTTCTAATGACCTATATAGACTCTTCAAATTCACTTGATCTTTAACTATAATCTGGAATTTTGGAAATGTGAATTCCTTGATCATTGACAGGCACAGGGCATGCAGGTATCAGAGCATAGCATTTGCTGATGCTTCTGGGGAAGAGTAGGGTAGAAAACCAGCAAAATTCACACCAACTCCCATAATCATGTTGACTTTTACAGTGGGAAGTATCCCCCCAAGTAGTAAATACTACTACTATCCTAGTAGTCAGGACAGGATAGAATCTCAGTTGTCTAATATAGCAGCCTAGAGCCTCTCAATCTTGGTAGTGGAGCTAGACAATTATTGTGGTAAACTGTTCTGTATATGGTAGAATGTTAGCAGCATACTTGGCCCCTACTTTTTAGATGCCACTAGTCCACCAACTCCTCCAGTTGTGACAACGAAAAACATCAACATTGCCACATATTCCATTTTGTGGGGATTGGGTGGTGGTGGCAGGAGATCACCCTGTTAAAGGCTCATTGTACCTGTTCTGTACTGTTTTGTCTTCTCTAGAACTTCTTGGTGTCTTCTACTTTTCTCTTCCCATTTAGAAGTAAATATTTAAGTCTTATTTGGGACTTGGACAAATGATAAGTATACCACAAAGCAGGGAGGCAGCATACTCAGCCAACTCTGTATTTGAATGGGAGTGGGAAAGCTTTATGCTCTGTATTAACTGTGGGCTTATGGTGGCCACAGAAGCACTCGGCCAATATCGGTCTGAAGACTAAGCATAGAAGTTTCAGGGTTAGGAGATAGCTGAGCTGGTAGAGGTCTAATGGCCTGAGTTTGATCCCTGGATCCTACAAGGTTGCAGGAGAGAATCAACTTCCAAGAATGGTCCCTTATGTACACACAAAGCAAATATTAAAAATAAGTAAATATGGGCCTAGAAGGGGGGGCCCTCCCAGCTTGGCCTTCAGACAGAACAGCAAGTTCCATGGTTTTCTCCCCATTCCAGCACAGCTTACACACTATCATTTGCTTTTTAAATTAAAGTTTATGAAATGACCTACAACTCTGGGTAAAAGCAAACAGTTCTTCAGATCCTGTTCTGACTCTGCTGCCTCCCTGCAAAAGCAGTGAGCTGGGTATGAGTTGGCCTGAGGCTTGCTGCTTGACTCCTAAGAAACACCATCAAATAGCAAAAGCCCAAGATGTTTATTTACTGGGAAAATAAAAGGAGTCCTATAGTATCATGTGTCATTTGTTATTCTAGAGAATTCTTTATAGAAGCAAGAAGTCTCAACTCTTCTTGGTACCTAGAAGATGCTCTAAAAATAAGGAGAAGTAAAGTAATGAAAAATTCAGTCTGAAAATGGTTCACAATGCCATGCTTCTATTTTTAAAAAGTTTTAACTTCATTTGAGAGAAGTGAAAACTTGGAGTACAAAGAGTACCACCTATTATTTGGCTTCAGAGTAGAAGAGTCACAGAGTAGAAATTTAAAACAATTGGAGCATCACTGGAGACAAATTAGATGACTACTCTATTTACCAACAGTTGCCATGACATAGGGCCACACCTAGGCTTCTGAATCAAGAATCTGGAATTCTCTGATCTCAAATGCTTGTGACGCATGTCACCACTGCCTGCACGTCCTGTGAAGGAAGGTGGTGAGGGGAGGAAAGGGGAAAGGGGAGAGACAAGTAAATACAGAAAATCATTTTCACCTCCAAACAGGTTAGGGCCACTCTGGAAAACGACACACAGTGCTGACACAACCAAACTTCAGAAAGGGCCTGTAAAAGCTACACACTGTTCAACTGAAGCATTGCTCCTATGGCAGCCAGAACTTCCTTGGTGTGTGCATGTTTTCAACATAATTAACAAAACATGGCTGAGAGAAAATAACCACCAGCACTTCTGGGCACACAGCACACATCAGCCTGTGAGCCTACAGTCCAAGAGAGTTCAAAGCATACTGCGCTCTTTTCTCCCAGCCCATAGCTTATATCTCTGCTGTGTTTTATAACATTCTGTCTGCCTGAAATGGTACTTCACATTGCAGACTTTAGGAATCTGTGCTTCTCTTTATAGCATCTGCTCTAATCTCAAATCACAATTAATCTAAAGTCTGATACATAAGACTATAAATCCTGTGCAGTAGTGCAAAGTAGTGCAAAGTAGTGCAAAGTAGTGCTATATTCCTTGCCATGAAGTTTGGGTGTCTCTGGTTTGCTGATAATGGTGACAGCTGTGCTGGCAACCTTGTCCTAGGCTGGTCTCTTTTGATAGTGCCCCAAATGAAGCCAGAGTAAGATTGCACAACTGGAAAAATATTTTTTGGCTCATTCAGTTTTGAAAAAATTGAGTGTGGAAAAAAAAAAACTATGGGTGGGGTCACCCCCAATGGGGAAAATGCACGGTCCTCAGCATCTGCTGAGTTTTGTTGTTGATGTGATTATGGCTACAAACTACCAAATGCTGCTTCTCTGTGATCAAAGAGCCAGGCGGTCCATCTGATTTACCGAATAAAGCTCGTTCAGGACCTTCATCAAATCATCTTGGAGTTGTTGGCCAACTTCTTTACTCTGTAAAGAAAAGAGGAAGGAAGGTTAATTGAAAAACAGAAGGAGATTGGAGGTGCCAGCAGAGGCAAGAGCAGCACAGTCTCTACAAATGACACAGACTCGATTATAGTCCATTATTTAGCTTAGCAAATCAGATAACCAATTATGATCAGATTACTCAAAGAGTTTTAATGAAATGAAACCGACCCTTTCTATAGCCTGGTGAAGGCAACCATGGAGGGAAAATGGCTTATAGCCATTGTCTTTTCAATTGGTCTCAAAAGCAGGCCTGAAAGCCACATCCTACCTAGCAAGTGGTTAGGTAGGTATTTGCAGGCAAACAGTCCAGAGGATTACTAAGGAAAGATGTACAACAAGATGAGACAAGGGAAAGGATGTAAACATTCAAGGACTTTAAAGACCCTAAACTCAATAGAAAACTCCATGAAAGAAGGTACTGTACTTCTAACCTGATAGCACACAGACCACAACAAGTTAGGACCCACAAGATTGGCCTGCATATGTCTCCATAGAAGAGAAAACTACCTAGAACTGAGTACATTCTGGCACAGATGCTAAGACCTACATGTCATCCAATTCTCTCCTTCTTCATTTCTTTCCCAAACTCCTAAGGCAGTGCTTGTAACATCAGTTAATACTAGCTGACTCTGATAATGTATGTTGAGCAGTTTCCAAGTGGTTAATTCTGAGCAGCAGTAGATCTCTGATCCTTTGCTACTTGCCCACCCTAGGTTGGCATCTAACCATGAAGAACAGAAGAAACAGAAGAATGAATGAGGAAGCAACATACCGAATGTTAGAACCAAGCCCAAGAAGGCAGAGAATAAAAACGATTGGTATCACTGAGATATTGTCCTTCAATATCAAAAATTTAGATACCTACAACACCTGATCACACTTCTAAGTTTTTACTTTTCCATATTAGGAATTGAACCTGGGGTCTTGTGGGTGCCAGACAAGCACTGTATCACTGAGCTTCACATCAGCCTCTAAATGACACCCATCAGAGCTCATTTCTGAGTCAAGCGAAGAGTTCTTTCATTCATACTGCTTCTTTCAAGGAGTGGTGTGTGTGTGTGTGTGTGTGTGTGTGATAGAGAGACAGAGAGATAGAGATAGGTAGATAGATAGATAGATAGAGAGAGAGAGAGAGAGAGAGAGAGAGAGAGAGAAAGAGAAAGATAGAGAGAGAAAGCCAGCCAGCCCATACATGCCCTCCACAGGCACATTGGGGGCAGAGAAAACCTGCGTGAGTCAGCTGTCTCCATCAGCTGGGCATCAAAGAAGGTTGTCAGGCTTGTTAGCAAGTGCCTTTACTCAATGAATTACCTTGCCAGTCTGAGCCCAAGCATTTAAAAACTGTTTTGTCACTTTTCTATTAAGGAGTTCTTTGCTTTATTTACTTCTCTCTCAGGGTATTCATTATGGAATATAGCATAAGTGTGACTTCTATCGTGAATAGTTACGTATTTTGTACTTGGTATTTTTAAAAGGGGTGGAAGGACCACCAAATTAGCAATTACAAAAGCTGCTTAGTCTCAGCTTTTCTATCGCCTGCTGTATATTTGCTATTTTTATTACTGCTTTAACAAAATACCTTTTAAGAAGCAATTTAAGGAAGGTATGGTTTATCATGGCTTACAGTTCATGAAGATACATTCCATCTTGGTGGGGAAGGCATGGTGGCAGGAATGGGGAAGCTGGCAGGTTAGGAAGCAGAGAATGAATAGGCTATAAAAACAGAGAAGGAGGGCTACAAAACTTCAAGGCCTGTCCCTGGTAACCCACTTCCTCCAGGAAGTCTCCAGCTCCTAAAGGTTCCACACCCTCCCAAACAGTGCCATCATCTGGGGACCAAGTGTTGAAACACTTGAAGATTTCACATTCAAACCATAGCATTTGCTGTAACTGTCTGCTCTGGTCACTTTCTCTGGGCTTAATTTCTCTTCCATAAAATGAAAGTCTTTCCCTCTTACTGTAAGATCTGAAATTTTGAAACTTCTAGATAGAAAACACAGGGAAGATATTTCAAATGTATGCATTGAAAAGGACTCCAATAGCACAGGAAATAATCTTAAACACTGAGAAAGTAGATTACACCAAATCAAAAAAGCATTTTGTATAGCAAAGGAAACAACTACCAAAGTGAAGACAGTCTACAGGATGGGAAAAGTCTTTTCCAAATATGCATCTGGTTATCTAGAATCTACAAATCCTTAAAAAATTAAACACTCTAAAGCCCAAATCATGCAATCAATAAACAAGCTAATGAACTGAACAGATAGTTCCTAAAGGGAGAAATACAAGTGGCCAGTAAATATTTGAAAAAATGTTCAAGATCCTTAGCCATTGGAGAAATGCAATAGAATTTTTAGATTCCATCACACTCCAGTCAGAACGGTGTCATAAGAAAACAGTAACAACAAATGTGGGACTCTTAAAAACTAAAGTAGAGCTATATCACCCAGGTATACCAATTTTGGAAATACATCTAAAGGACTCTAAGTAAACATACCAGAGATACATGTACATACATGTTTATTGTTACCTTATTTATAATAGTCAGGGAATTGAACCATCCTAGATGTCCATCAACAAATGAATAGAGAAATAAAATGTGGTACATATACACAAGAAAATTTTATGTAGACATAAAGAAAAGTAAATCATGACTTTTGAAAGAAAATGAATGTAACTGGAAACTACATTGAGTGAAATAAATCACTCAGAAAAGCAAATACCACATTTGTTCTCTCGTGTAGAAAATTTAAAATTGCATGTGTAGGTCATGAACCTAGAAAGGGCATTATGAAAGGGGAGGAGGAGATTTTAAGAGAGCTGGGAAATAGAGTATTGGAATCCATGTAATAAGAAAGCAGAAGTCGGTGTTAACTGGGGGAAGAAACGGAAACAACTGGAGGGAGGTACACAGGAAGAACTCTGGGGAGGGGCAAATGAAAACAAAATATAATGACACATAGTATTAAGATTCCAGGGTGAAACTCATTACTTTATACATTAGCCTAAAATATTAATTAAAAAATTAAGACCTTTTCCAACTATTCTATTTTAGTTTCTCTGATGCTGTGATAAAACACTGATCAAAAACAACTTAGGGGAAGAAAGGGTTTATTTGGTTACACAGCCCAGTCAATGTCCATCTCTGAGGGAAGTCAGGACAGGAGCTCAAGGCAGGAACTGAATCGAGACCATGGAGCAATCTGCTTACTGAATAGCTTCAGGCTCACATTCAGCTACATTTATTATACAGCCGAGGGATGCCTGCCTAGGAATGGTACTGCCCACAGTGGGCTAAGTCCCCCTACATCAACTAGCAATCATAAAATGTCTCACATGCCACAGGACAATCTGGCAGAAGCAATTCCTCAACTGAGGTTCCCTCTTCCCAGTTGACTCTAGGTTTGTGTCAAGTTGACAGCTGAAGCTGACTACGACACCAACCTCTACCATTCTACAATTCTACATGATGTTTTGCCTGTCTTCTTATTGTAAAGAACATTAAATATTAGTCTTTTCTCTCAAATACAGAAAACTTTTGTTTATAACAAATAATTCAAATCTTTTAATTTCCTCCACCTTGTAAAACCTTTATGCGAATGCTTTAATTTCCCCACCCAGTAAAGCTTTTACTCATACAAAGGCCCTGCTGCATTCTTGGAACTTGCTTTCCTATTTCCTTTGTGTTGATTCTTATAAAACTAGCCAATCTTAAAAGATTGAGGTGAGACCTCATCTAATGGGAAAAGATAGTCACCTCCTGCTTTAGAATAAAAATCAAGAACACTTCCTGACCTTGCATGCTTCATCAAGAATAAAATTTCTCTTTCACTCTTGAACAAGAGTGAAGTTTTGCTTTATTGAGACATTCCAATTGGAATGGTGGTCTCTTTCTTTGTGGCGCCACCTTATTTCTAACAGTATGTCCATTTAGAGGCAAACCGGCTGGCTTCAGAGCAGGGTAGGAGACAATGCACAAGTTCTCTGCAAGGACCAGGTGCTAGTGAAAATGAAAGCTTCAGGGACATGTTGCCTGTTTTAGAGTTCTCTAGTACCTAGTACCGCTTGTTCAGTGACCCCAAAAGTCGCAAAAAAGAATGTCTCTCCCCTACAACTTCACACTACGGCCCCTCCCATGATGAGGAAGGCTGAGCTCCACAGAAGCAATAGAGGGCCAAGGAGGTGAAGTGAGGAGAGCATGACTCACCATCTGCCTCAGAGTCAACAAGGTCGGAGGTGACCAGGAGCATCACTGTCAGCTGCCCACCCTCCCAGCTCCAGCAGCTCCCCTTGCCAGCATTCCAGCCCTTCTCACCCATCCTTATGCTTAAAAGGCAAGGTTAAATGATCTAAGGCTATGTTTTAGCCATGACTTAAATAAACCACTAGTAGTCCAGGAGTGGGAAGAGGAAGGGAAAGGGAAAGGAGGGAAAGTCTAACCAATAAAATAGCAATTAAGGAGGCAGATGTTTCCTTTTGTGTTCTGATTAGCTGGGAGGACCACTGAACTGTTATCCCTGTTTATTTGAACAAGCTGCTGAAGCAATCAGATTTACCGCTGCCTTTGCCTGGGCCGGGCTGGGAACACGCGTGTAGCTAGCTAGTTCCGTTAAAATATACAATTAAAGCTCCTAATGGGTAATTCTGACCTGGAAGAGAAGCAGAACTGGCCAGTCTCTCCTTTCACAGATGATAAAAGACCACCTGTTCTCTATCTCAGAAGCCTTCATAGTAATGCCTTCAGGGAGAAGCAAGGCTGCAGGAAGTGCTTCTGCGCAGATCTCCACAGAGGGGTTAAGGAGCTGGGAAGCTACAAGGGAGCCCCACCCAAAGACAAGGAGCACATTTATTCCTAGGAACAACAAAACTGATGAGGCCAAGCACAAGACAATGAGGGCTGCAGAGCTTCTCTCCATAAAGAAGCAAAGGGGTTTCTAGGCAGGGAAGAAAAGGAATTTACAGTACAGTCTTTGTGCACCAACACACGGCCTGGATCTCTTTTCTTTAAAATTTCTTGGAAGAGAATGAGTCATCTAAACATTGCAGGAAACCAAACAGAAGTTGGGGGTGGTTAACTCTGGGTAAAGTTTTTCTATTAAATGTTTGCATGGTTATCATTGTCTTAAAAAAAAAAAGAAAAGAAAGAAAAGACAGATAGCTAAATTTAGACTAGAAACATGGCACAATTAACAATGGAAAAGAAAGTGTGATGGTGTGCTCCGATCTGGATCTTTAATTTTGAAACTTATTGCAACCTTTTTGGTCAGAGTGGGAATCCCACTCTGCCTGCCACAAAAGCAGGGCTAGTCAGAAAACAAGATTGCAACAGTCCCTTCCAGCTGTGTGTGTACAAAACCAGCAAGAAATTGACCGTACAGCCTCATCTCTACATTGTTGTGTCCCCAACCCCCACCCCCAACAAGAGCAAGGCAGCAGAATCTTCTCTGCCTGAATGTAGGACCATTACTTGTCCCATTTTTAGAGTTATTTTTGTTATTTTTAATTACATGTAGGTGTCATGTCTGCATATGGGTGTGTGCAGGTGACTGCAGATGCCTGAAGAGGCCAGAGGCATCAGATCCCCTGAGTCTGTAGTTACCGTTATGAGCTGACAGATGGCTTGGGTTCTGGGACCTAACTAAACGTAGGCCCTCTGGAAGAGCAACAGTGAGTGCTCTTTACCACTGAGCCATCTCTGTAGGGCCGCCCCCCTTCTTTGTACCTCCTTAAATCAATATATTTCCTGAATGTCAATGTGTTTATCTGTTAGCTTTAGAAAACAAAACAAAACAAACTCCCCACCAATCATAAAAGGGTTGAAAAACTAGTCCTCACCAGAAGAACCACTGATTCTTTAATTTTTGTAGTGATTCAGACCAGCATAGTGTATAATGCCTATCTACACTACAAAACGTATTAGGTACAAAACCTCTCCGTGCGTGCGTGTGTGTTTATGAAAGCGTGTTTCTGCCATATGGTAGGAGCTAATTTCAGCTGGTCGCAAGGCTGAAGCTGTCAGCAGGTAGAAACAGCAGGGTCATTTAATTCTGTGACAATGAGACTGTGTCAGCAGTTTTCCAAAAAAGAATCCAATTTTCAAGTGCACAGATCTCCATCAGTGCAAGCATCCTCTTCTCACCCCAAAGATATCAGAGGCCAACTGTTCAAAAGAAAAAAAAAATCTAGTTTAAAACGGAATCAACATTTCCAGATCACAGAGGAAAGGGATATAAATGTTCTATTAAGCTCTGCAGCAGGAGACATGCCACCAAATCCAGGCTGGAGGTTTTGGGGGCACTCTATTTCAAAGATGCCAAGTTCCTGAGCTGGCACTTTGCCCAGAACGCTTTGAATGGTTAGGACAGAGTTTAAGGGAGTGGGCTATTAGGTATCAGGGCCAATATTAGATGACAGTGGTTACTGAACCTGACTGGCCTCTCCCATCCAACTCAGTTCAACAGAAACAGTGGTGCGATGGGGGCTATTGCTGTAGGGCTGTAGAGAGTGGTGATCTAGCAGGTCAGAGCTGAGGAATGATTTCTGAATTTCCTTTCACCTAATTCGTTGCCTTTGTGTATGGAGGACCTTGTTAATCCCCATTCACTCACTAATGAGGAAACCAACAATGACTCTAGGAAGACCGAGCTCTATTAGGACCTTATACTCTGGAGAGATCAAGACCATACAACATACAAATATAGTGCTAGGGGTATGGTTTGGTGGTAGAAGGCTTACTTAGCAGCTCAAGGCCTCAGTGGTGAATCTCTAGAACAGCAAATGATAACAATAGTAATTACACTGCAACACAAATATTTTAAAGAAAGGTTGCCATGTGAGAGACATTGGGAGTGCTTTGACATTCTGAATAGGGGTAGCTCAGATTTGAAATTATAATCCAGTACGCCTACAATGAAAACCTTATGTATAGTGCCTTCTTGTATTTTCTATTCTTTTCTACTTTTTAAATACTAGTCATAACTCACTGAACTTAATGTAGCAGTGATAGATTAGAGCCCACCAACTAAGACAGGAGCTAAATAACTTCCCCACTTGAGATAGCTGATTACAGTTCAAAGAAGGTTTAGGTTCAATTACTGGTTTCTGGCAAGGGGGAAAGACAGCTGGATTTTAGGGAATGTACAAAAAAAAATCCATCAGAAAATATTTATAGAACAACTATTATATGTCATATACTTGTGGCTTGAATATAAAACAGGGAGTTTAAAAGTTCACCATCTGCCGAGAAAGATAGACATTGACCTGATGTGTAAGCCTATCATAATGTAATTCTTTCCATCTCAAAGGCATTATTAGAAATGGAATGATCTTAGTTTAAGGATTTCTTTTTTCTTATCTCAGTTGGGCTTGCTGGAAACAGAAATCCGAGTTTTTAAAAATCCAGCTATCACACAGTAAATCCTTCTACTTTGCATTTGCCTTTCTAATTACAAATGGCTGCTTCAGTTATAAAGACACTGCTTCAGTATAAGTTACTATGGAAAGCTTATATACCGACTTAAAAAAATAATGTTTGGAATCATTTTGAGTTTGTAAGCACCATAAAAACTAATTTCACTGATAGCCATTTCACACAGAAATTAATGGGTATAGTTGAATTTTCCTAGGAAAAGAGTTGTATTACAGAAGAAATGTCAGAAATTTAACACATTGTAAGTCCCACTACCTGTTTCAGTTTCCTGTTAAATTCTCTAAAAACATAGTATCAAACAAAACAAAACAAAAATCCCCATCAAACCCAAAGCCACTATATATAAAAATCACTAAAAATTAATGGAGGAGAGATTTCTCTTGATAAGCTTACACCTATATCTTGGCTAGATACTTCTATTTATTTATTTGTTTGTCTGAGACAGCCCAGGCTGGTCTCAATCTTCCTATGTAGCCAAAGACAACCTTAAACTTTTAAACCCTCCTGCCTTCACCTCCCACATGCTGGGGTTACAAGTATACATTACCATACCCTAACTACTGTCTAACTACTGTCCTTTTCTGAAATTTCTCTCTGTGTGTGTCTCCTGACTTTGCCTAAATCTACACCAAAATCTTTTCTTAATAAACTCGAAACAGTAAAACAAACAACCCCCCCACAAAGGGAAAGACTTTGCCATCCTTCTGTTCTCGGTGGTACCGTGATACCCAGACAAATGTACACAGCAGCTACAACACAATTGACAGCTGAGCCATTAAATCAAAGTTAGGGTAGACTTACACACTGTGCTTTCATGTAGATAATTAAGACTGGAAGTGACACCAGAAGAGGTTACCCACATGGACTTCCTCTGGTTATGGTTCACAGATAACATTTAAAAAGCTGAAATGGCCTTTTCCAGGTCTAGGAGCACAGGCCATATTGGAAGAGGGTGCACTATGCAGGATCTGATCCTGGAGCACAGTATTCACCTCACATGCACCAGGCCTTGGCTCAATCCACACTCGGCACCATTAGTGCGAGCTTTGGGGCAGCTGGACTCTTGCCTCTATTCCCTAATTGTAGGACTTAAAAAAATAAAGACAAACAAACAAACAAACCTTAAGCTTTCTATATCTCGGGTTCTACACCTACAAAACAGTATGATAACAGTGGTACTATTGTTATAGGTTATATAGAATTCATTACCTAGTATGTTCAATTAGTGTTAATTAACACACCTACTTCAGTGTTCTTTCCACTAAATTATGCCATTTGTGTGTACTGTCAAAAGCGGTAACTAATGATAATTATATGTTGGGTTGTGAATGCCCCGACCCCTTTCTCCAGCAAGATCAAAATCTTTCTGACAAGGGCCCCATTGACCAATAAGTAAGAAAGTTTTGTTTCTCTTTAGGCCAGTTCTGGCCAATCCATTTTCCTTTCCAGTTTCCATAAAAATTAAAATAACAACTTAAAAAAAAATTTTAAGCTAGGCACAGTGGCACACATGCCTGTTTTGACAGTCAACCTCTGGGACTGAGAGACCAACTTAGTAAATTACACCTCTGGGTATATCTGTGAGGGCATTTCCAGATATGAATGGAAATGGACTTTTACTTAACCAGTGGTTTAATCCACTGATGGATTAAATCCGAATATACTACTGGGATGTGGGGCCTTATTGGAAGACATGTGTCAGAGCAGGCATGCTTTCGACAGGCATATCTTTGCTCTTCTTTTCACTCCTCTTTGATTCATGGCTGCCATGAAATGAACTGCTTTTTTTTTTTTTTTTTTTGCCATGTCCTTTCTCCAAGGTATTTCTGCCTAGCCATGAACCTAAAAAGTAACAAGCCAGTCAACCAAGGACTGAAACCTCTAAAATTGTGAGACAAAACAAAGCTTTTCCTATGTTCATTTTCTCAGGTCTTTTTCACAATGACAAAAAGTCTTACTGACATCGCATAACCTCAGCACTAGGAGAATAAGGCAGTCTGACTGCTACATAGCTCATCTCAGGCCAGTCTAGGCCACACACTGTGCGAGACCATTCTCAAAACAGCAGTAAACAAAACAGCAGCAACAACAAAAAGATTAAAAAACAAAAACAAAAAACAATAACCAAAAAAAAAAAAAAACCCCTAAAACTAAACTTGCTTAGCAGATAGAAGGAAATAGAAATTAAACATGCAAAGGTAGAAGCTCAGAACTTCCCAAGTCAGAGAATACCCAAAGACTGCTGGTCCACAAGTTCTAGCTTAATGAAATCCAGAACAGCTCTCCTCAAGGGCTGACTTTTTGTGTTTGTGTGTCAGTGAGGTGGGTTGGAGTATGTGTAGGCCAGCGAACAACTGTGTTGTTTCTCTGGTGTCATCTACCTGTTTTTTATTTGTATTTGTTTTTATTTATTTTTGAGACAGGGTCTCTCACTAGCCTGGAAACTCACTTACTAGGTTAGGATGGCTGGCCAGTGAGCCCCATTGATTGTACTATATCCCCACCCCAAGGCACAGCTTCTTAAACTATGGGTCATGATTCCACATAGGGTCATATAATGGAACATGGGGGTGGGGCATTAAAAACCTGACAATAGTAGATGTTTAATGATCAAAAATTAATTCTAAATGAAAATGTATAATGAATTGGAGTTGTTTCTGACAGCCTTGACCAAGTTGTACCATATGACTTCACTGCAGTTCTGAACACACAATAAACACGTACTGTGTATACATGTCATGCCTTTCAATGCCAACGATCACTGCCTGAAGCACCTTGGCATAGATTCAAGATTATTGTATGTTAGCAATTGTGATGTGTTTATTGTATAAAATTTACTATTCATAGACAAGCATCAGAGTACAATATTGAAAAGTAAGACTTTTTCTCCTTTCCCATTCTTCAGCAGTATCAAGTTAGTATATTTTTGGGTTGTACTGTGTTAGAATGCTGAATTTTAAAAACTGCTGCTTAAATTATAATAATGAATAAATATTTCTCAATAATAAGCTTAAACTTACCAATAAATACAGACTGAATACATTAAAAAATTAGATCTAACTGTCTTAGTCTTCAAGAAATACATTTTACTAGTAAAGATAGGCTGAGACACAAAGGACAGAAGACAATCTGTGAAGAAATGCCAGCTGAAAACAAGCTGGCATAAATATTCTGATATTTGATAAAGTAGAAGTTAAATCATAAGTAATCAGAAGAGATAAAGGAAACCATTACATATTAATAAAGGCAAGGAATCATTAAGAAGATACAACTGTAAGGATATACATAAACACTCTAGCTCCCCAATTTCATAAAGCAAATACTGATGGACATAAGGAGTCAGATAAGTCCCAAATCTGTAATAACACTGAATTAAATAGGTCATCCATACTAAAAATCAGCAAAGAAGCCTTGGGACTAAACTACACCACAGTTCAAATAGATTTAGCAGATAAAGACAGAATATTCTGTCCAAAAGTTATAGAATATATATTCTCAGGATCCCATGTAGTCTCTTCTAAAGTGAGCCACATTCTAGCCACAAAGTAAGTCATAACAAAATACAAACAAACTGGAATAATTAATTATCTCCCCCACCCTTGGCTTTTTGAGACAAAGTTTCTTTATGTAGCCTTCACTGCCCTGGAACTAGCTTTGTAGACTTGGCCTCAAACTCACAGAGATCCATCTGCTTGCCTCTGCCTCCTAAGTGCTGGGATTAACGGCATGTGCCACCACTGCCCAGCAATTAATTGTCTCTTATCCTATCAGAATAAAATTAAACAAGAAAATAATAGTAAGAGAAATCATAGAAATTATTTAAGAACATGTGTATGGAAAAATACACTCAAAGATAAGCAATCAGAAGTTTAAAAATTCCTGGAATCAAATCCAAAATAAAAGCACCATTTACCAAAACATTTGGGATATAGCGTAAGCAGGTCTAAGAAGAAAGTTTATAGCCATGAGTACTGACATTAAAAAATATGCAAAACAACAATAACAACACACACACACACACACACACACACACACACACACACACACACACACACACAAACACCTAAAAACCCAATAATGTACTTTGGGACCTTAGAAAAAACAAGAACATGCCAAATCCCAAAACACTGGAAAATAAGAAACAATGAAGATAAAAACAGAAATTAATAAAACTGGACACTCAGAGAACAATGCAATGAATCAATTAAGAAGTTGGCTCTTTGAGAAATTAACAAGACTGACAAACCACTAACTGATGAGATAGAAGATTCAACTTTATAAAATTAAGAGATGAAAAGGGGGAGGCTACTATAGATCCCAGTTATATCCACAGAATCACTAGTGGTTATTATGAGAAGTTATATTCATGAAAACTTAGAAGAATGAAGTAGCAATAAAGTCTCCCAACAATGAAAATGCCAGGATCAAAAGGATTAACCACCAAATTTTACCAAACCTTTCAAGAAGAGCAAACACCAATGCTTTCAAATCTGTTCCATCACACAGGAAGGGAGGGGACACTGTCAAACTCATTCTATAAAGCCACTATTACCCAGATGCCACACCCAGACAAGACACAACAACAACAAAAAGGAGAGCTATATACACCAATCTTCCCATGAACATTGACACAAAAATTGTTTCAAACTGAATTTAAGAATGCATTAAGATCATACACATGACCAAGTTTTATTTTTATTCCAGGAGGTTAGGTCAACATATGCAAATCATTAAGTGTGATATAGCATATAAGTAGATTTAAGGACAGAAGTCACATGATTGTCAAACCAGTGCAGAAAAAGCTCCTGACAAAATCCAATATCCCTTCATGATAAAAGCTCAGAAGAAACTAGCCATAAAAAGAATATACCTCGGTATAATAAAAGCTACGTGACAAACTCATAGCCAAGGTTATACTGCATTGGGAAAAACAGCCCCTTTCCCCCTAAAACCTGGAACCTACTACCTTTGATAATCTGGACAAGACTGAGTCCCACTGGACTGGATCAGGTCAATGAAAGTAGAAGGCAGGGAGATACTGAAGACCACCTGTTCTCTAAAGACCTCTAATAGCATAGTCTAAACATTACTTCTAAACATGTGTTCCAGCCTCTTAGAAGATACATCCTATACTAAGAAAATAAACTCAAAACAACATTCTTGAAAGAAAATCACATCTAAGCCTTCACAATCTTAAGCCATCGTAATCATTGTCTTGTTAAATCTGCCTGTTGTTACTCTTCGGGTTCTCTCATTCCAAAGACATTTATTGAAGTTATTCTGAAGGTGAATGCCGACCCCATTCCCAAGGCTGGACACAGAATTGTATCTAGGCCACTTTGGGCA
Organism: Cricetomys ansorgei; assembly: GCA_026225945.1. Lineage (NCBI taxonomy): Eukaryota > Metazoa > Chordata > Mammalia > Rodentia > Nesomyidae > Cricetomys > Cricetomys ansorgei. The sequence continues at coordinate 2,407,562 of JAMJFZ010001789.1, forward strand.
TCTTCAAGTAGACTGGAACACACAAGGAACAAAGACACAAAGGCAAAGATAATACAAATCTCTCACTCAGTAGACAGAAAATGAACTCAGGAAGAAAAGCAGCAATGGCTTCAAAAGAAAAAGAGCCAGCATAGTAAGGTGCTTGCAAGCATATGCCCTCCTACAATAACAAATTCCAGGAGCTGGAGAGTAGGAAGAATGCTTGTGTGGTTCCCAGATGGCTGGGCTGGGACAAGAGGTAGCATAGCTCATCTGAAAGTTGGCATGAAAACACTGAGAGGAGGAAAGCAGCCTCGTAGGAAATGAAAGTCAGCAGCACCCTACAGGAAATGCCTAAATGAGAAAACTGCTGATTAAATGAGAAAGAGGAACTTAGCAGTAAAGCCAATTCATCAGGAATCAGTGTAGTGTTTAGAAGTCTTGACTTGTCTTAGAATTCTAGTATAGAGAAAGAAAGAGGCTCCAGAGGGTTTAATCATGAACATAACATTTTCTTGACACTTCAGGTGCCAGGGTTGGGTCTAAGAGGAACATAATGTCAAGTTTAGAACACTGAGTAGATCTCTCGGGCTATGGTGGTTTATATCTTCTTGTCTTTGTGTACTAATTGCAGATGTAGCTCTTGCCATCAGTCATGGCCCATGAGTGTGTTTTAAAAATCCATATCCTTTTGGATAACATCTTCCCTCTTGCTAGTACCTCACATGAAAAACATTTAACTGTGAGAAGGAAAAGGCCAGAGTTTGGGCTCTGACATCTTACTTAGGAGCTGGAAATGTAACTCAGTTTACAGTATGGACAAAGTCTGGGGAGGTGGGGCTCATCTCCAGCACTGTGCCAGGGGCTGGTGGATGGACAAAACTACAGTCTAACATGATTTTTCACCTAAAACCTTCATTTTTTCCTCTCTAATTCAGACTTAAACTTTAAATGTTTTGTGTACATTTCAAGTGGAGCCTTGGTATAGTGGTGAGCAGAGCTGCTGTCTACCTTTCAAAGAATGTCTATCTACCTCAATGGCTGGGCACAGTACTTATGTCATTAAGGTCTAGTTTGTTGTATTTCATTCACCTACAAAAGTATTTTGACACTGAAAATTTTGTATGGTTTAGGCTATGTCATTAAGATATATATTTCTTCTTGGTAACTTGACTTTTTATTGGGAAGTTTCTCTCAAATTTAGTAATACTTTCTGCATTAAAATCTACTTGGTCTGAATTTGTTGGTTATGTTTTCTATTATTTAAAGCCATTCTTTATCCTTATAATTAAAATGTTATTTGTTCTGTTCCCTCCCCCCTTTTTTTTTCCAGACAGGGTCTCATTAAGTATGCAGCTCAGGTAGCCATGACCTTACTCAGCCCAGACTGGCCTCTAACTTGGAATCCTCTTGCCTCAGGTTCCTGAGGGTTAGGGTTACAAGGGTGACCCCACCATATTCCACTTTTGTCTATTCTCTAATAAGTGACAAATACTGCATTGAAAAAAATTCGGACTGAAAACTACACTTGCCACTTTGTTAGCATAAGTCTGAGGCAATCCCAAGGATTCTTACAATAAAGTTCCAGCTCCTTAGTCTAGAATTCAGGGCTCATTTTAGCATTGTTTCAACTACCCTCCTCAACTACCCAGGGGCCATCTTATTCACCACCATTCTCCTGGAAGTCTTGAAGCCTATTCCTTCCAGATATAATGTCCTATTCCAGCTTTTCTTTCAAACTCACAAACTACCTTTCCATCTATTAACTATTAAAATCCTTTTCATTCACTAAAAATCCAGCTCAAATTTCACCTTGCTATTGGGTACACATACACCAGTATAGAGATATAATAACGTTCATGTTCGTTGTAAGTAGAAAAATAGCCCTCCCACCAAACAAACAAACAAACACAAACCAAAAAAAAAAGCTAAAAAGCTGATCAAGAATAAAATAAAGAAGTTAAGGTAGAGCTTTATGAAATAGCAGGAATAAATCTTATAAACCATGTCAAACAAAAAAAAAGCCTTTAGAAGAGGAGATGAAAGAAGGGCTGACGGTTGGCTGAGTTGCTCACCAGTGACCAGAGATTTAATAGACTATGTTTCCATAATGATGCTTCTAGGTTGGTGGATGCATGGGGGTGCAGGGGGAAGGAGAAGAGCCTGGGAAGGGGGTTAAAGCTCTGAATTCCAAACTTTGTTCTTTATCTCTGATTATACTATGTTGTAGCCTTTTATAATAAAATGATAATTTGGGGTATGTAAGTTGTTTTCCTGAGTTCTAAGAATTGATATAGCAAATGATCAAACACATAGAGGGAGTGTTATAGAAATTCTATTTTACAGTAGATCCATTAGAATCACAGGTGAGAACCTGAACTTTTAATGGGCATTTGAAGGGAGGTGGGCAGTCTTGTAGAAGCAAGCCCTTAGCCTGTAAAATGTGTGCTAACTATAGATAGACAATATTAGAAGTGGAGTAAATTATAAGATACCAGTCAAAGAACTGGAGAACTGCTTAGTGTAAAAAAAATTTCTCCATACATATGGCATCAGAAGTGATGTACTTAGAGTAAAATGGGTATTGAGAATAAAAATGATTTTGCCTAGTCAATAAGGAAAATTAAACTGCTGTGTAGAGGCAATACGAGGGATACTATTAAATAAAGACAAGAAAATAATTATCACAAAATTAAGACAGCAGGGGTGATGAAAAGGGCTGTAGTGCAAGAAGAGCACACTATGGCCTTTTAAGTGCTGATAAAAAGTTCAATGCACTGACCTGTGTGAGAGGTCACTTCAGAATATGGCTGATGATTGCTTATTCATTATATGCATACTTAACATACTTTTCTATCTCATAAATTTCAAATTTTAAAATTAGGAACATATAGGAATGATGTTTTGGGGTATTTGCTAGTATACTCTGGTTCACTGTCTTCATTAAACAAGCAAACTATATGTGAAATTTTCCTTTACTACTTGGACTGTATTCTTCAGCATCTATGTCATCTAGAGAGTCCCTTTCATATATACATTGCCCTGATAAGAGTTATCCATACAAATGTCTTCCCTTCCTTTCAACAACAATGTAAGTTTCTGAAGGATCTGGACTTCGTTATGCAATTAGTAATTAAAACAAATAATAATTATACCTTCTAGTCAGTGTTTAGTATGTGCTAATTTATGGGCATAACCTCATTTATATGTTGTTAAACAATTTTATCACTATCTCCTTTTTTTTAGATGCTAAATCTTGGAAAGGTCAAGCAATCTGTCCAGGGAATAGCTACTAAGTGGCAGAATTGTAATTTGAACTCACAAACTGTTCCACACTATCCATACTATTTCATCATGTAGGTATTCATCTTAAATAAGCCTCATTGGATAAAAACAAGGGTAGGAAAGTCCATAAATTTTTAAAGCAAGAAAGACAAAGATTTGCACTTCTCTCTTGAGGATCTTTGAGGAAGAGGGGATAGAAAGATAATATGACCCAGAAGTCACAGATAGCAAAGAAATTGTCTTCTAGACACAACAAGGCAGTTACACAAATGGATTCAAAGTAATTTTGACAGCGTACACAAGACCCTCTCAAGCTCTAGCCAGACAAAATTCCAACATGGAAAGAGGCTGGGTGGGCATGAAATTCCGCCACTAGCTGAGGAGCTATTGGCATTCAATAGTTGCTAGGAGAATGAATCAGATTTTCTTAATTATATGACCCCTGATAGGTCAACCACACTCCAGAGCATGCCCATTCCCAAGAGTAGTTGCGCAACACAAACTGGACCAAATGGGGATTAAAAAAAAAAAAAAGAAAAAGAAAATTCAAAGTTAGGTGGGTAAGAAGGAGAAGGAGGATATGGGATGGGTGGGGGAAATATGAATATGATCCAAATACATTGTAAGACATTCTCAAAGAATATAAATAGTATTTTAAAAAGACGGTACAAAATAATATTATCTGTGTATCAATTGTTAGTCATAGTGATGGCAGAAAGAAAGTAACCACAGCCTTTCTGTATTTCTGCTTTTTTTTGTTCAGGCTCGTTTCTCAACTTGGAAATGAAGAGCATGGCCCCAGCTGGCCACTCATCTGGTCATCTCTACTCAGCAACTCCTATGGACAGCCGAGCTGTCTCTAGCATGTATGGTCATGTATGGTCATATTTAACAACAACATTCATTCTCCGTAGGCACTATGGAGTTCTCCAAAATATCTACTGTATCTCTGTGCCTTTCTTTTCAACCCCTCTCTACAGTTTAATTAAGATGTCCTTTTAGCTTGTAGATAGGACTGTCAGTTCCACATTCCTAATGGAATAAGGGCTTCACAGTCAACTATGCAGAGTTGAAATAAGCAAGTTGAAAAGCTGGAGACAGAATCGCCAAGCAAGAGCATGCTAAATGCTAGGTTCTGTATAAACCTAGGCAGAAGGAGTAAACTATGTTTGTGTTGTATCATAATTTTAATTTTACTCCCAAATATTCTGAAGAGGTTGAAAAGTATTTTATTATACAGAAATCCAAAAGTAAATTACAAGTAAAGAAAATTAATAAAGACAGGTTTGTTTGTTTTTTTTTTAAAAATCACAACCATGTTTCTAGAATGCAGAAGAAGAAGAGCAAGTTTGTCATGACTATGCCTGGTCTTGTGTACCCTAGGCCCCAGTCTACTCATTTAAATATTGCAAAATATGAATGAATACTTCAGTTGCTTTACCCAAGAACCAAATTTTAAATTAAAGTTCTTTAAACATTTCTCTAGTTTACAGGTACTATCCAGAAGACAATGTCAAAATTGTGGTAGGAAATTAAACCAATAAGAAGATAAACAAAGCCACCATCTAGAGCCCCAGGTCTATCCAGGCTGATTCCTAGTCTAACGCTCTTTTTCCACGCTACAGTATCTTTCATCAAAAACCTTCACTATTCTTTATCACTTTTCCACAGCTGACTTGTGAATGCCAATTCAGTATTCTGAAGTGTGAGTCTTATGGGTCAAGAGTATTTGAGGAAGGCACAAGACAGGCTTGGAGAACTCAATCCATCTGAAGAGCTGATCCGAAAGTATGTTGAAACTTCTCTGTTAACCACAGATCCAACTGTTATGACCTCTCCTGGGACACGTAGTCCATTTCCTTCATCATCTATTTGCCAATTTTATATATTCAAATCAGCAGTGGAAGAAATATATCCCAAGGACTACTGTTTTATATAGCCTACAAGGGATTTTCAGACACCCAGCAGGACTCCAGAATGCAAGACGGCTTTCAGAGTAAAAGCTCAGTTTTCTCTCCACTCTCTCCTTTGTGCCTAGCTCAAATTTACCACTGACCTCAAGTCAGAAACAACCCTAAGTACTTAGATCAATTTAAGTAGTTCCATAAACTCAAATTCTACCTGTGAAAACCCAAAAATACCATTTTCAGTTTCCTTACCAAGCTATTCTGCAAAAGTTCACCCTCTTAACTAAACAGTAATCTTTCCCAGGTTCCTTCCTAAAGTAAAAAAAAACAAGCTTTTCCTTCATTTCTCTCTCTCTTTGCTGGCTTGCTTGTTTTTTCTCTGTTTTTGGAAAGGCAGTAAGAAATGCTTCTGTGCCACTGTCACATTATAAGTCGCAGCCCACTGACCCAGGTTGTGGGTTAGGAAAACCAATACTGATTCTGAATCCAAAAGAGGATACTACTAGGCTAGGAAGTAAAAGAAATTTAGGAAAGGAAACAGAAGTAGCCTCTGGGCTATGGAGAAAGCCAACTCATTGGATCCCATCCTACTACCAAGTGGCATATCTGCAGTGGAGATTACAGATAACTCTGGGTTAAACAACAGGAATGTGCTTTGAGAGCTAACCAGGATTTATAGTGTGTTTAATAAACACAGCTGCCTCTAGTTCTTAGAAGAGTGACCCAGAAATTATATAGAAACTTGATAATCTAGAGAGGTTAAGATGCAAAGATATGTCTTCCTGTCTCAGCATTTTCCCAATGTTTATACCTATAGCGTAAAAAACCTCTCCCTTCTAATTCCAAATAGAGCTGTGGTGTCTCTTCCATCTCTCCTATTCCTCTAGCTGCTTTAGTTCAGACCTCATCATCTCCTAATTGAGCTACCGCAACACTGGCTTTCTAATTGCTTTCACTTTTCTAATGTCTAATGTCCAACTTCTCAAAGTTATCTTTGAGAAAGGCAGAGCTAGGGATGAATCTCAGTGAACAGAGTATGTGCCTACTATGTGCAAAGCTTGGGTTTAATCCAAAGACAGATAGTCAGACAGATTCAAGCCAGCCAGCCAGCCAGCCAGCCAGCCCACACACATACACGGGGGTGGGGTTGGGGGGGTAGCTTGCTAGTAAAACCTGTTTAAATAATTCTAGTTAAGGGCCAGTGAGATGACTCAGGCAGTAAAAGTGTTTGCATCAAAGCCTGATGACCTGAGTTTGGTCCCTAGAATCCACACAGTGGCAGGAGAATCAACTCTTTCAGTTAAGAAGCATCTTTTGGGGTTATAGTTATAGTATATGCCTATATAATCCCATAACTCAGGGAGCTAAGGCAGGAGGATTGAAAGTTAGAGGTCAGCTTGGGCACATAGCAAGCCTTGTCTCAAAAAAAAAAAAAAAGAAACAAACAAAATTTGTCTTTGGGTGTGAAAAATACTAGCTAATGGATGAAGAGAAACGATATTTACATACTCTTACAATATCCTCATAAGACATTTATTAAAGTACAAAAGAAAGCCACTGTCCTAAGAATTCCTTCACTTAATCAGCAATCTAAATTACCACCATTTGATGGGACATCCAGTCAGTGTCTCCTGTTGTAATATACTGAGAAGAATTCAGCATACCTTCGATGGAGTGATGCCAGAACTGTTTATTCTGAATCTATTCATAAGAAAACATCGTATAGACAAAAAAAGAAAGTGAAAATACCTGCCAACCATTCTTCAAAAGTATCAAAATCATGAAACATCAAAGTAGACAAAGGGACTGACTGTCAGGGATCAGAGACTAAGGAGACAGTTTACCTCAATGTAACGTGATTCTGAACAGGGTCTGAGCCAGCCCATAAACCAGGTTGGGTATCAGAGGGACAACAGGTGATATCTGAGTAAGATCCATGGATTCATAGTATTCTGTCATATTGATTTCCTGATTTTAAACACTGTGCCATGCTTTATGAGATTTTAAGTCTTAGAGATTTATGATGAACAAGATGCACAGGGACTTTTGTCTCTTTTTAAAATCAAGTTTATTTATGTCTGAAATTATTTCAAAATGAAATGTTAAAACAACGTTACAGGGGTTATGTAACACTGGCTTCAAAATAAGTCCTTAAATGTGATGGGTAAGACTTTGTCTAGCTCTTCCCCATCTCTTCTCCAGTCCTCCTTATCTGTACCTGTAGCTCTGGACCAAACTATTCATTCTCACTCGTGCTACCCATAGTTCTGGACTACTCTTCACTTGCCTGTACCGCTTCATTCTCTGCACAAGCTGTTCCCTCTCCTAGAAATCCCCATGGTACCGCCCCCCCCCCCCCCCCCCCCCCCCCCGCAAGGACTCTTCCCGAGACACAAAAGACTTAATAAGACAAGCACTGCCCCATGTTTCCTCTACTCCAGGACCCATCATTATGTTGTTGCCACTGCATATCTGTTTTCTCCATCCTCTTAGATCACAGGCCAGGTCATACTATGTTCATGTTTCCAGCACAGGGCAATACCCCACACAGAAGAGACACAAAATTATGTGCTTTAAATGAATATACTGTATATTTGTAGAACCATCTTAATTTTTTTTTTTTTTTTTTTTTTTAGACAGGGGTCTCACTATGTAGCTCTGGCTGTCCTGGAACTCACAGAGATCCAGCTGCCTCTGCACACCTTCGCCAAGTGCTGGGATTAGAGGTGTGTGCCACCACTCCCAGCTCTATCATAATATCTTACATCTGCATAATATTGAATGGTTTGGCAAGCACTGTCTTAAGAATTCCTTCACTTAATTATAGATTTTCATGAAGAAATCTTAGAAAAATTAGTTAGGGATAAGGGATATAGCTTAGTGGCAGAGCACTTACCTAGCATTAGTGAAGGGCTGGGTTCAATCCCTAGTACATACACACACATACATACACACACACACACACACACACACACACACACACACACATATAAAATCAAACAAGTTAGAAAACAAAGTCCTAAACAGATAATAATTTTTAAAAAGCTTTTATTTTATGTGTATAAGTATTTTGCCTGCATGTATGCATGTGTACCACATGCACAATTGGTGCTCTTAGCAGTCAGAAGACAGTTAAATTTCCTATAACTGGAGTTAGAGATGCTTGTGAGCCTTCATGTGGGTGCTGGGAACAAAACCAGAGTCCTCTGCAAGAGCAGCAAGTGCTCTTAAGGGCTAAGCCATCTCTCCAACCTCCTATACCCATTGAGAGTTGACATGAAAACTGGAATAGGGCTGGACAGTGGTGGCACATGCCAGTACTGGGAGGCAGAGGCAGGAGGATCTCTGTGAGTTCAAGGCAGCGTGGTCTACAGAATGAGTTCCAGGACAGCCAGAGTTACAACAGAGAAACCCTGTCTTGGAAAAAAAAAGAAAAATAAAAAAGAAAGGAAGAAGGAAGGAAAATAAGAAGGAAGGAACTAAGAAATGGAAATGGAAAGGGAAAGGGAGAGAGAAAGAGAAAGAGAAAGGCAGAGGGAGAGGGAAAGGGAGAGGAAAGGAAAGGAAAGCTGGAATAGGATCCAGGAATAGGATCCATAGTTGTAGATCTTTTTCACTCATAATCTACAACAATGGCCTCTTTCCTTCAAACCAACAAATACCAAATCAAGCACATAGACAAAACTGGAACAAGTGTGGTGCTTCAAACCCACTAAAATGAGTGGAATCAAGGGAGGAAGGAAGTCCTTCAATTAGCTATTTCATTCAGGATGAAAGTGAAAGGTGCGACTTTCAGCCCTGGCCTAACTAAGACACATGACTGCATGTATCTTGCGAGGAAGGTTCCAATAGAATATACTTGTCTTAAATGGAAAGGCATGAGTTTTGGGAGCTTGTCTTTCCTACAGGGCTAGGGAGAGGATAAGGCAGAGGCTGCACAGCCTAGAGCTATCAAGTCTGAGGTAGCAAACTCAGATCACATCCTTAAATTTAACCTGTGGATAAGCCCATCCAGTGTGTCAGTAATCATCTGCTCTGATTATAATACTCTATTTCATCTTTCCTGCCCAAGAGGGGACATGCACTGATAACTTTAATAATGCCAGCAGGTGCAATTAATTTCTACCCCCACTTTTCATAAACTTACGTGAAGGGGATTAGAAGGTCATTATCAAACTCCACTGGGCTCCAGCCTGCAGCTCTGAAACTGAACACTCAGAATGCAACAGGGAAAACCTGAGTTTATAAATGTTTGAAAGACCTGTGAGGACTAGGGAGTGCTAATTCTTTGTTGTTGGGTAGCAACAACTACAAAATTACTTTAAAAGCCCAGGTAAGATTTGAAGTGAATCAATCCAACAGAGATAGTTTTGAAGCAAGATTTAAACAAAGTTACACTGAATACTTGATGTTGTTTCCAAAAAGAATATGCACTTTATTGGTCAAATGTTGGGGGTTTAATGGATAGCTAATATAAAGATTTTATTACTCTATCAGGATTTTTTAAATTAAAAAATTTAAATCATCTAGGAAAGGATATCTTCATTTAAATAACATTCATTTTCCAAAGTAATTTTACATCCTGTGTCCTTATTATTCTCATACAATCACCAGGAGGCAAAGTGAGCATCAGGATGATTCATGTTCAGATCATATGCGGAAGCAGAGGGAGGTGGAATTCTTGTTTAAAAGTTACAAGAAGAGATGGTAGCTCGAAGGGGTTTAAAAAAACAAAACACAACACTATTTCAGGCTTACATCATTACCTACTATCTTAAGTGGGAAAAAAAAGGAGAAAAAAGTACTTAAGATTTTAGAGGAGGTAGAGCTGAGTAGCAACTTCTGAAATTTCAAACTCAGTCAATGACATTTATTCAGGTCCTATTTTTCCTGACCCCTTTATAGTACTCAACACTGTGTCATCTTCACACTTAGGTTCATGAGCCTTAGTCTCATTTTCCTTTTGTCCATTGATGTGTTCTCTCCTCTTTGCTGGATCTTCAGTCTTCTCTCAAATGGCCTTTACTTTGAAAACTCACTTCTTGGTTTCAACTGTCCACTTTATATAGTTTGTTTTCAAATCTTCCTTTCAGCTTTTGCCCTCACAATTGTTTCCCTTTACCATATCTGAAAAATAACTCAGTAAGGGTGGTATTAAGTCCTGGAGTGAGCCTTACATAGAATTTAGAGACCTGCGAGATTTGGTTCTATCTTTTCCACTACCGGCATGACCCAAGGCAGGTCACTTCTTGGCTCTTAGATTCCTTACTAATTACAAGGCTGAATTAGAAAAAGTGGCCATCCCACATACTTTCCTATGTGGGTTATGAACAAACAGGAAAGCCAACTTCCCACTGCTCAAGCCAAAATGCTGGGAGCCACCTTTAACTTCTTTTCCTCCTGTACCACATTCAATTTAGCAGCAAATCCTATTGGCTCAATCTTCAAAATACTTCCTTAAAGCTAAAGCTAATTGCTTCTCAATGTCTCCATAATCACCATGTTGTCTTAACCTATCTTCTCTTGCCTGAATTATTTGCAGAAACCTCCTTTACTCATCTTTTCTCCCTGATTCTAGCTTGTTTCTCCTTCAGTCCTTTAAACCCAGAAGCAAGATGATGGGCTTCAAAACAGCTTCCTAATACACTCCACCAAGCCTCTGGTCCTATCTTGTACTCTGCACACATCCTTCTTACTACATTTCTAACAGATAAGCACATTCCCAAATTCACAGTGTTGATATGTGCCATCTTATCTACTAGAAATATCTTCCTCTATGAATTTAACAGCAAAATTTCTAATTTTCTCCAAGAATCAATTCAAATACTGGCTTGGCAATGAGAGCTTCCCTGGCCACCCTCTATAAAATAGCAATATTCCTATGAGCCATGGGCTAGTTAACTCATTTTTATCATATCACCACCACCACCACCACCATCACCCCCCCACAGGAAAAGGAACTTTCTGATGTATTTCTCCTACTAGAATACAAGCTCCAGGAAAGCAAAGACTTTTTGTTACTTGCTGTTTTCTGGTGCCAGTTCAGTGCTTAAGAACATTGAAGATACATTATAAATATCTGTTAAATTATGAGAATTTTAACTCCTCTCCTGTCTGCTCGAGCTTTCAGGTACATCTATAATATCTTGCTCTGTCTCTTAGTAGATCTCACTGTTTGTCTCCATTATCTCCCTGAGTTACTATAGAAGGATCCCCAATAGTATCTTCCATTCTAAACCAAATTTAACATTGTCACCAATATGACTAGAAAATATAGTTTTCAAGATTACATTGTTCTACCTAACATGTCCATTGGTTTTTGTTTTTTTTTTTTGACTATATGTACTTCAAACTCCCTTGAATTCCAACCAAAGCTCTTCACAAGCAGGCTCCAAACTCTCCCTACATATTTCCTCACTGCTTGCCAAAATACAGACTTGGTTCTGTCAGATCAGTCACAAGAATGGCATTTCTAATACAGACAAAACCAAAACCAAAACAAAACAAAACAAAAGATATAAAGTTGGTATCAGATAATATGGCAACATTCAAAAGATATTTCCATAAGATTAGAAGTAGATGGATAATTGAGAATCATGAAGTGGATAATTAAAAGAATTAAAAGCTCAATTCTTTCCTTCTAATGGATCTTACCTGACTCACCTCTCATGAATCTGTTCATTTTCCTAGTTACTGTAGACAAATTATAAATTATCATTCATTAAACTACTGTCTTTAGTAACTGTCAGAAGCTCATGACCTATCTAAGTAGCTGAGAAGTGAGGACCTTGATCTCTACAGCATTTTTATAGTGTCAGTCTGAACACTGAGCAACTGTAGACAATCACATATACCATGAAATTGGACAGAATGAACTCGTAGTGGTGAATTGTGGTTCTGGATTTAAATAAAGTAATGTGTTTTGTTTTGTTTTGTTTTTTATATCGATTTATTTATTTTAAAGGAGTCCTCAAAAGAAAGGTCAGGTAGGCTATACAATTTTTCTTGTCTTGAGAACACTAAGGTCAAAAAACACGACTAACTCAGAGAGTAATAAAACAGAGAATACCTTTTTCCCCTCTCCTACTCTCCACCCTCAAAATGAACACCAAAAGGAAAACAAGGTCATGGGAAGAGGCAAGACAGGAAAGGATGTGATGTTTATATGGCTGCAAGGATTAGCTTATCTTGATTTGGAGAAGAGATAATTAAAGCTAGACACTGGCTCTCTCAGTTTGTCGACTTTATTTCCTCTCTAACGTATATGATAACAATACTAAAACGATTAGAGAGGCAAAGACCACTCTAGCTGGGGGAAGGCACACAATGTAAACCAATCTACAGAAACACACTCAAATACCATTTGACCATAACAGTTCTGTACAGAAATTTCTTCCCAGGGTTTTACTGATTTCTGTGACATTCTAGGAAGAATACAGATGTACAGATGTACAGTGTAAAGATGAGAAACTATTGATACACAGCATGGTGACAACTATACTGAGCTATCCAGGGCCCAGCCTCATTCTCAGCTAAGATCAAAGAAAACAATGAGAAATAAAAAGTAAAAAACAAAAAACCAAAAAAACCTCTTTTTGCTTTTCAGTAAATGGAAGTAGGGTAATACTTTAGGGGAAACTGTAGACCACCTAATCACCTTAAAAATGAGTCAGTTCCTGAAGATATCAAACAGAATTTGGATTGCTTCTGGATATATAAGAGCATGGTCCAATCGAGAGTCAAAGCAACAGAGACAGAGAACCAAAGGAACGTATGAGGACACGGAGGGAAACAGGGTGCTACACAGTAATAGAAAGTGATGTTTTTAAAAAAGGATGCAATAATATAGAAAAATGATGTTTATTAAAGGTGTTAAATGAGAAAATATGCAAAATTACACACAATATGGACAACATATGATTCTTGTTTTCTACAAAGCACATAGAAAATTGAAAGAAAATATATCAAATTGTTTATAATAATTCCAAATAATTATTACCTCCTATTAATTGTTGTTTCTAGTGTCTTACTATGTAGCTCAGCCTGGCTTCAACTCACTATGTAGCCTATGTTGCCCCTGAACTTGTGGCAGCCTTCCTGTACTCATCCTCCGGAGTGCTGAGAGCGGTGTGAATCTAGTTGCATGTACTACTTATACGACAGTGTTGTGGGATATTTTACTCCTGTGCGCTGTTTTTGGTTTGTAAAAAGGCTTTGATGCCTTGCAGAGAATGAAGCCTGATGCTTTGCAGCAGGTGCAGGCCTTGCTTCCTATGCATTTACACCTTTGTGCTAGCAGCTCAGACAGACCTCCACAGGTAAAGGCCAACTGATGTTATGGTTAAAGACTCTGATCATCTCCAGCCAATATGCTAAGATACCATTGTTTTGTGGTAAAGGCCTGTACATGGAGAGGGGGCTTGGGGAAAAGATTAAAGGAGCTAGCAAGGGAAGCAGAAGGAGGAGAATGGAGAAGGAGAAACAAGAGAACCAAGAGAGAAAGGTGTGAGAGGAAGATGGAATAAAGTCTCTGCCTAGCCGCCCAGGTATTAAATTCCCTAAGAATTGTCATGGCATGTAATTAATAAAGAGCATTGGAGAAAGCCAATGATGGACATTTATTAAGCAACTGAATATTCATTAACACAACAGAAAATAAAACAAACAAACAAAATACAACTAAGCTCCAGGGATGGTTTATCTAATCCAAAATGAAATTTAAAACAAAAACAAAACATCACTACTCTTGTCTCTGGGATTTAACAGTAACTGCCTGGCTAACTAAGGGGTCAGAAACCATGAAGAAGAACGCGTCTCAGTTCCTATGATACGATCTCTCCAAGCTGGAGTTTCAGTGCAGATAATTAAAATTAATATCTGATGTTTCATTTTAGGTACATGCTGAAGAAAGCTGGCTGTACAAATAATTTGTAGAGCACAGAGGGGGAAAACAGCAAGAAAATAAAAACAGTGGCACATACCTAAAATCCTAGCACGAAGGAGGAAAAGGCAGTTATCTTGAGGTCAGCTTGGACTACATAGCAAGTTAAGGCTGACCTTGGGCAAAATATTGAGATGCTGTCTGGGGGCAAGGAGGTCAGAAAACTGTTCTTACCAAAGAAAGATATAAAAATGGGAAACTGAAGGTTCTGTAGCAGAAGGAGAAATTTAAGTTCTGTTCTCATTTTAAATAAAAATCATGCACACACATGCTGGGTAGAATTTCAAAGGATTACTCTTGACAAAGATAAATTGGAGAATCAAAAGAAGCTAGTTCTGCAAGATGAAAGCTGAAATCAAGAGTGCTGCCTCTCTCTGGACAAACTGAGCAAGAAGAGTGACACAACGGAAAGCCTGGCCTGATAACAATATCAAAATGCTTGACTGCGGGATTCGTAAGAAATCATCCCTTGCACAAGAACTGGCTCTGCATCTTACCCACATGACTGTTACCTCCATGCACACAAGGCATCAGAGCATGATGGTGTGAAGAAATGACTCAGGAGATGCTGATTTCTTAGGCTTGAATCTCAACTCTCCTGTCAGCCAGATGTATAACCTTGAAGAAACTGCCTAGCCCGTCTGCCTATGCTCATTTATAAATGCAGATGACAAAAGCAATACTCACCTCAAAGGCCTGTGGTGTTGATTAAATGGGCTACACACAAAATACTTAGCAATGTCCCTGGACATGGCTAGTGCTTATTTAGTATTAGTTATAATTATTATTTTTATTACTGTTGTGAACCTTGTAATAAAAAAAATTGGTACTGAGTTGGCTTGCATACCATTAGTACATTTTCACACGCCACTGTCTTTTCACCTGATGCCTGGTGAGCTATACTAATAACTCTGTCCTTTTCTCAGAACATAAGAAGTATAGAGATGGTAAATGATAACATGAATAATTACCAGTTGATACTTAATCTATTTGATAAAGGTTAAACTATCATCCAATATTCCTACAACAGCATCATATATATAACTTCTTATAACTATCTTTTACTTCATGTTAGAAAACAATGTTACTGCAAAATTGAGGGTTTAGTGACTGGCCTTGTGGGGTGTCAAGTTACCATCAATACCAGTGGGTTAACTAGATATTTCCTGTTGTGATTCAACATCAAGTAGATGATAGAACATACATTATACATTTAAATAAGCTAGGCATGACGGCACAAGCCTGTAATCAAGGCAGTTGGGAGGCCAAGGCAGGAAGATCTTAAGTTCCAGGCCAACCTGAGCTTCAGAGACTATGTCTGTTTGTCTGTCTGTCTGTCTCTGCCCCCTCTATCATCATCATCATCATCATCATCATCATCATCATCATCCAAAACTTCATTTAGGCTTTTAGAGCCAACTTCCAGCTTATAGGCAGAATCTAAACAACAGTAAATTTTACAGGATAACTGTCATGGTCTCTTCAACAAATTAAAGTCACTGAAAGAGAGCTTTAGACTATAAAGATTTTTTTTCCTAATTTCCTAAAATGCAATATACTATAAGACTTAAAGATTATTCATTCATAAGACTAGAAAGAAAAGGGTACAAAAAAAAAAAAGAGGAATAGGGGAAGAAAAACAGTAGAGAAATTAAAGGAATGAGAGGAGAGTGAGCAGCAGCCTCTGGTTTGAATTCACTGCCCGAGAGCCTGGCTTCTAGTGAAGTGCAACAATCTAATTTTAAAGATACTGACCGAAACTTAGGGTGGCAATATGTTGTAATAGAAATGGCATGGGAGTTCAAATTTCAATGACACTTCTTCCTGGTCTTACTAAAGTATTTTAGCAAGGAGAATTTAAATTTCTCAGCTATACATTTGGAAGAAAAAAAATTCCAATATAATGTTCGTAACAACATTATTAATAATAGTTTCAAAGCAGAACCTACCCAAATGCCATCGGTAGCTGAATAGAACCTGGAATTCCCAGTCTCAGGAGCTGCTCAGCTCCAAACAAACTGGGACAGCTGTCCATCTCGGGAACTACTCATGGTAGGGGAGATACAGGAAACAGAGTTTACAGCTGAAAACCTGCCAAGTTAGAGGTTCTTCATAAACATGTTGGGATTGCTATGGAAACTCAAGAAAAGCCATGCATTAAATATACAGACTATATCCCAGGACTAAGAATAAAAGCAAAATATATCCACTGCAAGAAAACAGAAAACCAAGTCCTCACAAGTTCAAAGTAATCAACCAGTTAATTTAACTACCTTTTAGAACAAAGTTTAACACTTCAGAGAAGACAGGCACACCTAATGGTAGTGAGTAGGAGACAAAAAAAAAAAAAAGCATTTGAATTGTCCAAAGAATAGTTGAAGACTTCATTTACATAAAAGTTGAAGAGTCAAATGCTTTTATTTTGTCAGAAGCCAGTCCTTCAGGAGTTAATGACTAGAATGGGGAAAGAGAGGTGTTTGTAAAAATTCACTGAGCTAATCGCTTTATAATATGTATACTTTAAGCATTTAATACTTCCATAAGAAAACAAAAGGATTATAGTAAATATCAATTTACTATAGTGGGTAGAATTCACACTATCATTGAATAAATAAAAATAGCTTGAAGTACTAACCATCACCATTTTACATAAAGTTTGTGGAGTTCTAAGTGAGATGAGATGCCCTTAAGGATCCTAGGGGCAAATCATTCTAATTCTACTGCGTTGGGTTCTTAAGCTAGCTTTTAGTACCTAGTATAATGTTTACAGTATTCACTAATATATTTAAGTTTTCTAATTTAGGGCAACATACAAGGTTGTACTTAGATAAGTATTTTCTGACTAACTCTCCTGTATCCGCACCCCACATCTCCTCATTGTTCTTCAAATTCTCTTATTCTTTAGTCCCTAAAAACTAATTTATGACTATACCTTAGAATATTTTGTATCTATCACTGTGAGCTCCTTTAGAAAGGAAAGCTAGATACCAAAAAACTAAAATGCCAAAAAGGCAAACATACATGCTATGCTAAGCAAAAGACTACAGCTATGTAAGTCCAGAGAGATATCTCCAGGGGCAGCACACAGATGCTGCTCAAAGACTCAGTGTCACAGAAACCAAAGCTGAAAACACCACAAAGAGCACTAATTTCATGCTCCCCTGTGTGTTGGCTTTGGTGGCAACCTGACCCCTTTATCAGCAGACATACTTTTGAAGTATCTGGCAACCTTCCTCTCCTATTCAGATAATCTCAGCTTCACATTTTACTTGTTTCTTCAAAAACAATTTCTTCATCAGAAAGGAGAGAATAAAGTTCAAGTAATCACAACTTTTTTTTTTTTTTTTTTCTACCAAGAGGATAAACTGCAGCCGGAATAGTTGTCTACAAAGCATTATAAAATGCTGTTTAGAGATCATGTTGTAATGAGGAAGAAATTCAGTCACTAACAGATAATTGAGTTCAGTGGAGGACAGGTGATGGAGGGGGAAGAACAGGAGGGTTAAATCATTCATCTTTTCTTCCACAGACATTTCCATGTTAAACCCTTTCTCAAAGAGGCAGAATACAGGGCCACAACTTTAGAAACCATTCTTTTCCCATTTCTTCAATCAACAGCACAATTATACCTCAGTGTCTTCTGGGCATTGGTTTATAGAACCCCCGAGGATAACAAAATCCTATGATGCTCAAGTCTCTTATGAAGTCGCACAGTATTTGTATACAACCTACCTCCATTTATACCTCCTTTATACTGTAAATCATTTTCAGAGGATTTATATTACCTGACACAATATAAATGCTATGTAAGGAGTTGTTGCATGATTTAGGAAAATAATGACAAGAAAAAATCCTATCCATATACAATATACATACTCACTTTCCCCAAATAGTTTTTAGTCTGTAATTGAAAATGTGGATACGATACATAAGGCCAGCTATACCTGCTAGAGACATTGATCAATACATATACAAATACAGGTCAGTTCTTCCCTGTTGTTATTTATAACAAAAAAACAGTATAGAACATGCCTCTTATCTTATTTAATCATCTCTCTGCATACATGGGAAATTATATTACCATCTAAAGGGTAACATTTACTGCTCTTAATTTTAAATCTCTTCTATCCTCTTTCACTACTAACACTATTTCTTTGGTGTGCTAGCTAATTTTTATGTAAACTTGACAGAAGCTAGAGCCATCTGAGAAGGGGTAACCTCAAGAGAAAATGCCCTCACCAGACTGGCCTATAGACAAGTCTGTGGGGGTATTTTCTTGATTGATTTTTTTTTTTAAAATATGGAATGGTCCAGGCTCATTGCAGGTGGTGCCACCTCTGGGCAAGTGGTTCCGGGTTGTATAGGAAAGCAGGCTGAGCAAGCTATGTGGAGCAAAAGCCAATAAGTAAGTAGCACTCCTCCATACTTTTGCTTTTATGGATCTCAAGAAGAATCTGTGTCTTTGCATTTACTAACATTTAGCCCTGCCTCCCAACCTTCTCCCTATTTAAAACCAGTGGCACAGCATTTTCTCTTTGTGACTCTTTATCACATGGCCTTCTTCTCTCCTAACTGTAATCTCCCTATCACAAGGACACTTCTGACTACACTTAGAGTCCACCTGGACACTCATGCATACGTTCCCATCATAAAATCCTTAACTCAATCATATCAAAGCTATTATGAATATCCAGGCACAGGTTTGATGCAAACACATGTTTTTATTTCTCTTGAGTAACTGATTAGAAATATCTGAAACTGCTGCATCAAGATGGTGAGTATATGATATTTGAGGAGCTGTCAAACTATTTTCCAAAGTGATTATTATAATTTTACACTCTTACAAGGTCTACACATCCTCACCAACACTTGGTATTGTCAACTGTTTTCATTTTAAGCCCTTTAGGAAACTGATAGCATATGTCCTAATTATTCTAATGTGTATATCCCTGATGACACTGAACATCTTTTCATTTGCAGATTGGTCATTTATATGTCTTTATTAGAAAACTGTTTACTAAAATATTTTGCCCATTTAAAAAATTTAGGTAGTATGTCTTCTTCTTATTGAGTTGTAAAAGGTTTTTTATTCTCCATTCAGATATGAGTCTTTGTCAGATATATGTTGCTACTATTTAAATGTGCCCTTAAAATTCAGTTGTGTAATCTTCAATGTAGTAACGATGACAGGTGATTAGGTTAATGGATCAATGGTGTTATCGTAGGAGTGGGCTAGCTATTTCAGGAGTGAGTTTCTGATACAAGGATAAAATAAATCAACCTCCTTCTTTCTTTCTCTACTCCACCATTCTGTCATGCCTTTTGCCATGTTATGACGCTGTAAGAAGGAAGCCCTTGCCAAAGGCTCCCGTGAACTTTCTCTCCACAACTGTTAAGAAATAAACCTCTATCTTGAATAAATTATTCAGTCTCAGCTATCGTGTTGTAGCATTACAATTATTTTCTTCTGTGGCTTTTCTTTTTTCTTTTAGAAATATCTTTCTAAAAGTCATGACTTGATGAAATCTGAATTATCATTTTTCTCTTAGAGTGCATAAGTTAATATTCTAAGATATCTTTGTCTATTCAAGGTCACAAAGATTTTCTTAAAATTCCCCAAGTAACTTTTATGCACAGGCAAAGTTGAGATCTACTAGTCTGTAGGGAATGTGACCTAGCTTTCTTAATTTAACCTGGGTTTCTGCCAGAGAAAATTAGAGCACTAAAAGTAAATTAGGAGTATAGTTAACTGGAAAAACAAGGATACAATTAAGAGCTTTAGGACTGTCTGCACTGACCAACTTCCAAGCTCAAGTATGAGCATGCGTCAAGGGCTAGAACAAGTGAGTTGAACAAAGCAGGGCCAGAGAGGCTCTAAGCATCATCCACAGGTGAAAGGAGGGCGCCAGCAGGACTGGCCTCCCCTCTGTGGGAAACACCATACCCAAATTTACTGCAGTTTAACGGATAAAATGAGAAAGATTATTCCTCTTCCATGTTGGGAGTGTTGCCATTTTTGAAGCCACCACATAAAATAAACGAAGGTGGTAGTAATAATATTTACCCAAACTTTGCTTCCAACAGGGGTCAGACAGATTGAGCTTTCATTAAATGAAGGAGATGTCAGAAGCACCAAATGGACTCAAGTTTCCCTAGAATCCTAGACAAAGCGGGTCTGTTTCTTAGCTGTGGACAGGAGGCTACTTTACAGATGTTATATTTAGCTTAAAGGAATCTCCAACACAGCTTCATGCAAAATATATAATATGTCCCAGTAGGTTTAACCACAAACCAGAGGGCCAGCAGGGAGTATCCCTCAAGAGGGTTCAGAAGCATAGAGGAGCCAATTGTATAGCCAAATTGACAACCTCAAACTAGTTGAATTAGCTATGAGCCAGATTTTTGACCATATCTCACATTTAATGAGTCTTTGTTTCCCTTCTTGCTAGCAATTCTGTTCCTAGGGAGAAAAACATGCTGCCTATTTCACTACAACTCTGAACTGCTTGCCCACATCAGGTAGGAAAAACAATAGTGTTGGAGGATGTTTGTGTGCAAAAGACAATGCTAGTCCAACTCTCTAGGTGATCTTCCAGGTTCAATGGCAGAGTAAGGCCCCTTCCTTGCACACCGTCCCTACAGTTGAGAGACGTAGATGCTCTTGTCTACATGCTTCTAGATCCAGATGACAGTACTGAAACACCAGCCTCACTGCATTCTTTGCTTCGTATCTTTAAGCCTTAGTTTCCTCTTTTATAAAAGATATAATAATAGTAACTATGAGCATGTTGTAGAGATCAAAGGTGATAATGTCTATGACAATGTTTAGCTTGATATTTGGCATATATAGATTTAAAAGGCTGACTTTTCTTATCATAACCTTTGTCACTAAATTTCATGTGCTAACACAAAACACAGCCATCCACAGTAAACTCAGAAATAAAAGTACCTTTTCTGAAGCCTATGCCTCTGAAGAAATGGGTTTTCTTTTTGCTAGTAGAGCCAAATTTACTGGTAAAACAAAAGATACTATCTATGTTAGGATTCTTGTTTGCCATCTCTTGGTTGCTGGTCACCATAAGAGCTGTTGAAATAAGGCATCATTCCTCAATGAACAAGGCCTTTCTACTGCTAAGGTCAGTTCTCTCTATATTCATACTTCAATTATACTTGCCTTTATCTCTGGGACTATAATTTACCTTTCAAAATGTAACTGATATACTCTTATTCCTCTGGAACACCTGGAACACTGGTTCTCAATCTTCCTAAGGCTACTACCCTTTAATACAGATCCTCATGTAGTAGTGACCCTCGACCATAAAATTATTTTCATTGCTACTCCATATCTACAATTTTGCTACTGTTATGAATCATAATGTAAATATTTGATATGCAGATGGTTTTAGGTGACCTCCATGAAAGGGTCACTTGACCCCCAAAGAGGGTCACAAACCACAGACTGAGAACCACTATTTTAGAACCATATGCCCAATAAGCCCTTCTTTCTATAAGGTGTCTTTGGTCATATTATTTTTTATCACAGCAACAGAAAAGGAACTAATATACTCTGAGGCTAGATGAAAAGAAAGCTGAGAGACTGTCTGAAATTGAGTTTCTATCTTTCATGGAAGTATTGTTCTCAAATGAACAGAGAAAATGGAGGAGGAAACTATCAGTCTAAGCTTTTGCAGGGCTGTCTAAGATAGCCTAAGGAGGTAACAAGTTCACAAAGAGTAAAAGAGATCACAGCCATGAGTTCATCTAAATAGGTTATTTCAGCCACAGAAGCATGTATTACTCTGTGTTACAGAGAAGTTCAGACTAGCAATAAGTAACCTAGAGGAGATGCTGGAAACCAGGGAGATGGTAAAAAGTTCCCCAAACCTGAAACAAACAGAAGCTCCAGTCACAGCACAGCAGGGTCACAACAGATGTTCAGTGAGTGTTGAGGGGAGTTATCTTTTTCTATTTTTCAGATCTTATACCCTCAATATCGCACCTCTGAACACAGAATACTCCTTCGTAGATTCAGTTAAGTACACAGAACAGTACTCAGTCCTTTGTTCAGGCCAGTAAAAATGGAAGAAGCCTTGCACTAATTCCAAGTCTAATCAAATCTGAAACATTTTCCAATGTTAAGGACTAGGAAACTGATTACAAGCTATAGCTATATCAATGACAATTCTGATTATTAGACTCTTTTCTCAGTTAGCCTCTAAGTTTAATGCTGGATGTTGTCATCTAGAAGCCAGTGAATTTTAAATAGTTGTATATACCCTCTACCTTTGACATTCACTTTCTGGAAATTCACCGAGGAATGTCAGAGACTGAATGTCAGACATGGTATATGTGGTGGTTTGAATAAGAATGGTCCCCATAGCCAGGTGTGATGAAACACACCTTTTCTCCCAGTACTTAGGAGACAAAGGCAGGTGAATCTCTGAGTTTGAGAGTGAACTGGTCTACAGAGTGAATTCCAGGATAGCCAGGGCTACACAGAGAATCCCTGCCTCAAAAAAACAAATGAACAAAACAACAACAACAACATAAACAGAATGGCCCTCATAAACACATAGATTTGAATGTTTGGTCATCAGGGAGTGACACTACTTGGAAGGGATTAGGATCTTTTTGGTGTAGGTGTAGCCTTGTTGGAAGGAAGTGTGCCACTGGGAGTCGGGCTTTGGGGTTCCAAAAGCCCAATCCAGTCCCAATGTCTCTCTGTTCCTGTTGCCTGCAGATTCAGATGTAGAGCTCCCAACTACTTCTCTAGCGCCATGTCTGCCTGTAGCCATCATGCTTCCCACCATGATAAAAATGGACTAAACCTCTGAAACTGTAAGCCAGCCCCAATCGAATGTTTTCTTTTATAAGAGTTGCTGTGGTCATGATGTCTCTTCAGAGCAACTGAATACTGATTAAAACAGTATACTACTATGTATAGTAGTCAGGGTCTCTGCTACCATTTATAACTAAGTCTCATGAAGAATAACTCCACTGAGAGCTCAAGAAAAAGAGGTTCCTGAGTTCCCAAGAGGCTAGTTCCAGCACTAACAGGAGATGGATACTGGACAAAAATGCTTAAGATTATGACAATTATTTTCAGTTTTTCTTTAGTCAAAAACTCTATCTATATGTAACAAATTGAGGTAACAATCAAGTTTTAGAAAGCAGTGAGAGGTCCATGCTAAGAACAACCAATTCCATGAGTCTAATTTGGCAAAGATAAACTTGGAAAGAAAACTGAATTAAAAATATAAACATACAGAAATTGCTAAGTGAACTAGATGAGGAAAACATGACACCGTGCTAAAGTGTCCCCAAAGCTTTGTAAAACACACAGGAAGCCGCCAGAACAGCATCAATATATAAACTGATAGATAAGGAATGGTGTTGGTCCACGGCTGTATATTCCTAGGAATATTAATTCAGCTCAGAAAGTTTAAAAAAGTATGCCAAACTATGTGGTATAGAATGGTCAGTGGAAAACCTGTTAAATGAATCAAGAAAATAATCTTTCTCTTATTTACAAAGTCATGTCACAGCTCTAGTCAAGAACCTTCGTGACTAGGAATATCTATTCACATACCTTTTTAAAGAGTCTTCCTGAGTCCTCACTGACTTGAACAAATCGAGGAATTATATTATTCAGGTAGATGTCACTCAGGGTGGTGTGATCCCTGCTCTCCCGCTTCACTTGGTTTAAGAGGAGGTTCCAGCAGTTGACTGGAGAGAGAACATTCTGGTCTTTCCTGCAGAGAAATGGAAGAAAAAAAAATTAGTGCTAGTAAGCAGACAGCACCAGCAGCTGTGATTATAGTCCATGTCACAAAAATCATAGTAATCAAAGCAGAAGCCAAGATACCTTCCCTAAAGTCCGCTGCTATGGTTTGAATGTAAAATGTCTCGGGCACATGTAATTTTATACTTTTTGTGCCCCAGCTACTGTTTTGGGAGGCTTGGCTTAGCTGAAGGAAGTGAGTCACTGTGGGAGTAGACCTTAAGATCTGTAGCTCAATTCTACTTCATACCCCTCTCTGCTTGCTAGTCCACTGAGAATGAGAGTCAGAAGCAACCTCATGCTCTTACAACTGAGGAGCCCCTTCCAGTGTGTGCTGCCTGCCATGATGAGTCCTAACCAGGACTCAAAATAAATATTTATTGTCTCTTGCTTCTTGTCATTGGTTGACCACAGCAATGTAGTAAGAAAAGCAACTAGCACACCTACACCACTACATTTTTCCTTTTTGAAAAATTCTGAAAGGAGGAGAAAAACAAGGAGAGGGAAAGGGAAAGGGGGAGGAAGAGAGTCAGGACCATTTCTGAATACTGCTTCTCTTTGGAGTGGTAAAAAGCTTCAAATGTACCATCTCAGCTAAGCTCCAGCATTTCCATTTTTTTTTAAAAGTGATCTACAATTACTACCATTTTAATGATTAGAAAACTAAATTTAAAATATAAACATATAGGAATTGCTAAGTGAACTAGATGAGGAAAACATGACACCATGCTAAAGAACTGTAAGTACCAAAAGTTTTGTAAAATGCACAGGAAGCCGCCAGAACAGGATCAATATATAAACTGATAGATAAGGAATGGTGCTGGTCCATGGCTGTATATTCCTAGGAATATTCTCTCACACTAGTAAAGAGCAAAGGAAGTCAGAATCTAGAACCACAGTTTTGTATTGTCTGACCAGGATAAGTCAGAATGTTGGGCTTCACAGTCCATATCTTAAACCTTAGGTCACCTGGCTTATCTTTAGGGTTAGAGACAACAGTTAAAAATCTTATCAGAGATGGCTCAGTGGTTAAGAGACTTGCTGCTCTTGTGGAGGACCTGAGTTTGGTTGCCAGCATCCACATCAGACAGTTCACAACCACTTGTAACTCCAGCTCCTGGGGATCTGACCCAACTTCTCACCTCATGGGCGCTTGCACTCATGTGCACAAGCCCATGTGTGTGCAATACACATAATTAAAAACAAATTTTAAAAAAGATCTTATTAGAGACAAAATCCACTGGAATACTATAGACTAAAACTTCTATAAGTTTTCCCACTGGAGGATTCCATAAAAGACAAATTTGAAGATATCTGCCATGAAAAAGTCACAGAAGTCTCTCAAGTTCCATGAAACACATATAAAGAGGTTTTAAACACCATTAATTGAACCATTATCTCATGTCTCATATAATTAAGAAAACAACCTTGAACATATGTATTCCTAACACATACGCTTCAGTAGAGCCATAAAGTTCTAAACATCTATGTTCAATTCAAATGAAAACAACGTGATTCCCAAAGTATATCAGTTATCTGTCCAGTTTATAGTACTGCTTTGAACAGATAGCTACACACCTTGAAGCTGAGTTTCTTTAAGGAGAGAAGAGGGAAGTAGGGTTCATTTACAGAGCCACTTATAAAGGCTATGTGCTTGGCGTGGCTGGACCCTTTACATATGCTGTTTAATTTAAACCCCACAACAAATCAAGAGGTGATCTAAAAGTTGAGGACAAAAAAAAACAAAATGTTAAAGCTTTTGTCTAAGCGACATAACTAAAAAGTGGCAATGTGGGACTGACCAAGCCAGTAACCACAAAAGGTGCCCTTAACCACTGAAAGGAATCAAACCTGTAAACTCATTCCCTGCCTTTTTTCAGATTTTTTGAGACAGGGCTGTCCTGGAACTCGCTTTGTAGACCAGGCTGGCCTTGAACTCAGAGATCCACCTGCTTCTGCCTCCCAAGTGCTAAAATCAAAGGTGTGCACCACCACATCTAGCTCCCCCTTTTCTCTTCCTTCCCTCCTCCAGTAAGATTCTTGGCATAAAAATAGTGAGTTGAGAGTAGCACTGTCTCCATTCAGAGCTGGAGGCTGCCAAGCAATTGTGATCTGTAAAGCTCAGACCTCAGCTAAGAAGGAGTTTTCAATTCTGCAGTAATAGCTATTAACACATAATATTACCACACCTCATTGGGCTTCAGAACACTTCAGACCAGCAAATCAAATACTTATCTAACCAAATTTAAGAAAGCTGCTTCAAACCAGTAACTCTTTGAGTCCAAACTGAAACTGTTCTAGGCTTGTCCCTTACCTCCTCCCATCAAACTTCTTCAGGAAGAATAGCTAATGTTAAGTACTAACCACTGTGCATATTATGACCATTACCTTCCGAGGGAAATAGAAAGACTTCTGTGGAAATTAAAAAAATATACTAGATGGGAGGAGAGAGGAGATATACATATAATTAATTCATACCCTTTAAAAGGTTTAGCATGGAGGATTAAATAGAAAACAACCCTAAATTCAAAATGGTGACAGACTAAAGCACATGTATTCAATGATACCTGATTTTCCTGTTGCAAGGAAACTTTCAAATTGATCCCCAGATCGGTTTTAGTTAACAGTATTCTGAAAAACATACACCATTTTAAAAAGTACTACTTAATAATTTATTTTTATTTTATGTGCATTGGTGTTTTTGCCTGCATGTATGTCTGTGTGAGGTGTCAGATTCCCTGGAATAGACAGTTGTGAGCTGCCATATGGTGCTAGGAATTGAACCTGGGTCCTCTGGAAGAGCAGCCAGTGCTCTTAACTGCTGAGCCATCTCGCCAGCCCCCTAAAAGGAACCACTTAAAGAGGGCTGGTAAGATGACTCAGTCGATAAAGGCATTTGCCATATAAACCTGATAACCTGGGTTCCGTCCTGTATTCCACAGTGTAAGGGAGAGAGCTAGGTCCTGAAAGCTTTCTTCTAACCTCTGACGTGTGCTGTGACGTGCATGTACACACATATACAATGATTTTTTTTTTTTAAAGATACGGTTTTAAAACTCTAACATATTTTTTCAGGTAATTTCTCCTGGCAAAATATCCATGTCCACAGAAAGTACAGAATATACCAGACTATTGCATGTTTTGTAAAAAGAGAAGGTCTGACAAGACCCAACTTTACAATTGGTTTCAATCTGCTTCTTATGAGAGATTATAGATGTGTTGAGGGTCTATGTTAAGTTCACAGTAGATCATGGATAGCTAGGGAATTGACATTTCAATCTTGCCATTTCATTACCAGTTGTTACAATGCTTATTATAAATATTAGGATTCACATAATTAATATTTACAATGGGAACAGTCTTCAGTTAATGTTAATGGCTTAATTTTAAAACAAAAATAATATTCTTTCTCAAACATCTAAATCAATTTGAAACTTTACCAAGAGTATAGTTACTCATCTGTGAATTAGAATTTTATTTTGGAGGGGTGGCAAGAGCTTCTGCAGATTGAACCAGGGTCTTGAACATGCTAGGCAAGTACTGTATTGTTGAGCTATATCACTATCCTGCAGGATTTTCTTAACATTGAAGAACCCAAAGCAAAACCAGAAATAAGGTTGATGATGAAGAGAACTTTAGCAACACAACATACTATGCAAATGTGAGAAATATTATTTTCATTTTCAAACAAACAGGGACTTAGCTTTCATCCATTTCCAACATGTTCCTCACCAGGCACTGGGCCACAGCCAAGAATGCAGCCTGCTAAAAGTGCACAACCCTTAGCAAATCACAGTTGGGATAAGATGGCGACAGGCAATTAACCAAGCAGCTATATGTCTCTGGGAAAACATGAAAGAGATACCAGAAGGAAAGCAGACTTCAATATCCCACCATCCTTTCCCAAAGAGACAAGGTAGAACAATAGTCCTGTGTTCTCAGTGAGTACTGCGTGCTGAGGTTAACAAGAAAGAATTCAAAGGGAGCACAGAATCCCAGAAGCACCAGCAACTTCCAAAGCCTCCACTCCACATCAGAATCCCTACCAGACCTGTCAATTTCTAAAAAGCTGGCAATCATCAATGCATCTAAGAATATAATTTCTCACTTTAGATAACAGTTCTGCAATGATAGACAAAACTGTGAATGAGTTAAATTCATCATTCAATATATGCTATTAAGTCTCCAGTGAGAAAGATAAAAAAAAACCAGGTATGTGCATGATAAAAGAGCTCATTTAGTGATGGTTTGACAGCAAACTAGTGATGAAAAAGAAGCTGAATGCAGAGAAATAAAATAAATAAAAAATGCAAACCTAAATTCCCTCCTGGCACCTTGATTAAAATGAAATGAACTGAAGCAGCCAAAGAGATTATTTTATTCAGATGAGTGTTATTAGCCTTTCTGGCTTATTTTCTTTATTATGCATTTTGCTGATGCTGACAGAAACAGGCAAGCCCAATAGAGGAAAAGCTGCAGCGGATTTGTGGTCTGACAGCACCATGCATAAAATCAGACCCTTGCTGACCCAGATAAGCCAGAGGATGGATTGGATTTGCTAGGGAAGGTGTTAAAAGGAGGGGAGAATTTAAAAATTAAATCACCAAGGCAGAAACTGACTTAAAAAGATTTTGTCTGTAATGGCAGCTGCTGGTTGTGTGACACAGTAGTACAGTGACAGCCTGGAGGTACCTTTCAAAGATAGGCGGGCAGACAGGGGGTGGCACGCTTCTCTGGATTTATCACAGCTGTGGCTTCAGCTTTGCCAACAATGAGATCAGAGTAGGAGAGATCAGAGACAGGAACACAGAAGTTCCAAAAGCAAACCAATATACAGTATGTGTGAAGAAATAAGCTTTCAAATTTTCAAGTTAGGGCCATATACTTGCCTAGACTGGTAATTAGAAAGGATTCAAGAAGCTATGCCTGCACCTTATTCAGAACAGTCTAACTGTCCCCTCTATTCAGGTTTAGGGAAAGAGCTATAGGGAACAGGATTCTGGAGTAGTCCCATGGAGCTCAGCTATACCCTTGGGAGAGAGGCATGCCCAAGAACTGAGGGCTTTAGAAATGTGTCCTTTTGGGGGGGGGGGGAAGGGGATGGATATTGTATTTTAATTACAATATTTCTCCCTTCCCTTTCCTCCCTCCAAACTAGGAATTTGCTTTGAAGTAGAAAACTGAACCGATAATGTGTCAGACATCTGTTAAATGTTTGACAACAATTTCCTAAAAGGGTATGGAGCATGATTCTTTAGGGTTAGGACAAAGAACTAAGGATAGCCCTAAATATGAATCAATCCAGACTCTAGCTGGAAATCTTGCCATCAGTCAGTTGTATCAGAGACTCTGCCTTCCTTCAACCACCCTACAGCACCCTGATTTCGGGGAGAAGAGACAGGTAGAGGCTCTTCCCATCATTCAAGATAATTCAGTGTGCTTCCAAGCACAAACATGGGGGTTGACTCCACCCAAAGTTCTTCCTTAGATTTCTAACGTCTTACTTCTGGTTCCTTCTGAGATCCTGATCTCTTCATTCATTCTCTTAACAAAAACTGAGTAGTTACAATATGCCAAACCCTGTTCTGTGGACTAGGACTAAGAAGTTTGTCATTCTTGTTTCTTGTATCAGTCCATGTTTGTGGACTTCCTAGATCTAAGACATGACTTCCTTCTCCTAAACGGTCATTGAGGGTGAAACCCACACCTTGTTTATACTGGTCTTGCTGCTTGTGCCTAGATATAGATGAACTAATTGAGAATACCTCACTTGACTGAATTAGAAAGTCCGTCTATCTACAGAAGGTCTGTCGATCTTTATGGCTTCTGCAGACCTGGGGCCTTTCTTTACTCAACTCTTCTTGTACACTGCCGGTATGATCTGAATACTGGAGAACATAAACTATGACTTTCCATATGATCCATGATGCCCTTTCAAGGCACACCAAAATCAGTAGTGATCAATACTAAGTACAGTTTATGCCTATAATCTCAGAATTTGGGAGGTGGTAGCGGAAAGATTGCTGTAAGTTCTAGGCTGGCTAGAACTATACAATGATACCCTGTCCCAAAAAGGCAGTGATCACATCAAAAGGCCTGAAATACAAACAGTTGACAGAACAAAAATATAGGAAGAGACACAACAAAGATATGAGCAATGACCAAAGAACACAAAATCATAACAGCTCCTCAGTTGAAAAAGTTTATAACCACTGCTACTACATTTTCAGTTGAGCCCACATGTTCTACAGAAAGATCTGTGGGAAATTCTACAATTATATCTTCAGGTTTTTTTTTCCCTCTAGTTAATTAAGATGTCACTAGAAGCCCCATAAGTAATGGCAATTATATAGAGAAAACCACAGATGTATGAGTGGATTTTTAAAATAAATAAAACTTTTAAAGATGACTGAGGCACACTGCCTGGCTCACTCCTGGTCATTCATGCTAAAACAAACAAACAAAAAAAAAAAAACCTATGTGTGCCAAAATAGAATGGCATCATTCTGAAATCCATAGACTTAACTTCAAAGCATCAGATGCTCCCTCTAGGAGCAGGCATCTTCTCAGGCACCAGACACAAATGCAGAAATCTGATCTATAGCCAATAATTTACTGATTGTCAGCCAATAGGAGTTAAGTACTAACTGCTTATTGGTAAGAAAGGGCACCCAGGGCTGGAGAGATGGTTCAGCAGTTAAGGGCACTGGCTCCTCTTTCAGAGAACCACGGTTCAATTCCCAGCACCCACATAACAGCTCACAACTATCTGTAATTCCTGTACCAGAGGATCCAACACCCTCATACAGATAAACATGCAGACAAAACACATAAAAATAAAAATTTTTTTTAAAAAAGAAAAGGGCATCCATAAGAGTACCTCCTTTTTCTAAATGCATGTTCTTGGACAAGGAGTCCCCTTGTATGGCTCAGGGTAACAATGAGGAAAATAGTTTGAAACAAAAGCTAAATAGAACAGTCATATAGTCCTCAGAGCAGCTTCATTCATCAATACTGCTTCTCATGTGTTGTATCTCTTATGTTTATTCTCTGAGTAGCTGCTGAGTGACAGAATTTGTATCCCCATTGGCTTGTGTGCTCCAAACCCAGGCATATTATTAGCCAGGTTAATACTTTGTTAGTGAAACTTTAGAAGGCTGGGCATGTAAGGATGCCCTAAATCAGTTTCCAGGTTAGTAGGTCAAATTTTGAGTTTAGTTCCTTATGGAATTTAGATGAATAATGACTCTATCCCAGCAAGGAAGTACTCTGTATAAAGCACCCTGAGACCTAGATTCAGCTCTGCCACTTGATAGCCAGGTAAATCACAAATGTACTGTGGCCTTTACATTTTCTTTTCCTGTTTAAAAATACAAATGAAGAAAACAGACCCAATGTCTAACTCATCTGACTTCTGTTAAGATTAAATCAAACAAGGTGATGCCCATATAAAAGCTTTACTCACAGGAAGTGTCCTCCAGCCATGAATCAGTACCATCACCACTTATTACTTTAACAACTGTTACTACTACTTGACAGCCCACTCAATGAATCTGCACTCACAAAATGGCTTCAATAAAGTTGTAATTTCCCTAAAGACAAACACACCTCAAACTTCTCAGGTTTTCTCCTAAATAATAAAATGAATGTGTTTGATACATTTAGAGTATGTTAGCATACTAAATAGGAATATGTTTTGCTACTATTAACTTATCTGGTTCTAGGAAATTCCAAGCTCAGTAAATCTGTTGCACCCAACCTTGTCCAGACTTGAAAGGGAAAAAGTTCAAAGTGTAAAGAAAAAAGCCAGAGGGTACAAAAAATAGAATCATGCAATTTCAGAAGTAAAAGGGACTTTCAAGATGGTGTAGAGTCTTAAACCAAACCCATCATTTTCCATGGGAGGAAAATGATACTCAGGGATCTTGAGGTCACACAAATAGTGGTGGAACAAGACAAAAGCCCAGGTCTCTTGACTGGAAGCCATTTTCTTATTTCATTTTGGCGGTTGCTATATTTCAATCAGAAAGCCTAACTTAGTATCTACAAAGACGTAGCGCTGAAAGAGTTAACGGACAATGCTTGGCTCCCAGAGCACAGAGCTATTCTAAGACAACACATAACAGGAATACCAAGGGTCCATGAACCCAGAGGGAGCAAAGCGGCTGGTGACTAGCGGCGCCAGAAAACATGTTGACACACTGCATGTGGTTATACATGAAAGGCAAGTGAAGAGAAAACAGTTTTGAATCCCACCCATTCTAATTTGGGACTGGCTCTGGGCACCTACTGGAGGGTTGTGCCATACCCAGCCACTCTGTAAAAGAACCTTTCAGTTCCTTCATTCTCTATTCTGTGGCTTCAGTTAAAATGTTTTCTGCTGCATAAGAACAATAACAGACATTTTAAAAAAAGTACTGTCAAGGCACAGTAAGATCCACGAGGCACTGTAGATTAGGTCATTCTGAAATGGAAGATTCTCAATCTGGATTTGAATCCTGCTATCTACCATTTCCAAGCAAGTATGTGAACTGAAACTTTAGACAGCCTGGCTCCTAAGTTCCTAAGAGAGCAGTTTCTCTAAGTGACCCCAAATCACCTTGTAACAGAATCACCTGGAGTGCTTGCCTAAACTGTGAATTGGAGTAATGCCCAGAAATCTTCCTCTTTGAATAAGCCTTCCAGGTAGTTCTGCACACTACAAAAACACTTTAGAACTAATGTGCTTACAGGAATGTTTTTCAATCTATGGGATACAAGTTACTAGTAGCTGAAATAATGATTAATTTAAAATTAGCATTCTTCCCTGCCCCCCCCAAACAGAATAATAGAACACAGTAGAAAATATCCCAGGGCAGGAAAGAGTGAGTACTGCTCTTGTAGAGACGCAAGTTTGAATCCTATACCAAAATCAGGTAGTACCCATGTGCCCACACACAGACACATAACTCAATAACAAATATTAAAATTAAATATTAAATTAAAATAGTAAAATTAAAAAGAAAATATCACAGTATATATAGCAAAATTTGTTTTTGTTTTTGAAAGGGGTGTTGTTAGTTACTTAATAATATAAATGTGCATTGCTTTGTATTTTTCTGGGTTTTTTTATTATTATTAGTTGTTTGTTTTAATTGGTGTTTCACTATGTAGCCCAGGCTAGCTTAGAATTCACGTTCCCCCCTCCTTCAGCTTCTCAAGTATGTAGATTACAGTTGTGCACAACCATGGCTAGCACATGTGTGTATTTGTAATGAGTAGATTTGTGTGTTCCAGCTTCTAATAAAGTTTAGAAGTCTAGGCCAATGATCCTAAATGCCAAAGGATGATAAGATATCCTAGCTCCTTTTAAGAATCTGAAAATTCTCTTCAAAGTATTTTCTTCCAAAGACAGAAGTAAGGGAGAAAGGAAGAAGAAGGAAAAGAAATTGAGAGGAGAGGCACTGGGAAGATGACTCAGCGGGTAAGAAAGACTTGCTGTGCAAGCACAGGGACCTGAGTTCAGACCGTCGGCACCCACATAAAAGCTAGGCATGGTTGATGCACAACTGTAACCTCAGTGCTGGGGGAGGTAGAGACAGGTGGATGCTGGGAGCTTGTTTAGCCAGCTAGTCTAGCCAAAAGGTCAAGCTCTAGGTTTAATGAGAGACTTTGTCTTAAAAAAAAAAAAAAAAAAATCAGGTAGTAAAGTGATAGAGGAAAACACCAATCCCTGGCCTTTATATGCTCATGTATGGCGGTGTTACCCCCCCGCCACTGTGACCCCCCCCACACACAAAGGAATTAGGAAGAGAGAAAGCAAGGACAGCATCTGTATACAAACCTTCTAATTTCCATGAAAGTACAAAATTCCATCAACTTCTGGAAGCCCATTCCCTAAGAACCTCTTTTCAGGACAATCCCTACAAGTGTTTAGTGTTCTGATCACAGTGGGCATCCCATAATTACTATATTTTGTCACTAGCTTCTTTCTGATGCTCTACAGCAGACAGCCACTGTCTTTGTTGTACATCTGTATAATAAGTAGTCCTACTATGTTGAATTCTTCCTATATTTTCAGTAACTAGAAGTTCTGAGTTAACCAATTTTTTAAAGAACATGAGAAGAAAGTGGTTAGTAAGTTCCAAAAAGAAAGATTTTGAAAATAACGATGTGGGCACAAAGTCTATAGGAAGTGTATACACGTACTAGACAAGGCAGGCAGGCAGTGGAAGCTGCTCCTTTTTGCAGCACTATAGATAAATCTCAATAGAAGAGCACCTCTGTTCTTAAGTGGGTGACTTCTAACCACTGACAGAAGCTGAGCCTCATCTCACCCTTTGATGTGAACAAAAGGACACAAATCCCTTAGCCCTAAATATAAGATTCAAAAACAGCACATTTAGAGAAACATCAGCATCTTCAGCTTGGTTGTCAATAGTGCCATACTAATGATTTAAATCCATTTACACAAGGAGAGAATAAAAATGGAGTAAAAGGTTTAGGAACTAGCCTCTGCTAAGGAAGGCATACAAAAGAAAAAGGAAAAGTGATGAGGAATTATGAGGGAAAAGGAAGGAGGGAAATGGAAGAATCGAAGAGGAAGTACCATCGAGAAGACAGAAAACCAAATCCCAAAACTATTCTAAAATTTCCTGATGCTTTTTAGTAATTTGTTTTCAGGCTGTAGAACTAGCATAGCATCTGTGAAGCTTTGAGTCCATCTGTTTTTGAGCTTAGACTGCAGGAAGGTTCAGAACAGCTGGAAACAGCAGCACTGACCAGGTTACAGACATCTGGAGGAAAAGAAACAAAATGAGTGTGTGGGAAGTGGAGGAGGTGAGGGTTAATTAAGGCACAGGAAGGAGAATCCAGAAGTCATCCTCAGGGAGAAAGAAGACAACCAGGTCAGAATTAGCATAAGAGTTGTTTGAGAAGCCAGTATGTCTGAGTGAAGAAAGCTAACAAGGAAAAATAAGGGGCATTAGAACAGTGAGTTAGACAGCAGTCTAGCATCCAGGGTTAAAATCCTGCAGGGTTGCTTATCTATCAAAGAGTGCCCTAGACCAGATCATGAGCTGCTTGTAAATAGTCTATACAATTAAAACACAAACCTGAGACAAAAAGTGGATTCTGGCTCTGGTTCCCTGACTGTAAAAGAATTGACTACCCAGAATGGGAGGAAGAATGTTAAGCAGAGTCATCTTCAGAGAAACTGGCATAGGTCCACATCCACAGAATATCTTGCTCTAGAGTCAGAGCTGACTCACAAAAAGGAAGACAAGTCTATATGACTACATGCATCATCTGACTTATGACCCCATTGCTGACTTATGCTAACATCCTCCGTAACTTATGAATGCTCATGTCCCTTGCACTGCCTTAAGCTTTTCTTTGTGTAGCCCTGGCTGCCCTGGAACTCATTCCATAGACCAGGCTAACCTTTAAATCAGAGATTTGCCTCTGGTGCTGGGACTAAACTGTGCCACCACACATTGTACTTCCTTAAGCTTTTCAAGATGGTCAGGAAAAAGATTTGGAAGCAAGAATGTTAATCAAGCTCTCAATCTGGAGAAGAAAAATTAAATATAAACAGAATTGTATTTTAAATAAATAATATAATCACAGTGAAAGTCTGAGGTTTGAAGGAGAAAGTACTAAGGAATAATTTCTTGAACACAATGTTTTGGCAGAAACAAAAATTTGAATACTTCAAGCCAGTATTAAAATTGAGTAAGTATTTTTCAGAGGGGTGAATTAGCAATTCTGAAACTATGTTCTGTACAGTCTAGTACTGAATAACTAATTAAATATATATGGATAGCAGGATCAGATTTCTCACCA
Organism: Cricetomys ansorgei; assembly: GCA_026225945.1. NCBI lineage: Eukaryota > Metazoa > Chordata > Mammalia > Rodentia > Nesomyidae > Cricetomys > Cricetomys ansorgei. The sequence goes on from JAMJFZ010001789.1 coordinate 2,443,278, forward strand.
TTCAGAGAACAGAATTAAAAATATAGAAAGTGGAGACATTTAAACAAAACATGTGTCATTAGAACAAAACAGAAGATTAACGTGAGCTCATAGGTTTTAAAATAGATACACAGAGATAGTCTTTGGATTAATGATGGTTAAACTTAAAGGTTTTTTTGTGTTTTTGTTTTTGTTTTTACTTCACAATTGTGTCAAAGCAATAAGCATTCAGTAGAAACTGTATTCTGAATTTTGAACTTTAATCTCTTCCTGGATAGCCACAGGCAGTATGGCTCTCTCTGGTGATTCTGGGCAGTGACCTATATGTGATCAAAAGTATAAATAATTAATACTCCAAAGTGTGACATATTGCTGTTATGGAGCTTATTAAGTTAAGTGTATTAAATGCACTTTCAACTTATGATATTTCAGCTTAGCATGAATTTATCAGAATGTAATTCCATCATGAGCAGAGGAATATCTAAATATAAATGGAGAAAAAAAGTAGAAATACATAGGTGTTGGTGTCTGAACCTGTATCTATATGTCTACTAACTTTGCTGACAGAGACTATAAATAGTTAAAACTCTAGAATAATACACATAAGCAATCATTGTTTCTAGATTTAATTCCATACTAAATGCAACCAGGACTCGAAAGAAATGACTTCCTAGAGTAGAAGCAAGGAAAGTTCACTTTCAGTCTGGACCATCTTACGCTACACAGTATAAAAGTACTCAAAGAAAAGATGAGAAGACATATCATAATGAGACAGGATCCAGTCTGATGGGATTCCAACAGTCAAGTATAAGACACCTTCAACATAAAGATAACTAGAAATATTAAGGGATCATAAACTACTGAAGGAAATAAAAATCTACCAACCCACATTGGTATAAACAACCAGACCAAAAAAATGGAAGAGGTGAAAAATCACTTTCTTCAACAAAATCCCATCTAAAAAATGTAGAAGGAATCAGAGAAATTAGAAAAATGACTTTTTGGTAGTCATCCTCCTCCTCCTAATAGACTGACTCAAACAAGAATTATCATGGATGATGAAACTACTGGTACGTATACACAGACTTAAAGTATGTCTCCACAATATATCCTTTCATTTCAAAGCATAGAACAGAATAGCTCTAAGAGTTAAAACACAAATAGAGCTATCTGACAGATAGCACTTTAACCAAATGATCGAAGTTAACATTACCAATAACAGAGCAAATCATCAGAGATGACTCCTAACATGACAATTATCCCTATGGCACTCCTATCAAAGCTTATAACCTCAATCAAATCACACACAATATTGTCAGATTAAAAATTAAGTGGTATTTTTGAGGTCAAATGCCCAAAAAGGTCAATATAATAAAATACAAGACTTAGAATTTATTCTACACTAAAGGACACTTAAAGATAAGACAACTGAATGAACTACACAATCTTGAAATTTCCTCTGCCTTTTTATTTAAACAATTGTTAAAATCTGGATGGTTATGGATTAGGTATTATCATGGTGATATTCATGTTCTGATTTTGACAACTACATTGCCGATTATGCTAGAAAATGTGTTTAATTTTAGCAGACACACATACTCTAAAGTGTTTCGGGAACACAAAGGATTCACACTGAAAGTTGCATATGAAAAGAAAAAGAAGTATGTGAAATGAACACGTGTTATATTAACGACATTTTCAATATGGGTAAAATGATATGTTATTTTTTGTACTATTCTTAAAATTTTTCTATAATTATAAAATGTCAAAATAAAAAAAAAATGTCAAGGATTCCATTCTGGGAGAAAGTAAAGCCATTTTCCTCATTTCTCCCTTGGCAGTAAGTATATGTTACATTGTTTTTTTGTATAAACCTGCCTCCCACATGACACCAAGAGCCCTCTGAAGAGGAGGAGCTCAGTTATCTCTATGACTCTAGAACGTGTGCAGGATCTGCTGTTAACTGTTGATGACGAAAATGAAGCCAAATATTTATTCAAGTGTCTAAAAGTATCCCTCAACAATCTTGGTTCCTGAGCTTGAACTCCATGCCTTATTATAACACAAAAATGTACATACACATACTTAAACTATTTCACATTAATTGGTAACCTCTGTTAATTAAAATGGTAGCTTAGTCTTCTCAGGGTATTTCATTCCTGACAGAGCCCTGACATACAGAAGTGTTCAGAAATGTATGCGTAGAGAACAAGCCTACTAGGATTGGTGTTCACTCGTTTTCTTAAACTTCTGGATGAAACAGCCTGAAGTTACCTGCTTTCCAGAATCATTAACAATACAGGATGTCCTTAGCCCCTAAACAACAAGTGATTTTAATCTAAGATTTTCAAAATAATTGTTTCTAGCTAATTAGAGTGGCACAAAAATTTGCCCAAATCTAATATACTGTCTTTCTTCATTTGATTAAAGTTGAGAATCTTTCTAAACTTTTTTGTATCATATACTGCACACATATTCTTTCTGTTCAGGCTTTCCTGACTATATTGTGAAGTATAAGATTTCTAAGCACCTATCGTAGAACATGTACTTGGAGTTTCAGTGATAGGATTAAGGAAAGACAGTACTCAGAGTGAGGAATGTAGCTCTGAGGCAGAACACATGCTTAGCATATGTGGAGCCCTGGGCCACAGCCCTAGTGCCACAGAAAGATGGAGAGAAGAAGAGAGGGACACCATTGAAACTGCTTTAAGTCATACTATCTTGACCTATCTCCAACTGATGGTGATTAATGATGTAAAGGGAATCTTGCAAAATCAGCACCATGAACATACAAAAAATGAACTTAGAATCCAAGAAAAGTGCCTTGTGGTGGTACATGCCTGCAATCCCAGCATTCAAGCAGCTGAGGAATGAGGATCACAGGTTCAATAGTGAGACTCTGACCTTAAAAAAAAAAAAAAAAAAAAAAAATCCTAGAAAAGCCCATAACCCAGAAATCTGTACGCTGTGAGAATCCAGACTACTTTGAAGGTTCTAATGAAAGAGTTTGTGCTGTGCAGCTGTCAAATACGTTGTAGTAGGGAAGCGCGCACATTTCTATCCACACAAGGATAACAAAGTAGGATGTGTACAAATGAGGGAGTATGAGGGTGAGGAAGGCAGGAAATCAATATACCTTTGAAGCTGAGCCTTTCCTAACTGTGCCTGCTTCCCTGGGTACCTCTCATGCTCTATTCAGCGTCCATTCAATAGTGTTTTGTGTTCCAAAGAAATCTGTCAGAGGCATTTCCACCTGTACATTGCAAAATCAGTCCCTTACAACTTCCTCTTCTTGCTGAATCCCCAAGACGCTGCCTATAAATTCAAAGAATTTCAAGCATCAACAGAAACCTCAACCTCCACCCCTAGAACTTAGTTAGGAACATCTGTTGTTTACAAAGGTTCAGACTGAGAGCTGCCAGACTTGTTTTACAACCCCTACTTTTAACACTGGAGGCTGCCAGGGAGGGATGTCTGAATTTCATGCAAGGATGCCCTGTTCAAATCACTTAAGCAGAAATAGACTAATACAGCTCAGGATCTTAGCACTAAACACAATCCTAGTTTTTCGGTTCATTCTATTTCTGACTCTTTAACCAGTGTACCAAAAACATTAAGATGCAAACCTGTTTCATTGATCCTTCCAGAATATAAAACCCAAGGGGCAGTGAGTCAGTAAGTAGAAGAAACAGGAGCTAGCAGAATAAAATTATCCTACTGCAAGGAAAAATCTAAATCCTCATTTTTTCCCAACCTCCTTAAATTCTTCATTAATACTGAGCCTTTCCTACATGATTCTGTATCTCTTCACAGTGTGATACTTCAGCACAGCACAGGACTTAGATATTAAAGTCTTTACTTCAGTTATCATGGGACCAAATTTAATTGAGAACATAATTGTGCTATCTTTTACCTTTCCCTGACTGAACAAAGTGTGAGTCTCCTCCTGAATATTCCACCTTCCCTCCCTTCTCAGGGACTACTGGTACCTGTTTTAAATGGAATTCTATTTTTAGATTCATGTGATTGTGTGGATATCCACTATTATTCTCTTATCACCTGCCTGACTTTCCCCAATCAACAATAAAAAATAAAAGTCTGTATAACAGAAAAATGGTTTTTCTTATCTTGGAAACTCTCCTACTTCACACAGTCAGCTCCCAATAAGAAGGCATGGGTTTTGTCTTTAAAAGAGAAGCGGGTCAAAGACAATGCATTTAATTGACTGTGAATTCTTAAGATAAAGCTACACATTGCTTCCTGGTTTTATTGCAATACTTACATGAGTAGAGAATCCTATACCATAATTCCCCTATCTTCCAGTACTGTGGTCGAAGGATATTCCTACTGTCTGTGGAACTGAAAGCTTGCAGTGTGATATGCTGATCCTATAGTGCCAGATCCTTGAGAGCACAAGAAGCTCTTGGAAGTCCAGCATCCTCCCAAATGCTCATAAAAGTATGTTTTGCTGTTGACCTGCCCTCTATCATTCCCTATCCCAGAAGGATGACATAAAGCCATTTAAGTACAAGTATGGCAGCTTTTGTTTGGCTTCCTGAGACCAGGAACCCAGTAACCATATTCTGTTTCTCACACAGCTGAGGTTGTTGCTGCACTGGCCTGCTAATCTCCACAGAAAACACTGCAGGAGGTTGAACAGAGCTGGTCTTTTACCTTGTCAAGTTTCACTTTGCTTTACAGAAACCCCAACAGTTTCTTGCTACACTCTTTCTGTGGTGGTGGTAATGCAATCAGCTAATTTCTACTGAGTACCTTACTAAGTGAGGATGCTAGCTAGTACTTCACATACTATATCTAACCCTGAGAACATCTCTTCAAGGCATTACTCTCCATACTTCATAGATGTGGAATCTGCGGCTTAAGGTGTTTAACGACAAGCTCAAGGTCACATAGCTATAAGCAGAAGAGATCAGGTTTAGACTCAAGTTTACCTGGCTCAAAGCCTCTGTGTGTGCATGTGTGTGTGTGTGTGTGTGTGTTGTTCTGTTGTTTCTATTAAGCTGCAAAGCTTCCCAAAAAGTTTCAACAGATTCTTTCTCAGTTCCAAAGACTGGTCAACCATCCTGTACTGCTGACACTCAAGCTGCTTTCTTATGACTCCATCCTCCTTTATCCTTGTGTGAGGAGCCAGAGTTTCGTATGTGCTTTATCTACCCCCTCAACTCCTCCCAAATCTACTCTATCCTGTCCCTATCCACCCAACTTTGTGTTCCTTAAAAACAAAACAAAAACATCAAGACCAATTTGTGCTGTATTGCCCAAACATATTTTTGGATGTATGGTCTTCCACTGGAGCATGGTTGACTCACTAGGGGCTACACTCAGAGAAAACTGTCCATCCCTCTCCCAGCAGCTAACAACTACCAATAGCTTCATGGCTAAGTGTGACATTTTTGTGCCCAACTCCTATCTCTACATTGGGGCTTGGTCTGGCTTAGGTTTGTTCAGGTCTTGTACATGCTGTCACAACTGCTTTGAGTTCATGTGTGCAGCTGCCCTATGTCCAGAAGACACTGCTTCCTTGTAGTCATCCACTGCCTCTGGCGCTTACATTCTTTCCACCCCTTCTTCTGCAATGATCCCTGAGCTTTGGTGGGAGGAGTGCAGTATATATGTTTCATTTAGGACTGAGCATTCTGCAGTCTCTTCTTTAGAGGTTGCCAACACCTTTTTTTTAAAAAAGGACTAACCATCACCTAAAGTTCTATATGGAATGGACCAGTTCTATATGGAATATACCAAGGAATTTCCTGTTAATTTCTCAATAAAAGTAACTCGAGCCACAGGGAAGAGAGGCCAACCCTTGCTTAACACCAGATGCTGCTACATCTGGGCAAAATTTTCCTGGAGGAAACAAACAATTGCCAAATGCATCAAAAATTAACAAATGATATGTTAGTCCTGGGAAGTCAGGGAGTTTTCCCTTCTAACAACCTTACATTTCTTATTGCTGCCCTCCTTAGGTCATCTCATACTGAAAGAGAATCTTTTTTTCCTCATTTGCAACCAAAGCTTTAATAGTCTCCATGGTCTGATGATACTGTGCTTTTCAACCCAATGTTATCTTGTGAGAGTAGTAAACAACTTTGAACTTGACTTTGAAGGAAGACTCCATTACCAGAAGGAAAGTACCTACAGCAACTTTGTATATACATAGGCTAGGCCTAAGACCAAGAACAAAGACTCTACTAGACTTTTTCTTAATTAATTGTTACTTAATCTTTCACTGACAGGAGAGCTGAAAGTAGAATATCAAATTCTACTTTCTAAAAAACAAATTTATGTTTGACTACTTTGCATGTATGCCTGTACATCATGTGTTTGTCAGATGCCCCAGATGTCAGAAGAGGGCATCAGATTCCATGTGACAGGAATTCCAGGAGATTGTGAATTACCATGTGGGTGCTAGGAACTGAACCTGGGTTCTCTGGAAGAACAATCAGTGCTCTTAACTGCTGAGGTAACTCTTCAGCCCTTTACCAGATTCACAAGATACTGATGCTCTCTTGCATCTTTTTCAAGAATAATACAATCCACAGAGGCCAAATGGGCAGAGTTAGTTTCCATGTGCCCATTTTCACAGACTGCTAATTTAATGTTAGCAAAAGTAAAATATTCTTTGGGCCCTCAGTTAAGGTCCCTTTAATTTCTTTGGGCTCCCTCCTCTAACAGTCTAGAACATAACTTTAAAATGTTATTAAGGAGAAGGAAAATACAGAGGTAAAAAAAAAGATATTGACAGCAGTTATAAAATAGCATAAGGCCTGTGTACGGAACACAACGGAATAGCCAAGCACAGTGTTTCTCTATCATGGGGGAGGGGGAGAAACTACCTCAAAATAAAACATGACATTAGTTATTAAAAGTAGGAGATCAAAACCAAATCAGCTGAAAAGCAATTTACAGAAAGCCTATATGAAAGAAAAGAAGAAAAGAAAAGCCAGCACACTATTAATTAGAACCCTCCAGAATCCTGTGGGGCAATATTAACACAAATTCCACTTAAAGAAACAATCAAAGGCTCAGCAACAAATAGGAGTACATTTATGCTCTTCAAAGAGCCAAAGAAAATGCAAGAACATCTTCCATAGGAAGGCTTCCTACTGTCATAACATTTTATCTCTGCTTTTAATCAAACAAGGCTGACAGAATCAGGGGACAGGGAGGCCATATTACCTATCTTAAAGCAGAAGGTAAAATGTAATAATCACTCTAGTTGTCTGTAGCATCTCTCACTGTCTGGGGCAGAGAGGTGGGACCATCAGGACAGATTTTTACATGAGTCAAGCTGTATGGACTTTAATGAGGATATCTTTACTGAGCCATGTGGAGAAGGACAAACGGTGAACAGGGACAAAGACTAGAAAACACAGCCACAGAGTGACAGGGTAATGGCTTCCAGGGGAAGATGAAAATAAGCAGTTCAGCAACATTTGCCCCTAAATGCAGCCTCTTAAAACTGTAACAAAATTACCATCCTAACCCAGGATGAATGGCTGAAATGGAGCCAGAGTAAGAGGCTGGCGTGGAAAAGGGTGGGAAGAATCCCATGTATATTGTCTTCAGCCCTGGCCAACCTGCTCCATCCCCAGTTGAATAAATTCCACATCCCAGAGTGGGATCTAGCCAGAGCTGCTGCTGGCAGCTGTTCTCCTGGCAGCACAGGCAGACAAATTCATGGCATTACTGGGCCAACAGCTGCTACAGCTCTGGGGGAAGTGACAAGTGCCTGCTGAGAATGAACTATTCTGGGACCAGTCATAGAGTCAGCAAAACTGAGGCTACAATTTGCTGGCTGAATGAAGATACAGTACACTTCCTACTCCAAAATTAAGAAAGCCAAAAAAGTGCTTTCACTGTCCCAGCTTATTTGACTTAGGTGATTCTTGCTTTTATATTCAGCTCCATCTTTCCATTCCCAAGGACATGACTTCAATTCTGGCTCATATTATCCTCCCTGCTAGACTACCATACCTCCCACTAGTATCTTTCATCTAGTCTTTCTAAAGCATGGACATAGTTCTGTTCCTTGCTCAGAAATAGTCAGTGGCTCCTCTATACTTACAGAACAAAGCCCAGATCCTATTAATTAGCATTTATAAATCTCTGTGATCTTCTGGCTTATCAACGTTTCCAGGTTTATTCTGAATTATAGTTATAATTCATATTATTCAGAAAAGCAGGTAAGATTACCCACCAGCCATATTTTTCTCACTTCTGGTAACACTATTTTTTTTTATCTAAAATCCGTCTCCAATTTCTTGCATTGTCTCAATTATATTGAACATTTAGCAACAAACCATAGCATTGTCAGCTTTATTTTTCCATTCCTATCCATTGAACTTCACCACCAGGTGAAGGCTCTTGCCTAGGCCTCCAACCAGAACAAACAACTCTTTTATGTGCACTATTTATGGCACTGTTCTTTCATACACCTGTCTTCCATATACCATGACACTTGGGCAACGTTGCAAACACTGTCCCTCAATGTGTTTTCCCCTTCTATAGTGATGGAAACTCTACTTTCTAGTCACCCAAATTAATAAATATAATTTTTAGCCTCTACAGTGCAGCATAACCATGTGACTAAGTTCTGTCCAGTTGGGTATTAGTTAAAGGCTTGTATGTGGTACTTCCAGACTATACCATTAAAGAATAAAGGCATACTTCACCCTTACCCTGTTGCTTTTCTCAATGGTTGAAGTGAGACATGGTGGCAATGAGCTACTTTGGAGCCATTCAGAAATGCACAACAGTCTAGGAATGGAATGAGGAACCTGACACAATCCTGACTGGCTAACAGACTATTATGTACAGAAAAATCCACACCTATCTTGTATAAGCTATTATTACTTAAGGTCTACTATAGCAGCCACAGCTATCTTAACCAAACTAGTCATGCCTAAAATATCTTCTCTGTATGCATATATATATATGCATATATATATAAGCAAAAATTTTTATGCTATCTACAAAATGCCAACACAGTTGCACAGGAGCACAGCTGTCTCAGCAGTACTTATAGTTCATAAACACCTGAGCACGTGGTTATCTTCTGTAACACAGAAATGAAAGGGAAAGGGGGAAAAATGAAAGTTCCACCACTAGTGATATACTGAGAAGGAGAGGTCTTATTACTACATTAGTGAGACACGGGGCTCTTCAAATGCTCCCTGGACGTAAGAGGTTTAATTGTGGGAAAGAAAAAAAGAAAATGAGAGTAAAAGTACAAAAGGCTGAAAATATATCAAATGAAATATAATTTAGAATATCATGTATACATTTATAAGAATAAAACTCATTTAATCCATGTAAACCTGCAAGACTCTCAATTATCTGATTTTCTGTTGACATTTCCAGGAATAAATTAATGTGAACATAAAATGTTGCCTGGAGCTCTCGTTGAGTTTCTCTCCATCTTATTCTTATTAAGTGCATTTATTCATACGACTCATCTCCACTTGCAGTGGGCTGTGTCATGTGAAAGTGCTATTATGTGACCATTTTTGACCTATAAAAACCAGCAATTCAGATTCAGATGTTCCACTCTGAGAAAAGAAAACATTTTGCTTTCAGGCTGATTTTTAATAAGATTTAGTGTGTGTGTGTGTGTGTGTGTGTGTGTGTGTGTACGTGCATGCCCCCACCTGTGCGTGTACAGTGGCCACAGATGCCAGAATAGGGTGACAGATTACTGGAGCTGGAGCCACAGATGGTCGTGAGCCGCCTGACATGGGTCTAGGACCCCAGCTTGGACCCTCTGAAGAGCACAAGCACTCTTAGCCACTGTGCCATCAACCTTCAGGCTCATCATAATCTGCTTTGCTTCTCTCAGAATGCCTTGAGCCCGAGATTATTAGTAAGAAATTGCTGAAACTGACTTTTATCAACCTCAACTTGAAACATTTCTAGTTTCCTGAGACACAGTGTCCTCCCACCTTTTTACCTGCCTGGAAGGAGGGACTAACTCTCTTTCTCATTCTTTTTAGGTACTTTCATTTCTCCTAGCAGAAATGTTTACTATTTCCCCAAACTGGGAGGTCTCCTCAGCCTAAGGTTTAGCTCTTGGTTCTTTCTTATTCTCTCTTCTACATTCATAATACTATTTACACCAAAGTTTCAATGGGTATCCCCACTCAAAACCACCTAGCTCAGCAGTACATCTCAACTTATAAAGCTTCAACATGCTCAAAATAGAATCACTATTTAAAATACTGGTTTCCTTGATGCCTACATGTCTATAAACCATAATTCTTCTGGTTACCAGGTCGGAGCCACCAGGTCACTCTTAACCATTAAGATTCTTTCTTATCTAATCAGTTATCTAATCCTTTTTAGTTTCTCAAATACCCTTCAGTCTTATGACTGAAAAATCCACCAAAGGCTTGTGTGTTATTTGTTTATTGCTGTGGTACCACTGGACAGCAGTAGATCCTTTAGGAGGTGGGATCTAGTAAAAGGAGATTCGGACATTGGGGGGGGGGGTGTTGTCCTTGATGGACTCATAGCCCCTTCCTCTCTCTGCTTCCTACCCACCATGACAGAACAGGCTCCCTCCACAGGCTATTGTCACATGATACCACAGGCCAAAAAAAAAAAAAAAAAAAAAAAAATCAAACAACTATGGACTTCAGAACCATGAGGCAAAAAACATTTTCCTCTTTATAGTTTATTTATCTTAGTTATCTGGTCACAGTAATAGAAAGCTGACTAACACAAATACATCCTTACTGCTCGCGCTCTCTCGTTCTCTCTCTCACTCTCTCTCTCTCTTTCTCTCTCTCTCCCTCCCTCCCTCCCTTTAATAGCTATCCAATTCTACAAGCACTAGCCCCAAAACTTTATAATTGCCCACACTTTTCCGTGCTTGGTGTCTCTCAATATAATATCCTAATGTCAAATGTGAACTGTTATGCTTGCTGTCAAAGCATGATCCTTTGGAATTTACTTAACCTTGTTTTTTACTGCTTTTGAAAAATATCCATTTTTTCCTATCTCTATTAAAGCCTCTTTTCCTATATAGTTTGCATGGTTCTTTTCCTTGTTAACCAAGCATTCCAAAACTTATTTTATTCCCCATAGGAATCAGCACAGAGCACAGTACCTAGTAGGTATTAAAAGGGAACTAACAACTGGATTATTACTCAAGATAAGACAGGAATAAGCTGGAATAAATCAATCATAAAGTAATGGTCAAAGGAGTAGAAATGGACCCCTTTTCTAAATCCTTGCACCACCTGAATTACACATCCACAGTACTCACCCCAATTTCAAATTACCTGATTGTAAATTGTTTACTTCCCATCTCCTTATTTTAATTAAAATGCCATGTGGAAAGGAAATGCTTGCTCTCAGCCATATCCCAAGCCACTACGAAGGAGTTTAAGGAATGTACAATGGGTATTAGATGGATGTTTAAGAATTCCTTTGGGACTAGATAGCAAGAGGAAGGGGATTAGAAGGAGTGTGTGGGAGCAGGAGCAGGAGCAGGAGTGTATGGCAGTATGTTGGTAGTAGGAGTAAATATAATTGAAATACATTATATATATGTATGAAATGTCACAATGAACCTATTATTGATGTTCACATATGCCTTAGAACATTAGCTGACATACAAGAAAGGCTATAAAATTCTTTAGTTTGGCTCCCCATCTATTTTGATCTCTCCTAGACTAAGAACTGCCCATCAAGACTGATGTGAAAAAGAATGAGATCTTGGGGGCTTTCAATAAATTTGAAGCTGTAGGCTCAGGAATCAACCTGGATCTAAGTGATGACCTCTGCCTCCCTGTACCCTAGACCTCACTCTCAAAGTTTCTAAAAGCAATTGCCATGAAGTCCCTACTTAAATTGCTGGTCCTTGGTGCTTCGTGTCTTGGCTAGAAAGCGCTCAGCTAGCTTCTCCAGGTTGCGAGAGTAGTCCATTTCAATCTCAGCCTTCTTGCGGAAGAAGTCTTGTAGGTCCTGTAACAGCTGCACCCGGAGTTCACACTGCTGGTCTAGGCATTTCATCTGCTCTGTGAGCTGAGCCCGGATTTCTGCAAGAAAACAAGAGAAGGTAGTCAGACAGCCCTAAATATGCACCATACACACAGACTCACCTGTCTTCCATTCACTTGTACAAGGTACCCCTATACTCTGGGGTATCAAAGCCCTTATGGCTCTATGGTTGAAATCGGCCATATGATGTGAGGAACCTCCAAAAACCTCCAACAACTCTTTTTGGACCACTGAAGACCATTTGTGACTAAGAATCTGTTCAATTAGTTAGAATAAGTTGCATAACAGATACAATAATATTCAGAGCTAAATATTTATGAAGTAATTTATTATTTCTAGCACCAGTCAGAATTGGGGTTCTTTCTGGAAAGGAGCCCAAATGAACAATCAACTGAATTACCTTACCCCCGTTTTAAAGACTGACTACTGAGTCTTAAAGAAGACAAACCACAAAATCCCAGTAAGCTGGGATTCAAAGACAAGCAAATGATTAACTTTGTTTTTTATACTTTTCCTTGTCATTTCAAAATGTTTTTCAGCATCTTTATCAATCAGGGTAAGGAAGGTAGAAAGACTCCTTTCCAAGGTTAAATAGCAGCAAACAAGAATAAAACATGTACCATAACTTCTAGAAAATAGCATTCAAGGCCAATTGGTTTCATAGTTTCCAATATCACAGAATGTAAATCTTTAAGAAGCTATCTTTAGAGCTGGAAGAGTAGCAAAAAAAACTAATAATAAAAGCTGACTTAGAAAGAGATCTTTTTTACTCATCTCAGTTGTTCCAGCCTCACAGAGGCCTGACAGCTTCTTCTCTGTCAGAGGTAGAATTATGTCCAGTTATGCTCCTGCTTAGCAGATTCCTGCCCAGTCCTTGAATGAGGCTATCAAGACTGTCATTGTGGAACCACAGCAATGGCAGGTTCAGATGCAACTGGATCTGTCTTGAATACAACACTACATGTTTTACTGATAAGAAATTTGGCATGCACAACAAACAGTCTGCCAACACTGGACTTCTTTCTTGCCCAGAGTAGGCCTGCAGTGTATGTTCAGCTTATTTTACATCCAGTTCCCCATTAGCATCAAAATAGGGCCATTGTTTTCTCTATCAGCATACTCACCTCCAAGCATGACTCCAACTTGAGGTTGAAAGGAACATCTATATTATGCCTTTCCTGATGCATGCTTCAAATTAATTTCCCAAACATACAGTTGTCATGACATTTTCTGACTATGTATAATACACAGCACTGGTATAGATAGGGAAGAACAGGATCATCTGAGCTCTAGATGAAATTTTGGGGAAAGGGTCATGATGCGGAAATAATTGCATCCACTCCTTTCTTAAAGCAATGAGGATTGACAAAGGTGCACTGAGTTTTGCTTTTGAGTACCTGAAGTCCAACATCTATCCCTATCTTCCTTATTTTTTCTGTTTGTGAAGATACAGTTGGTCCTTTGCAGGTGACCCCAGGTAATCAGGCAATCTCCTTTTTCATCCCTTTCCTGGCTAATCACCAATGCTAGCCAGCCCTGCAGTAACCCAACCTGAACTGAAACTGAGCACTGCAGGATTGTTTCAAGCAAGCAGGATGCTTCACAGAAAAGCTGCTGCCTACCTCATCACTCATCAAGGCTCTCTTGTTCTGTGTATTCTGGAGTCTGATTATAAGGGTGTAGAGGGATGTGTGCGCGTGCATGCGTGTGTATCTACAGAGGTCATGTCAGGAATCTGGTTCTTGTCAGAGATTTCTGGGTCTCTCGAGGATAAAAACCCTTGCTATGCTCATTCCTACAGGCATTTGCCCACTTTGTACATTTTAATAAAAAACTAGCAGAATTGCCAGTGGATAGGAAAATTGTGGGTAGAGATCATACATGGTTCATCAGTATTACTTAAAACTTGACTATTAAATATGAATTATCTCTTAGAGTAAAATGGCTGTCCAGGTACCAAATCAGGAACAAAGAAAGATACAAGGGGAGATGGAGGTACACTGAGGCTATCAAGTCCCTCTGAGTCACCTATAAATCACTTAAGATTATACCTCAATAATCTCTTAGCCAGGGATGCAGAAAGAAAGTCTAGACTGTTCTAGGGACTATAGACAAAGTCCATGGCACTAATGTAACTCTAGAAGTAGGCTGTTCTGAAACTGTCCTATTCATGAAATTAGAACATCACAGAGTCCACCTGTGGGATATATCAATGTCTTAGAAGTTCCCATGCACTTCCAACCAATATGAGAGATTCCATGCTGACTTCTCAATGAGTAAAAGTGTAGCATAAACTGTTTCTCATCCTTGTACCCTTCTTAACCCTTACATAAAGGGTGTCTGTTTACTGAGCACATCACACATACACACACACACACACACACACACACACACACACACACACACACACAGAGTCGTATGTACACTACAGCTCATAATTCTCATACTAGCTTTTAAGACATTTCAGATGAGAAAAACTGAAGGTTTATTAAGTAATATGCCAAGCACCATACAAATAGTACTAATAGGGTTTGTGGTGGTTAATGCTTGATGGGATCTAAAATCACTTATAAGCAAGCCTCTGAGTATAACGTAGATTAGGTTAATTTAGGTTAGAAGATTCCCTGACTAAGAGTACCACCATTCCAAGCAAGCTGAGGTGAGGTCTTTAGCTGAATAAAAGGTAAAAACAAGCCAAGCATTCACTGCTCTCTTCTGACTGCAGACATACTACCACCAGGGGCTTCAAGCTCCTGCTACCTTGACTTCCCTTCCACAATGGAACTGTGCCTCCAACTGTGAGCCAGAACAAACCCTTCTTTCTTTATACTGCTTTTGTCAAAATATTTTACCACAGCAGCAGGAAAAACTAAGAGAGGGTTAAAGCTGCCTTTCTCAGTGTTCTGAGGATGATATAACGGAGAGACTGTGTTTATCTGTGAAGTGAGAACTAGACAGTCAACTGACAATTTTTTGGGTAAATGGGTGACCATGGTTTTTTAATCTCTGCAACCTTGACTTCATCTTCCTGCTAAGGAATGACTCAGGGCCCCATGATTTAGTTTAGGCTAGGCCACTGATTTATAAGTTAGCCCATATTTTGACTAATCCACAACCAGATTGGATCCCTTCCCCACATCCTAGATCTGTTCTCCATGGCAACTTCAAAGAAAGTCCTTCCTTCGCTTGTGAGCATATCCTGAGGTATTCAATAAGGACAAAGGATAGGGAAGGGGAGGAAATGATATCCGAATCCCAATTCAGAAGAGACTGCTAATAGACACCACCTGTCACTGGTTTGTGAAATGGCATCCCTCCCCTACAACATTCCTAGAAGGAAATCTCTCCCTTGTATCATCCTCAGAACACTGAGGAAGGCAGTAAGAAAAATTCTAGCCACTCCTACCCTTGGGTCCACCGCTCCAAGACAGAATAGCTGCTCTGTGGAGAGCAGAATGTACTGCTGCTGTTGTTACAACAAACAGTGGTCCTCAATAAGGCAGCTGTGCCAGCCTCTGTCCATGCACATAAGGAGAGAGAAACAACAGGGCACTGATTGCCTGCATACTTGGGCCATGTGCCCAGGCTGGAGACCCCTCCATACCCTGGCTGACCATAAGGGCAGAAAGAAAAAGGGGCAATTTATAAAAACACAAGGAATTTCTCAAAGTTCCCTGTGAGCTCAAGTGAGAATGCATGTGGACATGTGAACACACTCAAAGACACACTATTCACATCGTGTTCTACAACACCAAATCAAAAAGACTTTGGAAGTCTCCTTTATAGCTGGCAGAGAAGTCCTGTGGAGATGAGGGGGCCCTTGTAGATTCTTTCACTAGAACTATAGGAGAAGAGACCAAGCTACCCTTTTTAAAAGCAGCTGTTTCTGAACTATGAAAGCTTCCCTGGATATCCATAAAGTACCAAAGTACTAAGGTCACCATGAACTAGTTACATGAAGGGACAAATGCCGGAAGTGATCTCTTCTGGGCACCTAAGTCTTTTTGGTTTTGCTTGGAATATTCTTTCCTATACAGCAAAGCCACAGAAGTAAACTCCAATGTGAAGACCTAAAAGTCAAATGCAACCAAGAACAGAAAGAAATCAAACAGTAAGTCTTAAGAAAATTTCAATGCCCTTTGACTCTTCTTTTTCTACCATATTTTCCTACAAGAAAAAAAAAAAAAAAAGCTTCTCTTGCAAGAATGACCAAAGTTTTTAAACAAGTTTCCTGATACTCAAGAATGACCTTTGTCATTTCATTCATTGATTCAAGTCAAAATTTAACTTTGCTGTTTTGCTTTTGCACAATTTTGTGAGTATATGAAGACACACCGGATCATACACAATAGAAACCAAGAATTTTGGTTTCTATTTCTCCACTTTTAGGATTAAATCAGTTCTGCTTTGAATATTACTAAAGCAGATTGTGCAACAGCATGTTTGGGCAACAGGCTTGGCCAAGACACTAAACTCCAGCGGCTTACACATCGCTATTCTACATTTTCAGTGGGTGTCAAATCCAAACATGGCAAAAAATGCTTTATGTTCAAATTCACAATCAGCAGACATAGGTGATCGTTTCCCTTGGGCAGTTCTGCCTCTTTGTCCATGCCTGGTTACAGCTGAGACATTAACTACACCTGTCTTGGGAGTCAGAAGGAGGTTTCTATCCTACTTAGAAAGGATTCTGATAGGTTTCAGTAAGGGCATCATTGGAAGATATTGATCATTTAGCAAAAATAGTCAAGGTCCTGCTACACTGACATTCATGCAGCCTTTACATGCTAACACCTTCCACTGCAGATGCAACACTCCTCTGGAAACCGTCCTCATTTCAGAGAACACCTGGTGAATTCATCAAAGTGCAGATGAAGACTGTGGCCCCGAGTGCTTCGATCCTGGGATAAGAGCTCATTTCTTGTGCCTTTCAAAATTCATCTCTGTATTCCAGAACTTTCTCAAATTCAGTCATAATTATCACATATTTAAGGAGAAAACAGGAGTGGGAAGGCAGGTCAGAAAAAAAAAAAGATACATTCTTTTAGGAAAGTCGCACAGAAAATATTCTTCCCTTCTTGGTGTGCTGGCATCTGCTAATGACTCCCACAGGCTCTGTTGCCAACAGGAAACATAATATCAGCCCATATTTCCCAGTGGGAACCTGGCCTGACTGTCAGTCTTTTCCACAAAATCTACCTCACCTGCTTTAGTCCTTTTGCAAACATATGATGTCACCTCAGCCACCTCAAGAATATTGATTCACACGCCTTCCAGAAAGTGTTATATAAGAACACAATTGAGGCTTTCATCAGGTTCTCCCCTCCATTATTCCTACCAAGATTTCTGGTCCCAACAGTAATCCACTCCTCTTCACTCTGATCCCCAGGAAACAAAGCCAGGATGCCCTGCCATGCTCTTTACCCTGCTTCTTTGCCTTTCTACAAGTTTGATAATTCCAGGGCTCTTAAAAAATCCTTGCTGGACAGAAGTGAGAACCAAAACCCAGAGAAAAGAAGAGGACCTGTGAGCATCGCACAGCTGTTTAGTTGTAGATCCAGAGCTGGAACGCTAGTAGCTAGGCTCTGAAGCCAAGGTTCTTTTACTGTCATCACAAACATTTATTTGAGTGCCTTCTAAGCACTCTGGGGAAAACTCTCCCTCAATGTTAGCAAGGTAGTGGGGAATAAACAGAAAGCTACAGCAAAGTGAAGTGACACAAACAAGTGACGATGTGCACAGTGATGTGAACACAGGGAAGGCTGGCACAGCACTGCATCCAATTTCACCACGTCCTCAAGGACTAACACCGTCCCTTATCTATGGCAGTTGATGCTTCAAAAAGGGCCAGCAAGCTAATTTTAGTAAACTAGAAAAAAGCAAGTCCTCTCCCTCAAAGGATGCAACTAATAGCTTTTTCCTCATCACTTCACTCTATTGAATAAGGCACAGAATCCTCTTTGACAAGAACTGCTTCAGGAATTACTGTCTTCACTCCTGTGCCAGGCGCGCTTTGTCTATACTCTAGATGGCTCCCTCATCTGCAGCCTCCTAGCGCTGACTTACCATCTTAGTTTTCTAGCAGGAATCAAAAACTTAAGCCCAAACTGAAACTCTTGATACGACCCTTGGCCGCTGTCTCTCCTGACTCCTATCCTAATAATGGCACTCTGTTTACCTGCCAGACCCAAAACCTCAGAGATACTGTTGAGTCTTCTTTCTTTCATGTTCTGTCAACTCAAATTACCTTCAAAATGCATCCTGAATCCAGTCTTTCCTCAGCCTCACCCCCCTATTCTCTACTTACACGCTAAGTGTAGCGACATCATTTTGTTCTGAATCCCTGTTTCTACCTGGCTCCTCACTCTCTACCCTTGCTTCTCTGAGGTCTGTTCTACACATGGCAGCTCTGCGCATCAGCCTCCAATGACTTCCCAGTAGGGAAAGAGTGAAGGCTTTCTAAACCCTTATGTAGCCAGCTGCTCCAGTTTCTGGGATTTATCCTTACAGATCCCCAGGTGCACAAGCCTCTCTGGTCACAGGATGTGCTAAGCCCACCTCTATCTACTTTTACCTCTGCGTCCCTTAGCTTGAAGCACATTTCCCAACATTTGCATGGCTCCCTCGCTTTACTCAGTTCTCTGCTCAGGTCACCTTCTCAAAGCAGCCTTCACAGCCATTCTATCTGAAGATCCCTAACACTAACCTTGACCTTCATTTTATTTTACTCCTCTATAACTTCTATAGGTATTTATAACTCTTCTCTCACTAGACACAAGCCCCATGATGACACACAGAATTTGCTTTGTTCCCTGTTGACCCTTGATGCCTTGGTGACTAACATATAAAGAGTCTTCAACGAATATACATTTAATGAATGAAGAACTGCTTTGACTTTATGAAATTTGGAACAATCTATTACTTTTTTTTAAAAGACTTTTTATCTTGACTGTTTCCTACCTGTCCAACCCCCACCCCCAAAAGTCAATAGCTATTCCTTTTAAAAAAGAAATAAGAAGAGCTGTAGAGATGGCCCAAGAGGTCAGGGGACCTGAGTTCAGTTCCCAGTACTCACAGAAGGTGGCTTACAACGTCTGTTAACTCCACTTTCAGGAGGTCTGACACCCTTTCCTGGCCTCTGTAGAAACCTTGATATTCGAAGCATATACTAACATAGACACACACACACAAATAAAAATCAATCTTTTAAAAATTTTAAGAAGAAACCCCACCAAAATTCAAAGGAGAGATGCATTGTCTAGTCAGCTCTGTTCTGGTCTGACAAATGTTTTCTTTCCATTATTTATGACAGATACAAAATGACTCACTGTATATGCCCACAGAGCATTTTTCAAAATTAATGAAATCTTTTTTAGGAGGAAACTTTTCCTAGAACAAAAGTTTCAGCTGCCCCAGGGCTGGCCAAGCATTGTGAACACACAGCTCCCAGTCAGATAAAAAATTAGCAAGGGTTTTCCTAAATTTCACAGCCCTCTTTAACAATGACTTTCATTACTGCTACCAGAATCCAGATTCCAGAATCTAGCATGTTACTATCCTGCAGATGTACACATTTGACGGTTTGTAGGTATTTTAGTAAAAAAATAAAAGTATCACTTTCAATATGCTTATATTTTCTAAACATGTAATAACCAGAGTCACAAGATCACAGAGGCCAATGAGAATCTTAAAAGTGCCCTTGTCAGTTACAAAGAAAACAACCTTCCTTGTCCCTCCAAGTAGTTCACAGTAATGTCAGTCACAGTTTTTTAAACATATGAACAAATAACTAAATTTCCAAGTACATTAATGTGTATTTGAACCACACCAAGCATATCTTGTTTTCTTAAAAAAATTTATAAATCAAAATTTTCCTCACATACTTTATTTCAAAAGATAAATAGTGTATATCACTTGCTAATAAAAAAATTAGGCTTATATATAACAAAGTTATAAAATTTTAAAGTATGTTAAAGTGTATATATATCTGGAAAAAAAATATATATATATATTTTTTCCTTTCTCCCTGACACAAGCAGAAAAAAAAAAAAAATTGTAATTCTAGCTGTCCTGGACCTCACTCTGTAGACCAGATTGGCCTCAAAATCACAGAGATCCGTCTGCCTCTGCCTCCAGAGTGCCGGGATTAAAGGCGTGGGCCACTACCGCCTAGCTAAAGTATTTGTTTTAATTACACTCTAAAAGAAATTTTTGCCTAAACTCACATCTTTATTGTAGTTTATAAAAGTGATAATACTTTTTTAAGTTCCTGAGGAATAACATGAAATTATATTGTCTTGAGAAGAGTTTACAAATTTCTAAATATCAAGAAATGCCAACACAACGCTCATTTTAACCAGGTTCCAGGGCCTGCCTTTCAAAGGAATGTGGTCTTCTAAAGAAGAGACACTGTAAGAAGGAACTGCAACATGATAAGCTCATTATTAGGAAAAGAAGGATGCTGAATTATCAAGTCTACTTGGTCCAAGACTCAGGCAGGGGCTTCCAGAAGCCAGATTCAAGGATTGGAATTACCCAGAAAGAAAGCACAGGGAAGGTTGCCAAGGCCAGAGGGAAGAGTGC
Source organism: Cricetomys ansorgei (assembly GCA_026225945.1). Lineage (NCBI taxonomy): Eukaryota > Metazoa > Chordata > Mammalia > Rodentia > Nesomyidae > Cricetomys > Cricetomys ansorgei. The sequence continues at coordinate 2,463,861 of JAMJFZ010001789.1, forward strand.
ATTTCAATGGTCTAGAGGAAAAAGACAGGAAGACACATACAAGGATCTAACATACTAAAAGAAATTCAGACTATCTGGAACATCACACTTCAAGTAGGAGGGTGAATAAAGGAAGACTGACGGAAGAGGTCATGGTATTGGACAAAACTAAAGTCTTAACGAGCAAAGAACTGTTCCTAAGAGCAACTGCAAGCCATTACAGATCACATATAGAAATTATACAAGCAAAATGCTTTCAAAGATGATAAGCAGCCCCCTGGAAAGCCCAAACACAAGAGAAGCATGAACTGTTTTAGTTTTGGAGAGGATCAAGGTTTCAGTCTGCTTTAAGTGACTCCGTCAACCTGCATCTTCCAAGTAAACTAAAGCACAAAGAGCCTGGTGATCCAAAGGTTAGAAAGAAATGACAGCATGCTGAGATCTTGCAAATAGATCAGTCCCATGAGTTAGGTACTACAGCAACAGCAAGAAAACTGCATGAGTCAGGCCAGTCAGGCCTAGGTTTCTTTTCCCTCATCAGGGAATCTGTGGTATTTCTCCCCTACCTACCCACTTTACAACAAAGGCTATGGTCTCAACCACATGCCTCAACAACACAAGTGAAAAGGACTTTAACTCAGCCACCAGAAAAGCCAAGAAAATGCTTTGCCTGATCATTTCACGAGGGGAGGAATCCTCCTATTCAAATCCACAGATGGGCATACTTAGAATGTGCATGAGGCAGGAACATAATTCAGAGTCAAGTCAGCTAAGAATAAAAAACACTCAACTAAATAAAATTAAAACCAAATACAGAACATTAAAGCTTAAGTTTGGATTCAGTCTGCTCACAGTCATGTGCATGTGTGAGTGCCTAAATGTATGTATGTATGCGCACCACACGTATATCTGGAGTTATAGGCAATTATGATCCACCTGATGTGGGTGTTAGTATTGGGAGCAGAACTTGGTCCTTTGCAAGAGCAGCAAGTGCTCTTAAACACTGAGCCATCATCTCTTCAGCCCCTAGTTCTTTATTATCAAATGGCACATTTTTCAGGGGGAAAAAAAAACTTACAGCATAATTCCTCTAATTTATGAGCTTTCTTCTGTAGCATCTTGAACAATTCTGACACTCAGCACAATGGAAGGTATTTGGCAATTTACATTTATTTCCCCTGCTAGGCTAGGAGTACCACATACCAAAGTCCAATACCATGTCTTATTTTCACACCCCCAGAAACATACCATAGAACTTGTATAAATGTTGAACTGAAATAAATGAAAGTGAGTTATGCTTTCCCTATCTTCAACAATTACTCTTTGGAAGATCCCAGCAAAGCCTCAGAGTCAGCTATGTGCAGATCCCAGGTTAGCGAAAACTCACAGTAGATATTTCTGTATAACTGGCTTTCTCCACTCTTCCTCTCCTTGCTTCTCCACCTTCAGAGAGGAGTTCCCACTAGACGTTGCACAATTCTTTGTGCAAAGAGAAACAACAAGCTCAGTTCCTGTTGATCTGAATAGCATAATGTTCTGGCACAGGATCTTCCACTACCTTAATTACTTTTCTCATTGTTGTGATCAAACACTTGACAAGAAGCAACTTAATGGAGGGAGGGCTTAACTTGAGGACCTGGCCACATTGCATCTCCTGTCAGGAAACAGGGAAAAAGGATTGCTCTGCACAATTTTTCTTTTTCATTTATTCCAGGACACCAGCCCATGAAACTGTGCCATTCATAGTGGGCAGGTCTTTCCACTTCAGTTAGCTCAATCTAGATAATCCCTCACAGGCATGCCTAAGGCTAACAATCTCGATAACCCTCACATATATTCGTAGAAGATTGTCTCCTACATGATTTTTATAGTCAGTCAAATTGATACTATTAACCATCATGTCTGCTTTCACAGAAGAATAGCAAATCCAATCCAGCTTTTTCTTTTTTTAGAGAAAAATGAAACTATCATTTGAAGGCCCTACTCCTATTTTACCAAAATATTACCTTCTTTGGTGGTTAATTTTGATTTCCCCAACTTCCTTGGAAACACATAGGCACTGTGCAGAACATCATTGGGAGTGTTGCTGTGAGAGTGTTCCCAGAGAGGATTAACTGAGGGAGATAGACCTGGCCCGAGTGTGGGCAGCCCCATCCCATAAGCTGGGGCCCCAGACTGAAAACAAAGAACACGGCAAGAAAGTCAGCTGAATGTCAGGCACTGAGATGTCAAGAAGTGAGGGGTCTTAGTCTCATTGCCATTGGGCTACTTGCCACCATGATGGATTGTATCCCTTGAAACCATAACCCAAAATAAATTCTTCCTCCCTTAAGTTGCATTGATAGTTGCCAGAAAAGTAACTAACATTCTTTGGAAAGTGTTCACTTCTATCTTCCTTAGTCTTACAATAAGCAAATGTAGCTTTAGGGCAGACTGAGGCACTATTTTGAATTCTTTCTGATCAAACCCCCTAATAAGTAGTACATACTACACTCTGACCAAGCATGCACATACACAAAACAAAATACATGAATATGTGTACAATCACTTTTAATTTTTGGTGCAGTTATATTTATTTTCTATATCCAATTTGCTTTTATTCTTTTTGTGCTTTTTAAAAGATTATTTCATTTAAGCTTTCAAGGAAACCACTTTATAACCTGCCCTGCAAAGGAGTCACAGTCTACAGGTAGAAAAGCTCTAGTCGACTGAGCGATATACACGGCTGTGATCAGTGTTTCAGAATCACTTTGGAAACTTCCAAGCAGTAAGACAACAGCTCTTAAAACTACCTGGACATGAGGCTCACACCTGAAGCCCTAGAACTGGAGAAGCAGAGGCAGGAGGTTTGCTACAAGTTCTTGGCCAGCCTGGTCTACTTAGAGAGTTCCAGGCCACCTGGGGCTCTTTACCAAGACCTTATCTCAAAACAAAACAAAACAAAACACAAACTCCAAACCAATAGAAAACCAGATACAAGATAGAAGATTAAATTGCCATCTGGAAAAAAAAAAAAAAACCTCTAATCTTCACTCAGAAAATCACAATACTTGGTAAGAAAGTGAGGATATGATCAATGTCCAGCCATGCCAGTCAGAACTGCTGCTCCCAATAAAATCAAATGCCATCTAAGGGATACTCCCTTTATGCTTTTGAAATTGTGACAGTGGTAAAAGGAAAGATGGACAAAGCCTGTTAGTGTCTCCTGTGTATGAATTTCTACATGCTTTTCACCTATGCTGATTTAATGGGCTGTGATCAGGAAGTTCGTTTCCAGAATTAGAAGCATCAGGTAGGTAACAGAGAAGCATTCCAGGATGTTCTCTGAGATAAAAAGGTCAACAGTGGTAAACATCTTCAGAAATTGACTAAAGTAATGCCAAATGTGCCAAAATCATAAATATTTTGGAGCCTTGAAGTAGAACAAAGGGAGAAGCTGAGTTTAGAGCAAGCTGTGTAGTTTTCTTGTTCTATGTGCCAGGAAGGAAGGTGGGAAGAAGCCTACCAATTTATAGGAGAGGTTCCAGGTTAAAGCTTTGGTAGGTTTCACTGTATTGTCCCGTATAGTCACTCACTCTGTTCCATCCAGTTTCTTAGAAGAACCTTATTGAATTTAGAAGATGGTAGAGATGGGAAGCTATAAAACCTGGTGGCATAGGACGAAAATCAGAGGTGCTTACAAAATAAAGCCAGTATTCTGACATGGCATGACATGTTCAGTCATTTCCTTCTCTGTCCTCTACAAACCCTTATCCCACTTCACCCCTTGGTGACATCAACTTATAGTTCTTCCCCCTCATCTCCAGATCACTCTATTTCAGCTATAGTTGACTTCTTGTTAAGTCTTCAAACACATCAAGCACACTCTGCCTGGAATGTTCTTCCTACAAGTGTCAATTCTTACCTCCTTCAAATCTCTGCATAGATGTGACCTATACTACAAAACTCACCTAAACACTCTTTATCCCAATTTTGAAATAAAGCCTGACCTCACTATCCAACACTGATATCCTTACTATACTTACTATCTTTTTAATGCTATATTATTGCACATTAATCAGGTAGGGATTCAAACTCTGTTGGAATGTTAACTCAGAAATATTTATTTTAGTAACCAAACTAAATATTCTAAGAGTTGTATCTGATACATGATAGATGATGTTTAATTAACAGATCAATGAGTAAGTGCATGGTATAAGACCTAACTATCTCTTTTCCTGCTTGGTGATGACTAAAAAAAGGAAAAAGGGCCTCTACACAGAGGCAGATAAATGAATGAAATGCACATGCTCATTCACATTAAAGTCTAATGACCAACCTATCAAGATAAATTAATGGTATCAGACCCTTTTCTGTTTCTAGGGAGAAGGAGTGGCTACAGGCTGAAGTTAGCAGACACTACAAAGGATGTGGAAAGAGCAAAAGCAACAGAGATCTGTACAAGATTCCAAAGACTTAGAAGTTTACAGTGTATCTCTGAGTTATTTATTTACCTGCTGTGTCCAGTCTTTTGTGAATTTTGTACAATGTTTTTTTATCATATTCACTCAGCTCCACTTTTCCTTCCCTACCCACCTCACTCTGTTTTTTGTAACTCATCAAAAACAGTCTACACTGTCCATACACTTGGTAATACGGCTTTTTCTGGAGGGTGCTCTACCCATTAGGGACTGCACCCTTAAAGAAAAATGATCCTCCCTCTTCCAGCAGCTATCAATTGCCAATAGCTCCTTACTAGGGGCGGGATTTCATGCCTACTTCCCCTCTCCAAGCTGGAATTTTATCTGGCTTGAATCTGAGTAGGTCTTGCACATGCTGTCTCAACTGCTATGAATTCATATGTGCAACTGCCCTCCTGTGTCCAGAAAACAATTTCCTGTAGTCATCCACCATCTATGGCTCTTGGCCCCCAACAAGTGTACCAGATATGTACTTCACTTGCAGAATAGGCAAGTGAATTCAATTAAATTAATTCAATCAGGAATGGGGAACTCCCATATCATTCATGCCACAGTTGCACCAGTGGGCATGTCTCACCAGGCCAGTCTTTGTTGTAGTTCCCTGGCTCACAGCTGGGCAAGACTGGTTATTCCTTTTCTCCCTCCAGGAGCAGACACAGTACCTTCTAGCACTATGAAAGCTAGCCAGTAGGGATGGAGCTTCTCAGTGAGTACCAGCTTTATTTCTCCACAAGGAACAGAAACTTTATAAAGACGTTTTGCCCAATAATACCTAGAATTTTTATGAAGATATATGCATTTATTTAAAACAGACTTCCTTATAGAAAAGCATGACTCTAAAACATAAAGCCAGTTTCTCCTCATTCTGGCCAGATTTGAAACATGAAATTTATTCAAGAGCCAGAATGAAAAACACCAAGATTCTGAGTTTGTCTACTGGCTCACAAACCAACAGTTTGAATTCCCAATCCTAAAACTTTTACAGAACTGAGCAGCAAAAACCCAACTGCGCTGTGCTCTGAATCAGAATCAAGGGCTCTTCTCTGTGGGAAGGCATCCCCTAAAAATAATGACTAAAGTTCAGAGAAAAACCCTCATTTTTCTTCTCCTTAGTCTCTAAAAGGAGCTAGTGCCCTGGAGAAGGGTAGATTAATCCCTTAACCAGCAAGTACAGTCTCTAGCCTACAGAAGAAAATTCAGGCCTCTAGGGGGCAATTTAAGAAAGATGAAGCCATAAAATAATTAACGAGGAAATGAGTTAATCTGTAGCTGGTTAAGATCCATATGTCCAAGAACAGCATCATTACAAATAGCAATCTTCTACCAGTCACTCAACCTAGCAATTGCTTCACCCCACCTTCCTGCTGTCCCCCATCCCAACCCATATTTTATAATGAAAGGGAGGCAGAAAGAAGCCAGAGGGTTAAATTTCTCACATCTAAATCCCTCCAGCAACTTGAATTTCCTGAAGCTACTCTCCTAGGAGGGGGCATATTGTGACCAAGCTTTCCTGTAGCACCTCCTGCCATCTGCAAAATTAAATTAAATGGCCCTTCTCTTTTGAAATCCTGCCATCGATGTACCAAAGGGAACATCTGAGTATACCAGTCAGGGATGATGGCTTTTCCTTTTTACCAACACACACAAATCATTAGGAGATTAAGTCTCTGAATAGCTAATGTGCACTTTCATAAAGAAGGAGAAGTTAAATGCTTAGTCTGACACCCACATAGAAGGGGCTGGGACTGCACTCACTGCTGCCCTTGGAAGATGATTAAAAGCAGGGCAGACAGAAAGCTAATAGCTTTTTTGTTGCACTTTTATGGGGGCAGGGGTGTCAGGAATGGACATGGAAATCAAGTGCCAAGTGTTGAAGGGCAGATGGCAAGGAAAGGAGAGAAAATTATTATATGAAGGAATGGGGGATGCCCCCCCAAACAGAAAGAATATAGTACTCCATACCCACAAACAGTTCTAAGGGTGCTGCAAAACTGCACCACAATGCTACTACAAATAGTTTGTTCTAACGCAAACTGAAATTTAAGCCGATGCAGACATTGGGGTTGGCTGGAGATAGAGATCAGTGTACAGTGCCTGCTTAGTTATGTGAGTTCCTGGGTTTAATCCCTAGTCCTCCAAAACCAAACAGACAAACAGCCTGTAACTTCTGTATTTGATATATTGCCAAAATTTCCATTTTCTGCCCCATTGTCCCCCTCCCCAGAATTCCTGATGGCTTTAGTCATTTCTCCCACCTTCTCAAACAATTTAACTCAACAGTTATTTCAGTAATGCTTTCAATATGCCTAAATTTGGAACAACAGAAGCAAGTGGGTAAAAAAGGAATAAAGAAAATTTAGGAAATGACAATTTTCAGAATAGCAGTATATAATTTGAAAAGTAGCTCAGATTGGAACAAACTTTATATGAATATAAAACTACACATGAATCATATTTGATTCAAGTCACTTTGATCCAACCAAATCTTTATTAAGTACTTACTACTGTGCCCCATGAGTAAAGACCAAATACAATGGGTTAGAAATCCATCCAATCTAAAATCATGGTGGGCTCCTGTTCATACACCTAAAAGAGACTTCTTGGAAAGCCCAGTATCAGTTCTGTATTACAAAACTATAAGAGGAACTTACACCTACCCCAAGGTCACTCTAAACAACTTTTCAGACCCATTTGCCATCCCTCAGTCACAGTATGGACAAAAGGAAGATTTAGAAGCCAAGGCAGAGGCAAAGAGAGAAACCAGATGGCTGCCTACAAAGCTAAGAAATACGTGCTTCTTAATGAGACATCTGGCAGGAAGAGTGAAAAAATCCTTACATCAAATTCTTTGAGAAATTATAATCCACAATGGAAGTTATTCACTATGATTTTTAAAAATACTGTAATTAATAATAAATCTCTTCATTTTTTTTTCTTATTATCTTCTGAAAAGCATAGATATTTCAGGGTAAGAGTTAGGACTAAAAGCACTTCTTACAGAGGGTGTGTTGGTACACGCCTTTACTCGAGCATTCCAGAAGTAGGGGCAGGCAGATCTCTGTGAGCTTCAGGCAAGCCAAAGCTACATAGCAAAACTTGTTTCAAAAAAGGAGGATTGGGGGGTGGGAAGGGAGAACTTCTTGATCTAGGATCTAGGACCTAGGAAAATCTAGCAGGATATAAGAACTAACTATGTAAAAGGGTAGAGAAGGAAAAAGAAACAAAAGAACTTAGGAAAAAAGGAACTCTTAGAAACTCTTCCCCCAGGATAGCTACACTCCCAGTTGTCTTATAGAAACACATATCAGACATTAAAAAAAAAAAAAAAAAAAAAAAGATATTCTGGCCAGGCATAGAGACACACACCTGTAATCAAAGTACTCAAGACAGAGAAGAATTGCTTCAAGTTTGGAGCCAGCCTGGTGCACACAGTAAATTTTAGCTAATGAGGACCAGAGTGAGATCTTGTCTGTAAGAAAGGGAAGGGAAGAGAAGGATCGGAGAGGGGAGGGGAGGGGAGGGGAAGGATACCAACCAGAAAAGCTCAAAGATTCTCAACTCTCAACCTGGTAAAATCCACAGAAAGGTTTTTATGAAAATGAAAAGCTCCCACAAAAACCTTAAATTGATCTCTCTTGCTGTCCTAAAAAGGAGATAGAGAATCTGGAACTAACATGACACCAGATCTTTCTGCCACTTGTATACTGTATCTGCCAAGAATTGACCAACAGCAGAAGTCTAAACCCCTCAAGAAGAAATATTCTCTTTGGATCCCACCTCTGATTTCACAGACCCAGTAATACAGTCAGCATTTCACAACAAAAATGTTCTACTTGGGGTTGGGGGGCGCAGGAAACAAGAAAGAATCAAGGTGACAGAGCCTGAATTCTGATAGAACATAAAAATGCTCAGATAACCAGTAAACCTGCCAGGAGGGAGAGAGTCCTACAGAGATTACTATCAGCACACATCCCTCACCCACTCCTGCCAAGAACCACTCTCCTAAAGCCTTCCAGGACCTCTCCCAATCTACAAAGCTTCAGTGTAAAGCCAGGGAGATCCTGCTCTGTATTTTATAACAGTATTTTGTAACAGTGAGGTTCAGAGACCTCTTTCAACTGCTAACCCCCAACTACAATAAGATGTGAAAAGTGAACAAAGATAAAGAAAAAAAAAAAAACAGCTGAGAAAAAGGGGGCATTATCTTTCTTAATGATTATTTCCTTCATTTTGCTTTTTTTGTATTTTCCAAATTGTCTGTAATAACCATGTTGCTTGTATAACTAGAAAAAGCAGTAAAATGTTATTTTAACACATGAACTCACAGCAGCTGTGGTTGCCTACACAAGATCAAGTCAGTCAACATTCTAGCATCGAGTGGGAGAGGAGTTCATGAGCTTCCATGCCTGGAGAGCTACAGTTGCTGGCTTCTGGGGGAGGGAGAGTCAGCTTTCTTTACAGGTGTGGCAGATAGGCCGACAAAGCTCTAGTGGACAGCCTCCCATCCTAAAGTATATGAACAGTACAAATTGGAGTTGATGGGGTGTTGATTTTTTTTTTTTTAAAGGACAACATGAAGTTGGAGAGGTAAGGAGGTAGAGCTGGATCTGGAAGGAGTGAAGGGGAAGAATTTGGGAGGTGAATATGATCAAAATAAATTGTTTAGAACTCTCAAGTAATTAATAAAAATATTTTTAATGTTACTTTAAAATCAGCAGAAATGGGGCCAGTGAGATGGCTGAGTGGTTAAAAGTGCCTGATGCCCTGCATTCAATTCTGGAAAGAGGAAGGAAAGAACCAATTTCTTAAAAGTTGTTCTTTTATCTACAAATACCTGCCATGGTATGTGTGTGTGAGTGTGTACACACACACACTCTAAATAAACATAAAATAAGATCAGCAGGACCACTATCCAGAATATACTCAGGCAATGTTTTAGGGGAAAAAATGGGAAAGTAGAAGAAAATAAGAAAGTCCCATTTAATTTTTTTTAAAGAAAGAAAAAACAAAAAGAAAATAAAAGAAAAATATGAAGAAAATCTGGGAGACTGGGAGAAGGTATGCATTTCCTATGCCTCAGTGTGCACTTAAGCTGGAGAAACAAATTATTTTATGATAGAAGGTATCTATCTGGTGGTTAGGTGCAATCACTGCACAAGAAAGTACACCAAATAAAGACTCTTTATTTCTGATGTTTAATCAGAAGAAAGATTTCTACTTCAGTGATTTTTATTCTTGGCTATGTCAGATCTATAAAGCTGGGAAGACAATGCTAAAGGCTAAGGCTTACTGTGTCTCAGTAGCTTGCCTTCTGTTTCACAAAGGGCTCTTGGCCACCACCAAGAAGGCAGGACAGACCACTTGCCTTCACATGAGTTCTCAACTCATCTGTTTATGGCCTCCTGAAAGACTTAACAATTCCTCATTCCTTGAGTCTTAGAAGATATCTCTCTAATGTGAATTCAGAGTTACAAAGCCCAGACTCAGGAAAAAAAACCACAGAGATGTGAGAAATAGATGCCAGTTTCTACCAGAAGCCTCTGCTCCTTCCAATTTGGAAAAAAATCTGTTGGCAGAGAATAATGCAGTAGGATGGTTTTTATTTGGGGGGAGAAACTGACCAATCTTCCATGCCTTTAAGATAAGGAAACAAAATCCTATTTTCTAAATTTTTACTCTCTGTTTCCAAAGTCCATGCACCACACTTGTCCGCATCAAGATGCAATCTACATCCTTTTTTGGTCACTGGTCCAGGTTAATGTACTATGTTATTGACTGAAATTTGGAGTATAGAAAGTTCACTGACTTTTTACTTCTATGTAAATAAAAGTCCACAGCTGCCCATGTTAAGAGCCCAGGAGGACAACAGAAAGTTTCCCCTGAAGAGAAGTTAGGTTCCTTTAAACTCAAATACCATCACAATAGCCTAAACCCCTGGTGTGTTTAGAAACCTACAAAGGTACTTCTTGCTTGCCAGTGACTGAAAAAGTACTACTAGCATTAAGTATAAAGGGATAGAAACATAATGTCTTATGATATGTGGACCATACATCCACCATGCCAACAGCATCAACACTAAGAATCACCACGGGATCCAGGCATGATAGCTCTCTTCTATAATCCTAGCATTTAGAAGGCAGAGACAGGAGGATTGCTACAACCTCAGGCCAATCTGAGCCATACAGTGAGTTCCCTATCAACCTGGGCTAAGACAGAGACCCTGTCTCAAATATACAGCAGCAACAACAAAAGAATCACTATGGACATAGTAAAGATTAGGCTTTTTTGGCTTGGTCTTATATTTTCCTATGTAGGCATAGCATTCAGTTGCCTGGGAAAATACTTTGAAAATAATGCAAAACAGTAAACAGTAAAAGGGATGTTTCCTTCTATCCCTATTCTGCCCAAAGTTCTGTATCCTGAAGACAACTGTTATTGTTTTCTTATGTCTTGGAAATATTGTATGTATCTAGAATACAAATACACAAACATGTATATCTATTCCCCTTGTGCTTTTGTTTTTTTTTTTTTTTTAAACTGTAGAGTGTATCTTGGAGAGTTTTTCAAATAATACATTATGAATCTACCTCTTTTTTCTACTGGCTACATAGCATTCAAATGGCTATGTTTTTGTATGTACAACTATTCCCATGTTGATGGTTATTGCAAATTTTCTCTTCTATTTTCAATGCTGTAATGAATGTAAATTTAAGTACATTTGTAGAATAAAGTCTTGGGAGTCCACAAATATGTGCATATATATTTATATGTATTATATAAGTATAAAGTATATACTTATTTATATATGTATACATATATATGTATATATTTATATATATTATTTATATATATGTATGTATAAATAAGTATAAAGTATATACTTATTTATATGTACGTGTGTGTGTGTGTTTAAACAGATGTTCATTTCATATGTGTGTGAGTGCTGGTATACAGGAATGCGACTAGGTATGTGGAAATCAGAAGACAACTGCGAGTGCTAGTCCTTACCAACTGCCTTGCTTGAGACAGAGCCTTTTCTGTTGCTTGCCTCTTTGGTTTGTATACCAGACTAGATGGCCCAAGAGCTTTTGGAAATTCTTCTGCTTCCACCTTCCATCTTGCTTTAGGAACACTGACATTTCAGGTACATGTTACTCTTCCCAGCTTTATGTGGGTTCTAGGATTAAAATTCAGGTCCTCACACTTTGTACAGCAATTTTTTTTCTACTGAGCCATCTCCCCAATCCTACTTTTATTTTTGGAGTCAGAGTTCATGAAGCCCAGGCTGGCCTCAAACGTGCTATGTATTTTCTTGAGTACAAAGATTGCAGGCCTGTGCCACATAGGTGCCCAGCCTATGTGGTATAGGATATTGAACCCATTGGTCCATGCATGCTAGGCAAGAACTCTACTAATTGGGTTATATTTCTAGCCTCAGCATGATCTCTGAATATTCTGTGAATATAGGAGCAATTTTTGTGTTTCTCAAGCACAAAGCTATTAATAATGTGCATTCAAAACAAACACCTTTAAACTTCCAACTTTAACTTTTATATATTTACTTCTTGTAGAAGTAGAATGCTGATAGGTTCCATACATTTGGTTAAAAGAAATATGAAGTGACCTTCTGTTTTTCTACCCTTCCTCATATTCCCCATGACCAACCTTCATCCCCCAAAAAGGGGGTATAATTTACCAACATTATGCCAAACAGTTCAGTTTTTATTTCTACCATGGAAAAAATATTAAACTCAGCTGAATTATGCATGAGACCCTATGTAACATGATCATGTACCTTCAAAACTTGCATGCTTACAACTTGTTTTAGTGTTTCTGAATAGGTCTAAGAAGGGATTTGCTATATATATCATTAAACTGTTGGCATGTGTCCTAGCATGGAAATTTGTAAAGTATCAATACACCTACATATTTGCAAGAATGTGTGTATGTGCTGGGAAATTCTTAATTTCATGCATTTTTTCCTACTTGCTTGGAGTTTCATCCACATCAAATTTTCAGAGCATGTGCATCCATGAGATGATCAAAATATTCAGGACAGGAAAAAAAATGTCTGACTTAAAATTTCTAAGTGCTCCATCTTCCTTCAGGGATGACCAAAAGAACACCTGACTGATGAGGAAAAACACACTACTATACACAACTCCCTAGACTCCCTTTCACTTAAGTATTCTGAAATTGAATAGACAATTTTGCATGTGGTCCATACTTTCCTACTGTCTGAAGTTTGTAAGCAACTTGCTTCATTCTTGTAGCATAAAGCTCGCCTTCCCTCAATATAATTCCCAATCACCACTTTTCTCACTTGGTCCCATCAAGGCAGAATAGGTGCTGCCTGCTCTTATAATAAGAGAAATTAATCAATGACGAGAAATGTAATGTCTTTCAACAAGCAAACCTGAGCCCCAGCCCTATGCTTCTTATAGAAAAATGATAACCAATCAACACTATTATCAATCTGTTTCCAAAATTGTATTAGACTAAATACATTGATTATATATCCATTTCCATCCCAATTATCACCAGTATGAGAGCCTGGTTAACACAACTAAACTGGACCATCCCTGCTAAGCCAGCAGACATCTTAACAGTGTAATTAGGGAAGATGGGAACCCTTGGAGAGGGGTTTAGCATCAGATAAACAGAGCTCTGGTTTCATCTAAAATTAAATCCAGTGGGATACTAATGAGTTTTCAATGACCACAAAGCAAACTAATATTCTTGGATGTCAATTATTTTGGAGTACATTAGATACTTCCTTTTGGCACAATGGTATCAAGTAACACAAGTCTCTCTAATTTTTAATTTTATCTCCTTTCTGTGGCATAAGAAACTACTCTAGAAATACTCAAAAGTATTAACACATGTAGAGAAATATTAAAATGCTAACAAAGATCTTGAAGGATCCCACTTTCTTCCTTTACGATTTTTTTGAGATTTACCTATCACAATAGCCTTGCTTTTTATTTTCCTGCCTAGCCCTTTCTCAATTAGAAATTACTTTTTTTTCTTATCTGTTATTTATCTTCCTTAAAGGAAGTAAACTCCATGAAGGTGGAGATTGCATTTGTCTTATTCACTTTAGCATTCTCCAACCTAGCTGCGCTGGTTAGAGTTTGTCAACTTCACACAAGCTCCAGTCTCTGGGAAGAGGAAACCTTAACTGAGGGATTGCTTCCATCAGATTGTCTGTAGGCAAGTTTTAGGGGCATTTTCTTGAATAATGATTCATATAGAAGGGCCCAGCCCGCTATGATGGTGCCATTCTTGGACAGGTGGTCTTGGGTGGTATAGGAAAGCAAACTAAGTAAGCCAGTAAGGAGAGTTCCTCTATGGTTCCACCTCTGCTCTTCCCCAACTTCCTCAGTGATCAACTGTGATCTGGACACATACACCAAATAAACCCCTTCTTACCCAAGTTGCTTTTGGCCATGGTATATCACAACAACAGAGAAACCAAACACACTAACTCAGTAAATGTGAAGTGTCCACTAAACAGTCAGGATATGTAAGGTTCCTGCAGGGACAAACGACCCCTAAAATTTCAGTGGCTTAACACAACAAAAGCTTGTTTCTTGTTTATGTCTATTTGTCCAACTAAGGTGAGGAATGGGGACTCTGATCATCATTGTAGTTTAAGGGCCCAGACTAACAGAGGCTCTATCTGGTCATAAATATTCACAATACCAAGGCAAGAAAATAGAACTCTGAGCTGTTTCATCCTGAAATTGCTTCTTCTTAGCAGTGTTAGGTTTAACCATATTTTGCTGTTCAAGATAAGCCACATATAGGGCTGGAGAGATGGCTCAGCTGGTAAGAGCACCAACTGCTCTTCCAGAGGTCCTGAATTCAATTTGTAGCAACCACATGGTAGCTCACAATCTTCTATAATGGGATCAGATGCCCTCTTCTGACATGGAGGGCTATCTATATCTAGATAGAGCACTCATAAATAAAATAAATAATTCTTAAAAAAAAAAAAAAGACAGGCAATAGTGGGGCACCACCCAGCACTCAGGAGGCAGAGGCAGGCGGATCTCTATGAGTTTGGGCCAGCCTCGTCTACAGAGTGAGTTCCAGGACAGCCAGAGTTACAACAGAAAAACCCTGTCTCAAAAAACAAAACAAAAAAAAAGAAAAAAAGCTACACAGACACTACTAACTTCTAAGGGAAATTGAGAAGTAGATGTGAATGAGTACTGGAAGCTTGAGGAGACTTAAACAGAAAACCTATTAATAGAACCGTACTGTTGAAAATGTTTCATTTGGTCCATTCCTGTTTCTAGGCAAAGTTGAAGTTGCAATTATAAAATAAATAAATAACAGAGAGAGTCTTTTCAGAAAGAAAATATATCTGAATTGCCTAATCAAGAAAAGACATCTGAATTCATCATGCCACTTAATTTAGGAACAAAGCAAATGATTAAAGTGTACTCCACATTAGTGCTCCTGGTTGTCAATTAAAACCCTAGAAAACAACTATAGGTGAAATGTGTCTCTATGATGCCATGCTTTCAGATAACCAGAGAAATTCAGCTCACTGAATAACACTGTACATTTGTTTTTTTAGCCTAAGTAATACATATAAACAAAAACAGTAAATGGATGGCATCATGTCTGCCCACTACAATACAACCACCCATCATTACCACAGAAGGCTACACCATTATGACTCACACGTGAAGCTTTCTCTACGGCACGTCTAACACGATTTCCTGCAGATACAGAACAAGTGAGATTTAATTCTTGTTCAACAGAATTCTTTGTTTCATCTTTCTCCTCCATCATTCAGTCTCTTACAGTGAGATAACCTCCAGTCACACAACTCCTTTTCCAAATGAATCCCCAAGTTGCTATGGTAACTAACACCTTGCTCCAATACTGTCAATATGTTTCCCTCCCCTACAGGCAGACTTTTTGATCTACTGCCAAAAGCACCAATCTCTTAGCACACGCTTGCTCAGCAAACCTATAAATGAGGCCTTTTAGAAGATAACCAAAGCAGCTATCTGACAAAGACCCAACTTTGTGTCTATTATCTCACTTAATAATTTAAAAACACTGCACGATAGCTCTCCTTATTTTACAGATAAAATAACGATAAGCCAGAGGTCATACAGCTTAGTCAAAGAACAGAACACAGAATTCTCACACCACATTGTCTCAAAAGCATCTTGAGACAAAACTTTGCCCAGATTAAAGGACCTACCTATAGGTAGGTTCATTAGTCTGTCTCTGCTTCTTTTTCCAAAAAGGCGTTATACACTTCAAGACATCAGCTTGCTTTTATATCAACACACACTATTCTTAATCCAATGGCACTTTAAGATATGTTAATGAAGACAGAGGGCTGAACATTAAACAAGAAAGCCATTGTTCTGTCATTCATCTCCAAGGGCTTCCATGAAGAACAAGATAATGTGTGCTAAGTGTTCTTTATACAGAATCAAAGTACAAGATCAATAATACTTCACAGGTGTTGAGGCATCCACAATATGATCAGGTGCCAAGAAAGGTCCATAAGGGTTGAAATGCAGCCAAGTCCTCTGGATGATCCTTCTTGGGTCCATTCAAAGCTTGCCCTCAACCCCCAATATGACCCATATCCTTACTGTTCTCTCCTAAACACAAATGCACAAAGTAAGTACCATACTTACTTCTTCATTGACCTACCTCCCACCAACTCCCAACACAAGAAAAATTGTATTACCTTGTAAACAAGGGCCAAACATTTAGCATTCCACAGTTATTTTCCCAGTCTGCCTTTTTAATCATTCACCCGGCATAAAACTCCCCTGGCCAGGAGCTATTTGGGAAACTATTCTGCCTCCCTCTTTTCCCATCAAAAACTTACTCATTGTGCAGTAGGAAAGGAAGTATTCTAAAGAAAACAATTAGCAAATCACCTAGCATTGCCACCCACTCCACAGAGCATACAAACAAATGAATTAGCCCAATTTGTTGTCTATAATAAACAGGCCACTTTACCCACCAGAGCCCTAGAATTTGGTGCAGGATGACTAACTCCGAGTAGTAAATGGCTACTGTGACCTCGTTCCCTATTTTATAGCTTTGTGCTGAAATGCAAAGGCACTCCTTTCCCGTCCTCATCTTCCCTTGCATACTTCTGCATATCAATCCATTAAGAATCTGAAGTGTAATTTGTCTTATTCACTATCATCCTGTTAAATTGTTCTACAGCTGCCATGGCAGTAATCGCAGTGATCAGTGATTCAGACTTATTGAGTAAAGGGCCTTAAGTAGGTTTCATTATTAAAATTTCCAAAGGTTTTATTATTAAAATAAACCAAGATAGCCAAGTATGTCTTCTTGGAGCAGCCATTCTGATTATTCTTGAGTTATGAAGGGATTTTTAGTCTCATTCTCAATGTTTCACTGATGAATATCAGTAATTAAGAATTTAGCAATAAATAAAACCAACTAGCATTCTAAGAATGAAGACTTAATAATCTCATTTAAAGGTATATATACAACACTGCAAACTTTTAAAATGCTGCCTTTGTTCCCTGAGGCATTGTTTATAACAGCAAGCCTCAGAAATGACTCAAGTATCTATTTGTCAGAGGCAGGTTCAACAGTGGCAGCCATCCATGCAATGGAATACTATACAACTCTATAAAGATGATTCATGACTCCCATATCTGTACCAACATAGGAAGATTTCCCAGGACATAATGGCAAAGACCACAGGCATCTATTCTATAAAATCACACAAATAAGAACAGCTCAATTTGTTGTCTATAATAAATAGGACACTTAACTCCCCAGAGTCCTAGAATTATATTAAACAGACTGTATACTGCTGCCATTTGTGCAAAACAACAGGCAAGGAATAAGAGCATATATTCGTTCTTGCTTATATTTACATAAATTAATACCAGATAAACAGTAAAAAAAAAAAAAAAAAAAAAAAAAAAAAAAAAAAAAAAACCAGAGTAGGGGATGTTCACAGTGAAACAGAATGTAGTAGAAGATAGTATTTCTTGGCAAAAAAAAATTCCAAATTTTTTTTTTGTGTTTTTAATTTACCTTTACTACTTAATTTGCCTGAAGAGATGGGGATGGAGCAGAGAGCAGGCACAGTCTCTATGACCCTGGGACCAGACGATGAAGCACATCTGTGTCTGCCAGAAGCCACTAACTTCAGGACAGGGGTAATTTTTATCAGAAGAATAGCTAGACTATGACTTGATTGCTTATGGTAAAACGTATGGTCCTCCACCACAGTGGGGAAGAGAAGGGGTGCTGCAAGGGTAGCTCAGTGGTAAAACATCGCAGAGCATGCATGAAGCACTAGATTCCACCTCAAGTACAAAAGAAAATTAAGAGGTCTGGGAGAACAGGGTAGAGAGAGGTCCTTCTCTGTTCCCTTTGCAGTTCTCATTTAATTACAGAATTTTCAAAATGGATTTTTAAAGAAAGGAGATTTATATTCAAGCGCATGGTGACATCTATCTTGAGGCTACTTTCAACACAAGTGTGATTTTAAGTCACATCCATGGTTCTTCTTCCCCACACCAGAAGAGGAAAAAAAAGGAAAAAGGCATCTGTTGTTTAAAGTTTTATCTAGTCTTGTAGGTTAAGAGAAATGCCATCAAAATGAATAAAATGGATTATCTAAGACTAGTGTCAGAGAATTCTCATTCTAGCTCCAAAGACAAGAGACTCTCCTACCTAGCCATAGATTAAGTAGACATGAACCAACTGCAGAGTTACAAGGTCACAAACGCTCCACTGTCAGCAAGAGTTCAGATGAAAGAAGTCCCAGAGCTGCCCCAGCCATTGCTTAAGTGAATGTATCAGAGGCTGAAGAGATGGCTCAGCAGTTAAGAGAGCTTATTGCTCTTTCAGAGGACCCTGGTTGAGTCCCCAGCACTCATGTCTAGGGACTATAACTCCAGCTCTAGGGATCTAATGCCCTCTTCTTGACTCCATGGGACTGGCATACACAGGCATACACACACACACACACACACACACACACACACACACACACACACAGAGAGAGAGAGAGAGAGAGAGGGAGAGAGAGAGAGAGAACATAAATTAAGAGAGACAAAGAGAGGGGGAGGAGGGGGAGAGAAAGGGAGAGAGGGAGAGAGAGAGAGAGAGAACAAGCGCACATCAGTATACGCAAGCCCTCATCAAGGCCTACCAGAGTACAGAAAGATATTCAGTGGTCATAGATGCCCTGTGGTGTCTGTCCTTGCCTTCTCTGACCCGTACACTCCTTTGAAGAGCCCACATTAGCCGGTGAGTCTGGAATTCCTGTAATCAAAAATCTAGACCTAAAGCTACTATCTATACTCCAGGACTGATTTCCCAACTCACTTTTGAATACTTCAACCTGGATATCCCTTGGCCAAAGATGAATTGCTTTTCCCTGGCAACACGTAGATTCTATCTGCCCTTTGCCTTCCTCAGTAAATAGTTCTTCCATGCATCTCAACCTGTGAACCAGGAAGCAAAGAGCATCCTACTTTCTACCTCTGTCATCTCCCCCATCAATTTCAAACTTACAATAAATTGTTTTAAAAAAGAGTAAAGGACAAAAAGGAGAAAGTTGGTTACAGGTCTGAGAATCTAGAATCTGAGAAAGAAAAATTCAGGGAAAGTAGAACAAGTCTGATGAAAATCTAAGGACCTCAAATTCTAGTCTCCCATCCACAGCCTAGCCTTTGGAGGTGATGCCTTACCCTTACTTCTATTCAACTAGCCAAAAATAACTGTATTGATTCTTCATCTCCTAAAAGTATTTCTCAAAGCGTCATTTCCCCAGTATTGTCAATTACACCTTCTTATTTTGTTATTTCCTGGTTCATCCAACAGCATTTTATAAGTTGAGGTCACACTTTAGGGATGGGGGAAGGAAAAAGATAAGGTTTTGGTAGGCGGCTCAGGTTGGCCCCAAACACACTGCACTCTTTGCCTTAGCCTCCCAAGTTCAAGCAGTACAGGTGTACCACTAGACCTAACTACTAAAATACTTTTAAACAGAATAAAAGCAGCATGACCCCTGCTTCCTGGTTTAGTCATGTCTAATTTTATCTCACCCACACTTCTCAGATATGCTCTTGTCTTCCCCCACTCATTCTTTACACTGCACTCAGAATATCTCCTCATAATTTAAGTTGTTACAGTAAGGGGGAACAAACTTTTTCTACAAAGCCCAAATAGTGTAAGCTTCTGGGTCCTATATTCTCTCTCACTACTATTCAACTCTGCTCTAGTAATGTATAAACAACCACATATAACACATAAACCAATGAGTATGGCTGTCCCAATACAGAAATATTTACAGCAGGCCAGATGGGTCAAATGGACTATAGTTTGCCCATCCCAATTTAATTAACTATAGTGCCTGATGCTTCATTGGAAGTAACCCAAACTCCTTCCCATGGCCTAGGAACTGCCCCCAACCCCTCACCTGACTACCAGCTGCTCCTCTATGTTCCACTATGATCCAGCTACCTTGACCTTCACAGACCTTATGCACTGTGCCACTTTCATTTAGTCAGGGTCCCTCACCTGCTATTCTCCCACCATCATCATCTTCTTTCTCAGAGCTCCACAGCTGCCTGAACTCACCTCTTCAGAGAGGCCTTTGCTGATCACCCCAAGACCCAAATGTTCTAACCCTCATGGCTCTATTTATTTACTTCAAATTATTTATCGTCAACTGAAAAATATCATTTATTTTATGTTAATCTGTCTTCCCAATCACCATACCTCTCCCCGAGGGCAGATTCACCTCTACTTTCTAGTATCTAGACCTGTGTCTGACACCTAGCAAGGAGCTCAATCAGTATCTGTCCTCTGAACTGTTACTGCCTCAAGTCTCACCCACTTACCCTTGGGTGTCATCTCTTATACCAGTAATCTTTCTAAAACACGAAAGGATCATGTCACTCTTCTGCTTAAAATACTTCAAGGCCCCCTAATGACTCCAGAACAAAAATACAAATTATGTGGCAAGGCTCCAACAGCTCACATCATACATTCTGATGCTCTCTTAGACTAAGCAGGGACATGTTTTGTTTATTGTTATCTCAAGCACCCAGCACAGTACTAGAAACACTGCTGGTGTTCCACGAATGTAGAATGAAATCAATAAACAGGGTTACAACAAACAGCACAATGCTAAGTTTGGATGCAATAACTTATTAAATACTAGATTTAAAGGCAATGAAGCAAGGTTTTTAAACAAGACACTTTCTTTTAATGTAAGGAGCCAGGAGAGAAACAATGCAGATTTATCTATCTTGTGTCCTATAGAAAAGAGAGTTAATACTTGTCCTAAGTGCAATTTAAAGATTTCTTCAAGGATGCCAAGTTTTTATACCCCAGCCCCTTATCTATTAGCAAAGAAAATCTAACTTGGATGTTTTGTTGTTAAAATAACCCAAGAGATTCAGGTAAGTTCTTTAGAACTGCCTGACTAGTAGAATGGAAATTCCTGCTTTTAGAAGAATTTCTATTAGCCCTTGGGAGGACTGAGGGATTTTTACCTAATTGGATCTGATGATTATCAAATAGTCCAGCTAGTTAGGCAGAAGGAATTTATTTCTCAAAAATCACCAGGAAATGAAAAAAAAGGTCAATTCAGAAAGTCATTCTCTTTCTCTTTCTCAGGTGGAAGACTGAGTTCTAGCATCACCCTGTCATTTTGGCATGGCCTCCCTGCTTAGCATCTAAACGCTGTGGATTGGGGGCAGCTAGCTGAGTTCTCTTCTAATGCCACGTAGTCTGTTTCAACAACGCATATGCTAAGCCATCTCCAGACTCCAGAAATGACAGGCTATAAATTACCATGTCTCCTATTCTTTACAATAAAATGTAAGGTAACTCAGTTCTGAATTATCACTCTGTATCCTACTCTGAATTGTCTGATGCAATTTTAAGTGAAAGACTAGAGGAAACACAAGCCAAAGCTACATCTGGGATTTATTCACTGAGCAGTTCTTCTCGTTCACCTAATGGCCTAGTTACAGAACATAAGAAAGGAGAAATCAAGGCTCCAGGGTTCTTCCCTAATGTCTGCATCTCCTTCACATTTGATATCTCCATGCAAAGAAGTTAAACAGGCCACCTTAACAAAATGACTAACCCCATTTGCAGACTTCTTAGAACTATAATCTATATTCAAGACATTCTCAGTCTACTTCAAGGAAACTAACTGATACACCAGTATCTTCCAGACTTAAGACCATGTAAAATTCTTGTCAAGGATCTGTCTACATCAACACAAGAGCCAAGAAGCAATTATTCAGAGTTGCTGCCAAGTCTTTTATAAGACTATCTCCTCATACAACATTTAACAAAATCACGACCCATTATCCATTCTGACACTCCTTTGCCAATGGTTCAGAGACAGTGCATCTTCTTCCCTGACAGGAAATCATCCAAGTGGCCTAGTAAACACCATCCTGAAGATGCTAAACATACTAAACATGCTAAAACATGTGGGTTGTATATAGGAAGAAAGAAAAGATGAACTTACCAGTCAGATGCATGCTATCAAAAGCACACTACAATCCCCTACCTCTCCTGTCTGATCCTAGCTGGCCTGCAGCCAAGCTGATACGATAAGACCTAAGGTTCTCAAACAGACACAAGAAGACACAAACAGACTGCCAAGGAGGCAGCAGTAAATCTTTAAAGACCAAAGAGGTACTTAATAGAGGGAGAGAGTATTATAAATGGAACCTTGTAGAACCCAGGTGTCTAGAATGGCAGAGCTGAACTCAACCAAGGCAGAAACTGCTTACTAGATCAATTAGACATATGTGGGCTGGAGTAACCAGCCACACTGAGGAAAACTTGGCAGCCCAAGGCACAGCATGCACAGAGCTAGCAAATTTGGTGTGATAAGAATCACGTATGGTAGCACACATCTGTAATCCTAGCACCTGACAGGTGGAGAAATAAAGACTTCTGTTCAAAATCATCTTCAACTACACAGCAAGGTCAAGTCTAGTTTGAGCTAAAAAAAAAAAAAAAAAAAAAAAAAAAAGCATGACTGAGGCAAAGGTATAAAAACCAAGAAACCCATAGCTAGTGCTAAAGCACAAAATGAATCTTTACGAGAGGGAAATAGAAACTAAGGTCCAATGGGACCATGTCAAAAACACATGGAATCAAAGCCAAGTATCCCGGCACATTGCTATAATCCCAGTACTCAAGAGATCGAGGCAGGAGAATTAGGAGTTTGAGGCTAGCCTGAACTACATAGCAAGACTATTTCGAAACAAAACATATTTCCAGGGGCTGAAAGACAGCACAGCTGTTCTGAGCACTTGCCCTCTTCTGGCCTTCATGAACGCCAGGCATTCATGTGGAACACAGACAGGTAAAACACTCAACAAATAAAATAAGCCTTAAAGAAAGTAATTTTAAAGATACAGAATCAATGTGAAAGGATACCTACTAATCTAAGGCAATATGAGCATCCAAAATAATTAGTAAGCAATGCTTACAATGGGTTAACACCCATGAAATAATCTATGAGTTCTTGGGTATAACCCCTAGCATCCCAACAAACAAAGATATGTAAGTTTATGAGATTCGGGAAAAAGATATGTTGTGCATTAGTGGAAGTTACTTGGTCACTAACTCATTATTCCAAAAACTGATTTTTAAAAGGAGAGAAGAGACAGGGTGGGGGAATTGGGTATTTGTTGCTAAAGAAAGTGGTTTGGAGTAGACTTGAGGCAGGCAAGCATAAAGGATAGCTTAAGTAACCGGAATTCCACTTGGCTTGAGCTATGCTCGCATCCCTTTTCTAACAATGCACTTAGCTACATCCAGCTGCATTTATACTCCCTCCTCCAAACAATGCACTAAGTCACTCTTTCCTTTAGCAACTCCTTGGGAACTCCCCTTTCCTGGTTAGTTTCCAATGAAACATGTCCCAGAACATATCTAAGAACTAGAGGTAGGAGGTTGATCCAGCCTGAACCAGTATGGGATGATTGGTTCACAGTAAGGAAAACTACATCTTCTGGGTGAATTTTTAAGTAAAATCTTCTATTTAGCATTTTATGCTTAAGCATAATTGAGTATGCATAGGATTAAAATCTGGTGCGTCATGGGGAAAACATGTGCAGTAAAGACATACATAACTCAAGCCTGTCAATCAAAACAGAGAACCGCCCACATTATGTCCCTTAGCAATCAACTCCTCCTGGTGGACCCCATAAAAGAAAGTTCAAAATAGTAACTGATGCTCTTGAGCACTCTAGTTCAAGTAGCCCTCTGCTCCTTTGCAGTATAGCCTATAGTCTCCTTTACGTGTGTCCCTTTTTTTTTCTTTTTTTTTTAAGTTCTTTGAATAAAACCCCAAGAACCTGGAAACACCTGGTTCAGAAAAGGCCTCAAGCCACAAGATAAATTGAAACCAGCAATAACTGCTTAATCTGACAACTGGGTATGTGGAGCAGCAGCACTATATTTCTTTTGTGTATGTATATTTAAACCTTTTTCTCTCTTGGACTCAGGCAAAAAAAAAAAGAAAAAGAAAAAAATCCTAGTTTCATTCCTGTTGCTGTGATAAAGTATCTTGACAAAAAGCTACTTGGGGGAGAAAGGATTTATTTTAGTTCACAATTCCCGTTCACAGTCCACTACTGCAGCAAGTCACAGGAAGAACTTCATATCCACACCACATCACATCCACAGGCAAAGGCAAAGAGAAATGAATGCATGTATGCCTACTGCTCACCTTCTCCATTCTTATACACACCAGGACGCACAGGTGTGTGCCACCCACAGCGGGCTGGGTCTTTCCACATCAATTAATTTAATTAAAACAATCCCCCATATACATACCCTTGGGCCAGTCCAATGTAGACACTCCCTCTGCAAAGCTCAGGTGATTCTAGGTTGTGTCAAGTTGACAAAGTTTACCATCATACCAAGACAGAACCTAAGCCAAGTAATTTAGGATTTAAATAAAGCTTCTATCAACAGGAGAGACTATGAAAGGAAGGGCAATTTCAACCTTCAAGGCTGTCAACTAAGAGGTGCCAAATTACAGAATCAACAGGGTGCCTAGCACTTGATCTGAAATTCTAGCTCCCTGTGGGATGGCTTTCCAGAGAGTGCTTATAGACTTATATTATTCAGTAATAATTGGTTCCAGAAATGCAAAAGGACCTGGTCTTAAAAATGGGGACATTTTGTAATTTTAATCAAAAGAAGGTAGAGAATTCGAAGACATACAAGATGTAGCAAGAGCTTATGGAGAAATATGCACAAGTTAAGAAAGGGTCCAAGTGAGACTGGAGAGATGGCTCAACAGTTAAAAGCACTTGCTCTTCCAGAGGACCTGGGGTTCACTCCCAGCACCCACATGGCAGCTTATAACCATTTGTGACTCCAGCTGCAGGGGCTCCAACTCCTTCTTCTGGTTTCCTTGGGTACCAGGTACACACATAGACACAGACATACAAGTAAGCAAAAACACTCATAAAAATAAAATATAATAATAATGACAAAAGGATCAAAATAATATCCAATCATGGTTTAGATTATTATCAACACAAGCTAGAAGTTAACTGAGAAGAGGAAATTTCAATTGAGAAAATTGAGAAACCTCAATTGAGAAAACATAAACAATGCATAGAGAAAAGAAAATGCATAGAAAAAACAAAAAGAGAAAAAGGGGGAAAAAATCTAAGACTTTTCAACACATAGAATAAGAATTGGTGAGGATTCAATTGTCTCATTGTTTATGTCCCTACCAAATTGGTCTATGGGTAAACTTAGGGTGCAGTTTCTTAATTAGTGATTGATGTGGGAGGGATAGGTCATTGGGGGTGGTACCATCCCTCTGCAGGTGGTTTTTGATCGTTTAAGAAAGCAGAGTTAAGCAAGCCATGAAGAGCAAGCTAATAAAGAAGACTCCATGGCCTCAGCTGTTTCTACCTCCAGGTTCCTGCCTTGACTTCTTGCCCTAATACCCCCAGTGATGGAGTGTGACCTTGCTTTTGGTCACAGTGTTTTACCACAGTAATAGAAACCCTAACTAAGACAACTACTTTACCAAAACACTAACAAAGGACTCCAGCTCACCTCCACTCACATCTCAGAAGCCACATACAGTACCACAGGTAGAAAGAGAAGACAAAGTTCTCCTCAGCAGATCATCTATGAGGATCCAAATAGATGCTAATCTCAAAAGCTCAATCTAGCCTTTCCCTAACTACCACTCAAGTAACAAGCTAGGAAAACAAAGAGAAGGCATGCATCCTGACAAACCACTGCCAGACAACTTCAACAGTAAAAAGTAAGCCACTGAAAGAGCAATCAATGCTGATTACCAGGAAGCTTTATAGGGACAATGAAAAGCATTCACCAAGGGCTTAGTACTTTCAATTGCAGAATCCACACACCTCTGAAGGTTGTGAGGCTCCAAAGGTAGGTTGTCTCCTTCCATTCTCTCAAATAAATGAGCAGGCAAGCTGGTCAGAAAACTACTTAGGGCATTACTCTTTAAAAAACAAAAAAATCTTTACAGCGTCAAGAGGAATGGTTCTCTAGGCTATGTGCATTTCCTGCAAATTCTTGTGGGGGGGTGACGTCAGAATCTATTTCTAGATGTGTTTAACACTTGTGATCCGTTTTGTTCCTAGCACTGTTTGACTCCTTTAATTCATTCTAATTTGAGTCGCCATTAGCAAAGATTGTCATCCATACTGTACTCTCTCATAGAGTCTTAAACAGAGCTTCTCATCTGTTCTTCCAAAACAAGAATATCTGTCAAAGACAAAGTCAGGGGGAGAGGGAAAGGGAGGGAGGGAGGGAGGGAGGAAGGGAGGAAGGAGGAAAGAAAGAAAGAGAAGGAGAGGGAGAGAGGAAGGGAGGGCGGAGGGAGGAAAGGACGGCGGGGGGGGGGGGGGGGCACATCAGCCAGCCTACTACCAAAATAGCAAAAAGTGGAACAGAAAGAATAACTGGGGAACTAATATGTAGGCTCAGTTTCATTTCCAAAGCTGGGTTAATATCCTTTTGCCTATGTCTAAATGAAATTGTCAATTAAAAACACTCCTGAAAAAAAAGAAAATAGAAAAAGGGGAAAGGAGGCCTAAAATCTAAGACCTTTTAACACAGAGAATAAGAATTAGTGAGGATTCAATTGCCTCATTGTTTATGTTATAAGTTGCCTCTGCCTTAAAGGATCAGGGAATAACATGGGATAACAGAATCTAAGTCAGTATCTAGCACACTCCCAACCACCAAATAAATGAAGGTGTCTTCTAATCCTGGCATAGCTCCTTTAGCTTCTCCGTAAGAAAATTTATAAGAACCAAAGGAGAGAGCTACTCTCACTACACCAGTTGTTTAAACTCATCTACTCAAGGACTGTCTTTTCTGTATTGAATGTTTCCATGAGTAACTGAGACCCAAATGAGAGAATCACCCAAAAGGTAACCGTACAAAGCCAGGAGATATAAAACAGAAATCAGCTGGTGACCAACTAAACAAGACATCGTCTACAGACAAAGTCACTCCTGGTTTCTAATTCTATGAGTTTTGTTTCACTGGGTGTCTTAGGGCATAGCCTTAAATCTTCCTGGTCTTTATCTTGGCCACCTAATATATGAAAACTAAATTAAAACGAACTTTGTAACCAAGCAAAATGAAGCCCTCTAGGTGGCACCGCTAGTTACAGTACTCAGGATACTGGAACTTCACTTGTCCCAAACTGTCTATCTGGAAGTCAACATTCCCAGAGGACACCTCAAATCTCAACTGGAAATGTGTTTGGATAAACTAGGCATGTTCAGAACCTTTGCTTGGATAAAACTGATGCAGTAAAAGCATAGGGTTTTTTGCATGATCAGTACTATAATAAGAGGCTATAGGGAAAATTAGAGCTGTCATCTCCAAGAATGATCAAGGTGTCTTCTAAATTCAAATTAGAGTATCCTGTATCACAAACCAGATAGCAAGAAGTTAAACTTGTCTTTTTGTTAATGCCATCCCAATTACATCTTGGTCAATTTACAAACATGCTACCACCAATTCTTGCAATTTTTTTTCTTTTTAAACAGTCCTTGCTCATATCATCTTTTTGAACAAAAGACCTCACACACTTACAAAAAGAATGGAGACAGGCCAGCTCCAAGACACGTGCTACATGGGGGAGGAACAATTGTCTCAAAGCGATGGTTCTATACCTCTCTGACAACCCCACAATAAGCAAGCTATACACAAATGCCTGAAATAATGAAGTTCATCAAGAAAATGAACAGTTGGCAAAATCAAGGCTTCTAGCCTAAAGGGCTAGGCTTGCAGCTGGTCTGGCCAGTCATCAAAAAATCTGAATTTAAATAGCAGACACATTCACTGTGGCCCGTAATAAAACAACTTGGGTGTCAAAGGCTCGGGGATTTTGGTTTTCTTTATACCCTACACATCTCCTGCCAATAAAAAGAGGAAACATGCTATAGTGTTCGTGGCACATTTTGGGTAGTTCCTATTCTCACCAGTCAGTCTTTGGGATTTTCCACATTTTACTGAGTCATCACCCATCTATACTGACCTACAATGTGCAGAAAACCACTCCTGTTTAGACTCTGGAGAAAAAAGTGTCCAATCTCAAAGTTCATGGAGTCCCTTCACCATGGAAACACATGTAAAAAAGAGTATGGAATCAGATGTCAGAAGCCTAATTTCAGACTGACCCCTCAGCCAGCTTAATGACTTTGAACAATTCACCTATCTCCTCAGAACTCTTATTCTCACATATACAGTGAGAGAAAAATACCAGATTGTCTCCTGGTTCCTTTTTAATCCATCTTTTGACTTTTTGATTAATGAGTGGTACTACTAAAACTAAAACTGGGACTATAACAATAAACACTTTTTACATTAATAAAAAGTCTGTTTTACACATATAGAGCAATTCTGTCCATACCCTCTCCAAACCATGTACTACAACATTGGTCCAAGATACATCTTCTATAAAGGATACTGAATCAGTACTAGGCTGATTTATTCAACCAATAAATACTTACCAAACACCTTGCAAGCATTAGAGATAGAGCAGAACAAACCAGACAAAATCCTTTTCCATAAGAGACATTAGAGTATAGTGAACAGGAAGTGATTTGAAATTAATCAAATAGATAATACTAGGTCAGGGTTCATTTTCTAGAGAGCTATCATGAAGGTTCTGTTAATAAAGTAACTTTCAAGTAAAGATTCAAGACAGCAGACAAATGAGCTATGAAGATACTAGTGTTCTAGGAAGAAGCATTAGGGCCTTAAGAAAGAACAGTGCTAAGCATGCTCAACATGTTAAGGAAAATAACATGAGTCCAGTGTTATGAAATGGAGTGTAGGGTGAAGAGTGATAGAAAGCAAGGTTGCGTAGGGAGTAGGGGAAGAATCTTGTGAAGCAAAACCATAGATTGGTATGAACAGAGAATGAGGATCTAAATTCTATTTTTAGATTTATTTATTCTTATGTGTATGAGTGTTTGCTTTCATGCATGTGTGTGCAACATGGGTGTGCCTGGTATTCTCAGAGATCAGAAGAAGCAGTCAAATCCCCTGGACCTGGAATTACATACAGATGGTTGTGAGCCACCATGTGAACCCAGGTCCTCCACAAGAACAACAAGTGCTCTTCACCACTAAGCCATCTTTTCAGCTCCCAGAATTTCATTTTTCAAGGACTGCTTGAGCTGTCATATTAAAACTAGATGGAAGGAACAAGAGTAGAAGTAAGAGGACTAGCTAGGAAGCTAGGAGACCATCCAGAATAGGTGATAGTTCTGGACCCAGATTAGCAGCAGTGAGGAATGGTGAGTCAAAACTCCGAGATGTTTACTGAACTGCAAAACCATGATTGTAGCATGGGAGGTAAGAAATTCTATTGCAGAATCTAAAGCATCTAAAGGACACCAGATTCAAATATCCACTATGAGATCCTAGGATGAGGGAACTGCTCATCTGTCACCACTGTCCAACATGGTTCCTGGCACCAAAAAAAAAAAAAAAAAGGTATCAGACAGTGTTAAAAAAAGTATATAGCACTAGACAGTATTTCACAGATGATCCCCTTCTGCAGATCAATGGATCTCTTTTTGTCACAAAAAACTTTCCACTGCAACTTGTTTCAAAGTACTAAGTATTAAAACTTCCAGAAAACTTTATAGCCTATAGCTCTAAACAACTCAGTTATTTCCTGAGGAGACCATAGGTAGTCACCAAACTGCACAGTGCCTCAGTACCTCCAATCTAAAATACTAGAAGAAATATTTCATGAAAAAGTTCATATTTCAATAAAAATTAAGTCTGTGGGCAACAAAAAAGGTATGTTTATGAATAATATTATTACAATTATCAACTAATAACAAAAGCCAAATCTGCACTATTTCTCTAGGAAGGCCAATGATTATTCTAGAATGTGCTCTACTTCTCTATTAAGTTGCAAACAGGAATTTCTATATTTTTGCCCTAAAGCATTGCTCAGAGAGGCAACAACTCTCAGTGTCAGAAGCTCTACTGTCAAGATAAGCCTTTGGAGTCCCAGAATTCTCAACCCATGGAGACTGATAATATATAGACTATAGGATCAGAAAAGTTACATTTGGGAGAAATAAAAGTAAAGGCATGTTATAAACTGCATCTTGGCAGCAGTTTTCTCAGCTAGATCATTGATCATCTTGAGGCCTAAATTAAAACACAACATTAATCAGGCATTTGGTGTGAAAACATCTTACTTACTAAAATACAAAAAGTAAGAATAAAGATATGACAGATAAGTAACTGAGCACAAATTATATTGTAAGGGAAGCTGCAACACCTAGGAGACTAGCCTAGACATATTTATCACCTGAGTTTGCAAATCAGTTGATGTGACCTTGGACTAATTACCTAACTTGTGTGTCTCTGTCTCCCAATTGTGCCTGACTCTCCCACTCACTACAAAGTTATTCAGCTCTCTCCTATCTGAAACAGGGATGTTATGAAGCTGAGATCATGTCTCTGGAAGTTCCAAAGGTTCCCTGGAGGAAGGCACTCCAAAAACAGAGGATCTGGTCTTTAGCAGGGTAAGTAAAAATCAAGATGCTCCTGGAAACATCCACCCCATTCTGTGGTATGGAGGCTCTCTTTCTCCACAATCATTTGGCTTCAAAATTGGACAGCTGTTATGTTATGCCCACATAATGTAATGTCTTTATAGAGACTGGCAGGAGCTCTAGATATAAATGGAATAACTATACTCATACATTTTATAAACATTTAGTGATACTCTTAAATCACCAGTATCCTTACTGAAATGACTATACTGTCACCTGTCAAAAAATAATTCATATGCAGTATACAGTAGTAGAAAGTCCATGATCTTGACCCCCTGGGCAAATTCTGACCTCAATTTCTATTTCTCTATTATTGAGGATTAAATAAGGTAACATGTAAAATACAGGTAGCGTAGTCCTAGGCCCAGTAAAGAAGCAGAATACACGCTGAAGAGTCTTCCTTCTCAGGACTCTCCTTGACAAATAGTGAATGATGTTAATCTTTTAATCACAGATCCAGGGAAACATAAAATAGGAAAGACTTACCCTTTATTCCTCTTACTGCTCCTTGACTAAAACAGAGTAAACAGACTAAATTTTAATTAGGATTGTTAACATGGGCTGTCCCATGTAAGCCAGGCTCATAAACTCAAAACAATTAAGAGACTGGTTTTTAATGTTCTACTACATGCCAGTCTAGTCAATGACAGAAGCAAACTGCCCTTTGTCCTAGGCTCCAAAGAATTCCATTAGCCAGGCACACATGACTCCAGTGGGATGTGGGGTCAAAGGCTTTCTATTCCGGCCATTGTAATCTAAGAATAGAACTCCCAAGCATAGGGCAAACGGACTCACAAGGACTGTGTTCATCCACTATCCACATTACCATCTGAAGGTTATTTAAAGCACATGGTCAGAAAGCACCCCTCTGAAGTAGAGGACTGATAAGGAGAAACAGGGTGTTCTTTTAATATAGTTCTTTACACAATTTGTAAATATACTACACGTTGTACAGACCAAATGTGGATCTTGCAGTACATATCCATCCTCACTAGCTCATATCTCTCACTTGGCTTCCAATCAGCCATTCCAGAAGAAATGTCAAAGTCATTTTACAAATGGAAAGCAGGACATGTGGAGGGGCAGAACATGTTTATGCATGTTACATGTACAGGTAACAGAAACAGCTAAATCTCACTTTGAGCTTTTATGTGCTAGGCTCTCTTCACCTTCTAGCTAGTTTGTTCACACTTTACAATAAGAACATAGAGGTTCTGGAAGATTAAGCAGTTTATTCTCTCACTATAATTTACACGACATAGCCAAAATGTGAATTTAAATCCCTCTTACTAGAGCTTGTTTAGGTAAGGTGTGGGCTGAAGTTAGAGATAATGACGTTATCTTTCTTGGTTTCTCTCTGCTAATCTAAAAGTGCAAGAAACAATAATTTAAAAAACTACACTTCAAACATTAAATCGCATGCTTTATTACTGATGTTGATGTGTCAAGCAAAGAGAATTAAATAGTCCAAGTTCATCAGCAGAGCCTTTATGGACAGAAACCAGACCATAATTCCAATTAGCTAGACAAAATAGATAGCTTTCACATCAAAGGAATTTTTTTTTTTAGAAAAGATGAAAGACCTTGAGCCTTTATCTATCATTTTCGCTGTCCTAAAACCCCTACACTTCAGAGTTTCATATACAATCATTCCTTGGCATTGGTGGGGGGTTAGTTCCAGAACAGACACAGATACCAAAATCCAAGAATACTCAAGCCTCGTATAAATGGCAAATTTACATAAAATCTGAGATATTCTGACATATACTTTTGAAATACAAATTATTTTTTGCAATTAAATTTTTATTTATTTTGTGTTTGTGTGTGTGTGTATGTGTGATAGCATGGGGACACACATGACACAGTGTGCCTGTGGAGCCAGAGGACAAGTGTGCAGTTAGTTCTCTCCTTCCATCTTTACATGAGTTCTGTGTACCAAGATCAGGTTGTCAGGCTTACAGGACAAGCACCTTTATCTACTGAGTCATCTCACTGGCCCTCCCATATACTTTTAATCGCTCTAAACTACTTATAATACCTAATACAATGTGATATATAAATCATTGTTATGCTGTATTGTTTAGAAAATAGTGGCAAAAAAGTGTGTATATATTTAAGGCAGACTCAATTATCATAAACCTAACGGTTTAGAACACAAGGTGAAGACTGCTCAAAAAGAATGCTCCAGAGCAGGTTATGTCAGATGGCGGGAGTAGGATATGCTGAAGCATAACTCTAGACACATGAACTCAGTGCATGACAAATTAAAGTTTTGCTTTTGGGAGCTTTCTGGAAATTTCTGCCTTTTGAGGGAGAAAGTCTTGGTATGTAGTCTAAGCTTTCCCACTTGAGGTCCTTCTGTCTCAGCCTTCTAAGTGCTGGGCTTTCTCACCTATCTTTGATATGTGGTTGGTTGAATATAATGCATGGTTATGAAAAGCAGACCTTCTGAATCTATACCAATGGCTGACCTGATATCTTGCAGTCACTAACCCAAAAGCAAGTTTTTAAGACTGCATGAATATGAAGGTTTGTTTGGTAAAGACACTTCCTTGCCCAGATTCTCTGCTGCATACTTTTCATTGAACTCCAATCCCAAAACACTTCCAAAATAACAACTCTGAGATTTACCATACTTGGCAAAACTAATCATAATTTGTCAGATTAGGGAAAGATAATTCTCTAGCCTTCTTCCTTCCACATTTCTTAAAGAAAGTTGCCTACATTGGAATCCTTGCCATCCCTCAAATTGAGGCTAGCAATTGGGGTGTGGGGGGACAAGAAAAAAATCAGAATCAATAGCAAACCAGAAAACATAAATAAATACACTTCTAAACCAATGTATATTTTTGTTAAATTTGGAAATTACTTTGCCTAAGGACTATATACGTCACTTAACTCAGGTCTAGGACTCTACCAGAGCTCTCATTATGACTTTCACAGATATTTTCTGACTTAGTTTGTTGTTGCTGTTTTGTGATATTTGTAATTAACTTGGGGTCTTAGGAATGCTAGGTAAGTTCTCTACCACTGAGCAACCTCTACAGTCTATTTTATTGTTTTATTATTTTTATATTTTATTTGAGACATGAGCTCACTAAAGTGCCCAGGTAAGCTTCCAACTTGTGATCTTCCTACCCTATCCTCCCAAGTGGAGTTACAGGCGAGGGACATCACACCCTCCTGGTGCCTCTCTAAGCAAGGACTCCAGGGTCTGGCTCTAACCTGGTCACCACATCCATGGAGAACCTGACAGTAATTGATTGCCTTCGTTTTACCTTCCTCTCTTCCCCATCAGATGAAGACAGCTACTGGTTGGTTAACTCACAGCATCAAGAGAACTGTATTGTATAAAATTGTATAAAATATTAAAAGCATATAAAAAGATCTTGAACAATCAGAGCACATAGTTAGCATAAATAAGACCATTCTGATAACAAGTAAATGGTTTTTAAATCTATAGGCAGTGTTTTCCCCTAAACTTGTTTCTTACAAATTTTAATCAATGGTGAAAGAGATGCCAAGTTTCTATGTACCACTCTTAAGGTACAATTTCTGTTCTTCCAAGAGGGGTATCCTGTTGATATCTTTTGGAGTAGCCAGATAAATGTGGTATTTAAAGTAAGAAAAGGGGGAAATGAGATTGTGTTTTTATACATAGAGAAACGAGGAAGTGCAATGGATTATATGCAGGCCTGGTCCCTTTCAGAGAATGTGCTTGGAGAAAATGCCTTAGCAGGTCCTCTGAAGAAACCCATCTCATATCAGGTTCAATTAAAGATGTATCCTTTCATTAATACCCTGCTGGTGTGTAATTGTTAATATTAAATAATAAGTAGTGGGAGTTGATATATATTTGCCTTACTTTATCTAGAATAAGTTAAGTTCAAAATAATGATCAGTTGAGGACAGTGATAGGTATACGAGGGGTAGGAGGATGCTACCTGGACAAACTGCTCTCTATCAATCACACATCAGACAGGGAAGCCAGATGATCAGACCAATTTCCAGACACTAACATGTTCAAGTCAATGAATCTGTAGCCATTGAGTGACCGGAAGTGGCTACACTTTATAGTTGCACACCACTGTGTGCTATAATTATGTGTCAAGCATTTCAAGTGCAGCTTTTTAACTTTCAAAGCTCAATGGAACTCAAGCATAATGTCAAAGGCTGAACAAAAAGGGTACTTAAGCTGCTGAAGAGTTAGCCTACTTGGTCTCTCTCATCAGAAGCTGAACCTTCCAAACATGAGGAGAGCAGTTTCGTCTACCAAGTGCATCTGGAGGACTATACAGAAGAAATAGGCCAAGTGAGAGATCTGTTTGAGACTTGATCTATTCTTTCTTTTGAGATCTTTTAGAAAAGAGGCATCTCTTCCTCCATCTCAATATAGGAGGATAAATTTCTACCCAAACAGGAAGGTCTAGAGGATGCTACCAGCTGTCATGAGTTTCCCTATGACTTAAAGACTCTTGGCTTTAGCCATTCCGAAGCATCTTATTTCCTGTTCTCCTCTGGGTTACAGCCCAGGCTAAGAATAGCACTCCATTCATGCTACTGTATACACAACCTTTTTATTTGCAGTTTTGTCTTAAATATGTGTGAAACCCTGTTCTTGTACATTCTCCAAGGTAAATGGAAATATTTTTTAAATAGGCACACAGCAGCAGATCTATTTCCTGCCCAATCTACCAAAAGGCATTGCCAGGGGGAATTCCACTGACAGGAAGGTGGGGGAATAAGCACCCTCTCTACAAGAGACAGCAACAGGAAAACAGAACAGCATGCCCAGGACTTCATCTCTGTGCATGTTCTGAACCTAAAGAAGACCAGAAGGTGTAAAATTTGTCTCTTTAATAGGTCAAACAATGTGAAATTACCTACAAAATGTTGATCTTAGATGTTAAACAAAGCAATCCTAAAAAAACAAGTAAGATTTGTGCTGATGAGCAAGAATGAAAAATCCCGTTTCCCAAGTGACTCTACTCTAAGCAATTCCCTATTAATCTGCAGTGATCAAACATTTTGCAGAACACCCTGTGTTTTTTTGTTATCGTTGGATTTTTTGATGTTTGTTGTTGTTCTTGTTTGTTTGTTGTTTTTGTTTTTGAAACAGGGTCATGCTGTGTACCCCTGGCTGGCCTGGAACATGCCGTGTAGACCAGGATACCCTTGAACTCAAGAAATCCATTTTGCAGGACACCTTGTAAGCCAGGCCTGGCACTCCATATCCATATTCATATCCTTTCCTGACCCTTGAGTACTCACAGAACTGGCAAGTGAATAGGCAAATAAAACAATTTGAAAATTATTATCCTATGAACAAGAACCAAGTTAGAACTTTTCTACATGCCTCCCTTACATCATTTCTCAAATGAAGATCACCTGGTTATTTGCATGTGTGTCTCTGATTAGATGGTGCACATTTAGAGGGATGAACTGTTTATTTGTCTTTGAATACCCAGAATCCAGCTCACTTTTAAATTTTTTAATGTATGTATGTGTGCTGTGTGTGAGTATATGTAAAAACCAGAGGAGAGAATTTAATTCCCTGGAGCTGGAGTTATGGGCAGTTGTGAGGCACCAGTTTGTGGGTGCTGGGAACCAAACTCCAGTCCTCTGAAAGAGCAGGAAGCGTTCTTAACCATAGTCATTTCTCTCTCCCCAGCACACTTTTTATACACAGTCTATACTAACTGATGAGTCTTGGATGATTGAATGACTCTTAGAGACTGAGTGGGCTCTTTATAAAATAAAGTGAATAAGCAACATTTCTGCTAGAAAAAGAAACTTTCATTTTATAATTCAGACTAGACTACTAACTATAGAACAACACTAGAAGAAAATAGAAGACTCCTGATTATAGAATTACAAAGAAAGAGGGAGAGGAGGGACACAACATACTACACATTGCAATAAAAGATAAGACTGAAATTACCGGCTAAAGTCTGTTAACTGGGAGTGCAGCATCTTTCCCAGTTTAACATTTTAATTTTAATTGGCTTTCTTTACTTGTTAAGTACAGAATAATAGTAGTAAAAGGAGTACAAGGGTTCTATGAGTTAAAGAAAGGAAAGATAAACTCAAACCACCACACTTTCCATATGTCATTTAGAAAAGTATCCATTGGCAGGGCTAGACAGCAAGCACTACCCTTCTTCCCTGCCACCCTGAAACAGAATTATCTTTTATGAAACCAAAAAGGTATAAAATTTTTTTGATCTAATTCATTTAGGCAATAAAATGGGTAATTAAATGTTAAACTAAAGGATCAAGATGACTGCTAGGCCTTCAGAGTTAAAGGACACACACAGACATATGTGAGGAAAGCAGTCACTAGGTGACTCTTTAATAGAGCCAATTTTCTAACAAGAAAAAGTAGGCTGAAAATAAACCTCAGAGAAGTGTATCTTGGGTTGGGAGTGCCACTTAGCTGGCACAGTGCTTGCCTAGCATGACAGAGAGCCACGGTTTGCTCTTTAGAACTATATTAGACTGGGAATGAGGGGACAGGCCTATAATCCCAGGACTCCTGAAGTGGAGGCAGCAATATCAAAAGTTCACAGTCATCTCAATTTCTTAGTATGATGACAGACTGGGTTAGAGGAGACTGGTCCCTCTCCCCCAAAAAGCTCATCTTTCGAAGTTATTATTTTGATGTAGCCTTTCCCATCCTTCAAATAACTAAGGTTTTAGAAAACATCCGCACACATCTCATTCTGCTATGCTTTTACCTAGACATGAGCTTCTTTTTTTTTTCAAATATGAAAGAGTTTTTCATTTTATTACATTATGTGTCTGATGTGTGTGGGCACGTGTGCCATAGTCTGTATATGAAGTAAGAGAACGATTTTGTAAAGTTGGTTCTTTCCTTCCACCTTCAGATGGGTTCCAGTGATCAAACTCAGATTGTCAAGCTTGTAAGGTAAGTGTTTTACCCACTGAGCCACCTTGCCAGCCCATAAGAAGGCTCTATAATGACAAATATACAACGGTTTTAGCCTACAGAGTTTTTTTTTTTTTCTCACTTGGTTTTTCCAACTTTTATAAAATGACAACCATATGATTATACTGTTCCAGGCCTTCTATGGTTCTTAAAATATCTCATAAACTTTATCAGCTTACCATTAAATATGATTCTTCACTCCTCATTTGGCTGTTTAAATACTGCTTTGGTTTTCCTTTAAGCTAGAGGGAAAACTTTCTTTGAAGAATGAGTAATTATAAAACATCAATGTAAATTATTTCAGGTACCAAGAGAAAATACTATGTACTTGGAAAAGTTAAAGGATATGAGAAGAGATTTTGAAATTCCCTCCCAACTCATGTTCCAGGTCTATAATCTCCATAATCTCTTCAAAGAGTTTATATTTATGGATTCTAGGTGGGATGGATTGGGCCATTTAGTAAAAGAGTGCTTGCTGAACAAGCATGAGGAGTCACTTACACAAGAAGCCTTGCACTGGAGGGTCCCTGGAGCAACCTGACCAGCTACTCTAGCCAACTGGTGATCTCCATGTTCAGTAAGAGACCTTGTCTCAAAAACTAAGGTGGAGCTGTGGGGTGGTACATGTCTTAATCTCTGCACTTGGAGGCAGGCAAGGCCAGTCTGGTCTACATAGGGAACCTTGTCTTAATAAATAAATAAACAAACAAACAAACAAACAAATAATAAGAAAGATAGGGAGCAATTGAGGAAAACATTAACATCAATTTCTTGTCAATACACAAACACACACACACACACACACATCTTGCATAAATACAAACACACGTATATCCTACTACATGAAACAAAAAAATTATTTCCATGTATAAAAATACTCTTTTGGGCTGGACGGTGGTGGCGCACACCTTTAATTCCAGCACTTGGGAGGCAGAGGATCTCTGTGAGTTCAAGGCCAGCCTGGGGTCTACAGAATTCCAGGACAGCCAGAGTTACAACAAACAAATACTCTTTTGGTTAAATAGCATTTAATTTAGTAGTATTTAATAAATAGTATTCCAGAAAGAATAATATATAAATTCTGACTCTAAGTTAATTTTATCAAATGGCTTCCCTTTTAGCATTTACCCAGAAACTGGGAGATTTTATTGATGAGCATTAGGAAAAAGCAGTCTTAAAGAAAAAGATCCTGATCTAAGGCATCAAGCTACATGCTCCACTACAGTGAAGAATGTTTTCCCCAAGTACAGTACAATATAAACTTAAATAGGATAAACTGTTATTCCACTGCATCTCAAAAACTGCTTATTGACAATAAGATGCAACATTCACCAAAATGATTTATCACCAAAAGAACAATATAGTATAATGTCAGATTACCTACATTTTATTTATTTATTTATTCATTTCTCTTCGTTTGTGTGCATGTATGATATGTGAGAATATATGGGTGTGTGTGCACCACCCTTCCACCTTGTTTGTAATAAAGAAGTCTCTCTGTTGTTCCCCGGCATAAACCAGGCTAGCTGGCCCACAGCTGGTTTGTAAGCTTCAGGAGATTTTTCTGTATCCACCTCTCATCTTGCCACAGAAGCGCGAGGTTTAAGAACAGGCTTCCCACTCATCTGGCAGTCTTCGGATTCTGGGGTTTAAACTCAGGTCCTCACACTTGTGAGGCAAGTGCTTTACCCAGTAGGTCATCTCCCCTACTAGGTCAGATAATTTTTTAAAAGCTATTGAGTGAAGTTTTACCCTTGTACTTTGGTAAAGTTATGTAAGTACTTCTAAGTACTTCTTTGTAGTTTTGTGAAAAAGAAATTTACCACTAAAAGTAATCTAGGAGTAAGCACATAGTTTATTTTGAAAGTGCCTGCCTAGCACATACAAAGCCTCAGGTTAGAGTGCAGTACCACATAAACCCTGGCATCCTGTAGTACATGTCTGTAACGCAGCACTTGGGAGGTAGAGGTAAGACAATCAGAAGTCCAAAGTCATCCTCAGCTGCAAAGTAAATTCAAGACCAATCTGGGCTACATGAAACTTTGTCTCGAAATATATTAATTAACTTAGAAAAGGAAAGTAGATACAGGTGGTATAAAGGGGCAAAGAGGAAGAAAGAAAAGGGGCATTTAAGTGGGAGGATCAGGTAGAAGAAGGGTTGTAGTGGGGATAACTAACACTAAGGCCATTTGAAAAAAACATATAAAACCTATTTTATAAGCTTTCATATATATCTGTGTATATATTATACATATATTAAATATATAACATTCATATATTATTCTAAACCTTAGAGAAATAAAGTAAAAGTGTTCTCAAATCGCCACTATTCAAATACCAATTACAAATTAACTTCTAAAGACAGATGGGATGGAACGGCACACTGCTGTGGAAGTAAAGGAAGTCTTTATCCTAATGAATTGATCTCCTCAATTTAACTGCACATTTGATCCTGAGACCCTTTGTGGGCCTAATAACCCTAAGGAGGCCCCGAAGTTAAACAGTCCCTAGGGTGGCCCACTTCATCACAGCCATCAGGAGACAGAAAAAGGCCATTGGGGAGATTCTGATTTTATTATACAAATCACAGTAAAGTACATTTAGCTCCCCTCCTCTCCTCTATTACTACCCAGTAAAGTCGGCAGAAGTGGTAGAGGAAGTCTGTGCATAAATGAAAACAGACAAGACTGGTTACTCCTCTCTTTGAAGTGGATGATCCTCCACTGCACCTAAATGCCCACAGTACAGTCTCTCAGTTCTCTCTTAAACCCCTGTTAATCAATTTATATACAAGAACTCCAAGAGGTAAAATAAATGGTCAAAAGTCAAGGGCAAATCCAGAAGCCCTATGAGAAAAACACAGACTGCAGAGGCAGTTCCTGGAATCTCATTTCCCAGGATCTATGTGACCCTGAACATATTTCTCTGACTCTTATGTTGCTATGCAAATTGTGAATAAAAATAATCACCTCATGGAGCTTCATGAATTACCTTTTGGACCTTCTAAGGCCACTGATCTGGGAAGAACTACATGACTCCATTTGAACTCAGAGAGTAGAAACCTGGATATGAAACTGAAGAAGAATGTTTACATATGGTCTAAGTATGAACAAATTCTGAGGTAGTTGAACAGGATACAGAGCAAAGACAGAAGGTCTTACACAAGGTCTACAAAATTAGCAGAAAAAACAAGCTTGGAAATCTAAGGGTAAGGCCCACTAGAACAGGATGGAGCCACTGATAAGGGACAGATATACTTCACTGTGTCTGAAGGTGACCAGTCACTTGTCATAATTCTAGAATGTATATCCCCCTGGTGGAGATTTAAGATGCTAGTAAGACTTGCACAGTGCATGAGGTTATATGTAAAAACCACATGTAATAGGTAGAGCATGCAAGAAAAACATGTATTACACAAATGATCCCAAGGCCAGCTCTATTCAAATGAGCCAGAATGCCCACCAAATGTGACTTAAGAACATCTATTCCTTGTGTTGCAAAGCAACACAGTTGCCTTTTGAGCTCCAGAACGTTCTCCCTGCTCTGACCCTTTTCCTCCCTTCAAAGTGTCTTTAGTAAATTTATTCTGCTTGTTACTATCCACATGTTTGTTTGATGCTTTGTTCCTGGACATAAGGATTTAGAAGCCCTCCAGAGATGTCCAACATGATACACGTGGCAATAAATTCTGATTACATGTATAGTTATGATCCTATGTTTCAAGGATCCTATGTTTTAAGGCCAAATTAAAGCAGGTGTCCAGAGATCCAAAGAGATGAGTATTAAGCATTTCCATAGACATATTCACTACCATTCCACAGTTCTTTCCCTATTCCAGAATTTGGGTGGCCAACTGTGTCTACTTTAGGATGAAACCCACACTCTGTTCAGATCAGTCAATGTCTTTTTTCTTCAAAGGATATAAAGTAACCCAAGAAAGACTCAAAGAATCTATCCTAAGATGAATCAGACTTTCAAATAATTGTACCTTCAATCAAAATCCATATTCTTAAGGCAACTGTCAAAAATTGCGGCAGATAAGTAGAAAAACTGCACAAACTCCCTCAGGCTGAGCATTGCATTGGGAATCCTTTCATTTAACTTCTGGACCATATTGTATTTCTATCAATTTAAACCACAAAAGGTTCTTCTTGTAGGAAGGGAGACTAGAGAACGTGGCTTCCAAATAGTGTCTACCTCACTGCTGTTTTCTTCCAACATATAAAAATAGGAATAGTCTGACATTCAGAATTGCCTTGCAAAGAAATCAAGTTGGGTATGGGCAAGAGGGCTGTAGAGCAGCTTGTTTTGTTTTCTGTTTTTGTTTTTTTTTGTTTTTTGTTTTGCCTATTATTGTTGCAGTCATCTTCCTGACCAAGAGGCCTGAAGTTTAGCACTTTAAGTTCCCTTCTGGCTATGAGTGAGTTTGTAAAAACTGGATTTGCCTTATCTGCAGGGTTCAAAAAGTGTGGACAGACAAAAGACTAACTCTCTTAAATTCCGCTCAGAATCAGCCTTGCGCCAGCAATTAGGAAAATCACTTCCACAGACATTGTCCGAATACAACCCTTCCACCCTCTGCCTAACTCCCAACCAAGGGCCTAAGACCCACACAGCTGTTTGTTTTGGCACCACCAAACGGCTGTATCACACACATCCAGGCTGCCAACGCAACAGTTTTACATGGGTCCTCCCACAAAGGATAACCCTGAAAGGAAAGTGACAAAGTCTAATGTCTCATAGCAGCTTATTTTCACTGCCTCTCTGGCTTCCATGTACCAGAAGCTGAATTCAAACTTTCTATTGTAATACCTGGTCACAAGGACCCTTTTCATTTCCTGAAATCAACTGGGTACTTACCCTGGTTCCTAGCAAGTTCAAAGTAAGAGCTAGTTTCTCCCTGTAGGCAGTCTCTGTGGACATAAGGGCCCTTTTCACTCAAGCCAGAAAAACCTTATACCCTTAAAATGAAGCAATAGCACTATGAAAACAAAAGTACCAATTATTCAAATGTCTAAGGCTTAGATCTTATATTATTACATCCTCACTGGCTCCTACAGAGTTCTCATCAATACACAGGAATGATAACACAACAAACCTTGCTGTACTTTCATCCAGGGTCATAGAGATTAACAAAGATAATATATCATATAGCACAGTGCCTAGCACATAGTAACTGCCCAACAAGTATTAGTGACTATTGGTATTATTTTATTATTCTAAGAATGAGGTGCAGTTATTACTTAGAGATGGTCTTCCTGCAATGACTGATTCCAACCCATCTATAAAAAGTCCACAGCTAATTCTCAGTTTCTCCTGTAAACAGAAGGAACAGGTGCAGCAAAAATCCTAATCTCTAAAGACTCTCATGGATTTTTACTATCTTATATGTAGTTCTACATGCATAGCAAAAAAGCTGTTGCACCAACTATGCATAAAATGCCGTAGTGAGTGTGTATATGTGTATAATACATTTATACATGCAACCATATATATTCAATTAAGATAGATTCATACACAAATATGTGTGCATACACAGACACAGATATACTGAGCCATTTGCTAATATGCCCCTTTAATGTGTATGTGCTCATATGTACTCCAATCAACCAGGCTGCACGTTTTCCAGCGTCAGTAGTTCATAGGTACATCTACTAATTATACATTAATTATATTAATCAATTAACCATGAATTAAAAAAAATGTTTCCATAAAAAAGAAATTGAGGAGCTAGAGAAATGGCACAGTAGCTAAGAGCATTGACTGCTCTCCTAAAGAACCCTGGTTCAATTCCTAGCACCCATATGGCAGTTCACAACTATCTATAACTCCAGTTCCAGTGAATCCAATCCCTTTTCTGGCCTCTGCAGGTACCAATCACATAAGGGGCACAGACATACATGCATTTTTTTTTTAAGTTTTGGAAAGAGTCAATGAAGACAAGGCAAGCAAGACAGCAATAAAAGAGTATAGTGGTGGAGCTTAGAAATCTGGAAGCATTCTGCATATCATTGTTAAAAGATATTTAAGAATTTGCTTCATTTAAAGAAATGGACACTTGGGAAGCTGAAGCAGAAAGGATCACAGGCTCAAGGCTAGCCTGAGCTACTCAGGGAGACCATCGCAAAATAAAAACTGAAAGAGAGCTAGGGATATACTCAACAGCACAGCACTTGTTCAGCGCACTTTAGGAACAAGGTTCAGTCCCAACCAGAAAAAGGAGTGGTGGACACACACCAGCGGCCTAAGTGTGCCAGATAACGATGTCTCTAGCAAACCTGCATGTTTCTCTCAGGTTGATAGCAAATGAGGTTTTGTCCCTTAGACAAAAAACCAATTATGTAACAGAGAAAATTTGCCTAAGACATATTAAATACTACAAATAGTTACAGTGCAGGTGGAATACTGAATTTTAGCCATATTTCCAGAGACTAAGATGCTAATGCTTGTAAAAAGGAGTTATACACTGACTCCTTGTAGCTAGTTCTAAGAGTCACCTAAGCTTTG
This sequence comes from Cricetomys ansorgei, assembly GCA_026225945.1. Lineage (NCBI taxonomy): Eukaryota > Metazoa > Chordata > Mammalia > Rodentia > Nesomyidae > Cricetomys > Cricetomys ansorgei. The sequence goes on from JAMJFZ010001789.1 coordinate 2,507,888, forward strand.
GCCACAAGTCTGAATAGTCTGTCAGCTGATCAGAGCACATGACATCCTAGCTTGGCATGTGAAATGACCTCTGCTGTCCCAAAATATCTCAGGTAAGGTAGAAAATCTACAAGTACCCATGATCTAAAAGGAGTGAAAGCCCTTCCCAAGACCCCTTTAGGGATTTTCAAGATAGTTTTATTGATTTACAATGAATGCTGGATTTCTACACCTCATAACAAGAATCCTGCCTTGAAGCTGAGGCAACACTCTTACTTCTCGCCAGAGTGTTCTGCTCTCAAGATGCTGTGGGTCAAGGGAGGCAGTACAGGGACTCGTGTCAAGGGAGTGTGCATCAGCAGAGAGCCCTGTATGAAGGGCACTTCAAAGGAGTTCCAGCCATCTGGCAAAACCATTGCAACAAAAATTTAATACAGAGGATTACATTGATAGAGGGGAGAAAAATAACTACTACCACCCTCTTTTCTCCTTTAAGGAAAAGGTTTGAAAGAATGAAAAAGAAAAATAAACTGGGAAACACCATGTATATATTAAAAGGCTGGTTTTATTTTTACCTTTATGGCAAGGTAATTCTACAAGCATCATTTAACTTTCTTACTAGAAACAAAATAGAGTAAGCCAGTTAATGTTTGCATTCTACACTTCCAACTCCACAATCACTTGTTTCTTCCCCAGAAAATTAAATTGATTCTCACAAAATGATACCCAAATGTGTGCTTTCGGAGGCAGATCCCAAAACAGATGGGATTCTCAATGGGAGGATGTAGAGGCATTTTCCATTTCAATTTGAAGTTAAGAAACTGGTGGGTTTTATTTTCTTCATTAGGGGTGAACCTAAATGACTTCCAAAATCCCTCTCCACCACAAAATACATGATTTTAAAGAAACAAAAGGAAAGGATTTTCAATTATACCCGTCAAATTTTAAGCCAAGTATCAGCAAGAAATCCTAACTTGAGAACTGTCAATCAGTGAAACAGATTTCAAAATAGGTTGTAGAATCTTCTTCCCCAGAGACAGTTAAAAATAGTCTAGACAGCCATCTGTTTTGGTAGGGTGCAGCCCTTCCAGAAAGAGGGCACCAGAACAAAACCCCCCTTTCCACCCAGGGTGTCTGTAAAGAAGTGATTAGGGCTACAAAGCAAAAGGGAAGGGGGCAGAAGCCCATCTGGACCCAGGTAAAGCTGTAGAAAAGGGAAGCAGTAGAGATGTCCTGTGAAAAGAGAAGACACAAACTATAAGGAGGATTGTGTGAGGGAGGAAGAAAAACAAACAAACAAACAGCCATGAAATAGCCACTTAGCTCTGAGCTCTTTGTGGATGTTAAGACAACCTGCTTCCTACCTACAGCAGTTTTGTCTCGTCCTGTGAACTAGGAGCTCAGCCATGACTCCTTGAGGAGAGTTAATATTCCTTTCCCTAGTTCCCAAGTAAGTGTACACATGAACCCTAAACGAAAACCAGGAACTGTGAAATAAATCCACAATCTCCCTGAGTGACCAGCAGCACCTACAGCAGCACCTCCAAGGTTTCTTTTCGTCTCCCTGTTACCTGCCTTGGCTATTTGTACTCCTAGCATTCCCTGTCATCTTTAATATTTCTTTTATTGTTAGAGAAAGCTCTCTTGGAACATGGAAAGGAGTGAAATGTTCCTGGGCATTTGAAAATGTAACTCCAATAGGAAGTGGAAAGACTATCTAGTGCCATTGCCTGTGACCTTTGCAAAACTAGAATTGTCTTTTTGCCTCCAGAAACAAGCAACCATTTGTAGCCACCCTCCCCCCCCACATCTCTGTGCAGCCATCCTGATATACACATGTGGTACTCCAACTAAGTCTTTTTTCCTACCATCATGTCTTCCTGAAGCACACTGGAGTCAGTACCCAGGCCTCTGAGTACCAAGCTTTGCTGGTAGACAAAACACATGAAGCCCACTCTTTCCATGTCTCCATAATGCAAAAGGTCCCTATAGTGGGAAAGAGGGCAGTGAGGTCAAAGGGTCACTATCAGAGATTCACCAAGCAGATGCAGCCAGCAAACTAAAGAGGAAAGCAAGGAGTGGCCACCAGCTGTTGACAACCAGACTCGAGGGAGTACAACTAAATTAGTGTCTCAGGCCATGCTCTCTAGAAAATATTATTTCTGATTGGGGTTGGGGTTGCCAGCAAGGGAGAAACCTGAAGCTGAAGCATATAGTCTGGTTATTTAAAAAAAAAAAAAAAAAAGCAAGGGAAATTTGTAAGATAACTAGAAGAAAATTAATACTGTAAGGGCCGAGAGTAAAACGGGTCCTTACTGAAATCTGAGTCTATTGTATCCTTACAGCTTTCCAAAATCAGATGACATGGGGCTTTCACTTACCAAATAGGAAATGATGGTGAAAGGGGGCCCTGAAAACTCAAACAGCCCCAAAACAAATGAAAGTGAGTACTAACATAGCACAGGGATCTCCAGCCCCGAATTAGGTGACTAAGTGGAAGCAAGCCTCATCTACAAAAGTAAAGACTGCATTCTGGGTCACTTCCTGTGAGTACTATAGAGGTTCAGCTAAGGTATTCACATCTTTGCCTTGCTAAGGACAGAGCCAGTGTACTGCCACACAGCAGTTCTAGAAGCAGTTATGGTCCAGAACCAAGCCTCTGGGCAGGAAATCCTCACCCTTTGCAACATTCAAAATACTATGAGCAAAATCCAGGATATGAGAACGGCATATCAGAAAGGGCCTAGCCTCACAACTTATGGACACAGAGGGAGGGCTCTTCTAGGACCTGCCTTACATAGCTATGAAACCCAAGGTTTGCTCATTTGTCAGAGCTGGGATCTTCAAGGCCTTTGGGATTCAGTCACCTGGTAGAGGATTCAGACTAATTAAGGGCCTGGGGAGCTGCAACTAAGCAGCAGAGAGCAGGTTTCCAAGGAGGAGGCTAAGTAGACATATAGAAGTAGAACATCCTCTAGAGGTCACCTCCTCCACCAGCCCACCGCCCTCCTCCATATCTCTGCCAGCTACAGGAAAGCAGGTGCAGACAATAGTTGGTGTCCAGTTTTTCAAGCTCACCTGGAAAGAAGCCACATTATCTTTCTATACCCAGAAGCTGCAAAAAGTTCAAGGAAGAACCACAATGGAGTGACCAACCCACTAGCTTCCTATTCAGTGCTATAACTCAGCATGGGGAAGCTGGCTGACTGCCAGCAGTACTGCTCCAGAAGGATACAGATGAAAAGATGTTATCAGAGTATGAGATTGTTAAAAGAACATTGGATTAGGCGTCAAAATAATGGGGAAGGGGCAAAGGAGCATGAGGGGCATGGGGCGTGTGTGACAAAATGTTCAGTATGTAGTTAGTGCATATATTAGTCAAAATCTGTTGAACTTTAAGTTTAAAAGGCTGTGCTTTATTGCATGTAAATTACATATTTCAATATGTATTCAATTGTATATTTCAATAAGGTTGTTGGCTGGATGGTTTGGAAACAAAAGTTTCCTATGTAGCTCAGGCTAGCCTAGGACTCCTGATCCTCCCTCTTTAGCCTCCTGAATACATATTTGTGCCACAATGCCTGGCAATTAAGTTGTTTTAAAAAGAACTATTTGTTTTACATTCTGGTCCTACCTTTACTATGTAACTCAGGCATGTCACTTAGCTATTTAGTGCTTCAGTTTTCCCATCTTTTAAAAAGGATTAATAATTTCTGTGATGAAATAATTCATTTAAAACTATTTTTTATTTAAACAATTGATGTGTGTGAATGAATATGCATGTATATGTACATGTGTGTGTATAACATGTGGAGGACAGAGCACAACCTTGAGTGTCATTCTCAGGGACACTGCTCACTGTCTTTGAAACTGAGACTCTCACTGGCCTGGAGCTCACCATGAAGTAGCCATGCAGCTCAGCAACTCTCTGGTCTCTGCCTCCACAGTACTGAGATCAGAAATGCAAGCCAACTACATTTTTAAAATTAAAATATAATTACATCACTTCCTCTTCCCTCTTTTCAACCCTTTCTATATATCATTCCTTTGTTCTCTCTCAAATTCATGGCCTCTTCCTTTTATATATATATGTATATGTATATATGTGTGTGTGTATGTGTGTGTGTGTGTGTGTGTGTGTATGTGTGTGTGTATGTGTGTGTATGTATGTGTGTGTATGTGTGTCTGTATGTATGTGTGTGTGTGTATATACACATATATATATATATATTCCTAAATATATAAATACAATCTGCGCCTCCTTATAATGTTACTTATATATGTATATATGTATGTGTGTATATTCCTAAATATATAAATACAATCCGCTCCATCCTTATAATGTTACTTATATATGTATGATTTGAGAGCTGACCACTCGGTATTAGATAACCAACTGAGGAGGCTCTACATCTTCCACTCTCAATATTTCTTATTTGCCACACAGGACATTTTTATGTGGGTTCTGAGGATCGAAGTCAGGTCCTCAGACTTTTGCAGAAAGTATTTTATCAACTGAGCTATCTTCCAATCCATATGATCCCATTTTTAAAAGCACAAATCAAATATAAGATAACTATATAACTAAACAGTTGGAACCTCCTCTGCTTTACATTTCCTGGAGATCTTAAAGAATGACAATTCTATTCTGTTTAACCAATACCCATTTTCTGGTTGTTGTTTAAATATTTCCCCTACAAGACTGTGGCCTAACTATTCTCCCTCCTTGCTTTCCCAACTCTTCACTATGAAAATTTAACTGTGGTTTTATAGACCTCTGGCTGCAACAGATAAGCACGAAAAGATAGGAGCCTAGAGGCTGAGGACAACCATCAGTTCAGAATGTAGAAACCAGACAGATACCATTCCTGAAACTGTGGATTTGTCTCTTCCAAGAAGAGGGAGTAGAAATGTTATACATACATACAAACACACCACATAACAAAAATAAAATAATTTTGTGTGCATGCATGTAAGTCCAGAGGACCAAAGTTGCCATCTGCTGTCTTCAATTGCTCTGCATTTTACTAGTTGAGGCAGGGTCTCTTGGTGGACCTGGAGCTCCAACATTCTGGCTAATCTAGCTAGCCAGCTTACTCCAGAAATCCTGTCTCTGCTGCCCAGGGCTGGGGATTATACCACACTTGCCTGGCTTTTACTTAGGTTCAATGGTTCTAAAACCGGGTCCTCACATTTGCACAGCAAGTGCTTTATCCCCTGAGCCATCTGTCCAGCCCAAAATAAAATGATGTACACTTAAAAGAGTGAATGCTGCTGGCAGAAGACTGGAGTTTGAGTCCTAGCACCCATGTCAGTTGACTCACACCTGCCTGTAACTCCAGTTCCAGGAGATTTGACACCTCTGGCCTCTGAGGGCACGAGCACTCAAATGCACATGCCACATAATATAAATTACAAGAATAAATAAAATAATTCAGGTAGGTCCAAGGCAGGTGCCTGAACCTTCTAATTTTAACCATATATACCTGCTTGCTTTTCCCTTACACTGGTATCTAGTAGTGTTAGACCCTCATCAAAGCTGCATACAAGAAACACAAGTAATCACACACAACAATATAAATAAGCAAACAGCCTTTTGAATGAGGTCTGGGAAAGAACATTTTTTAAAAGATAATGCGAATAGTATAAGACATGTCTGCAGCTCACCCACCTACAGGGAAACTTGGCAAGAGCCATAAAATATCACCCAATAGTTTATACCCAGGCCTGGGAAACAGTACTACAGTACTAGTCCTGGCTAATTTTTATTGTCAAATTGATACAGCCTAGAGTTACCTGAGAGGAGGAACCTCAGCAGAAGAAGTGCCTTTATCAAGTTGGTCTGTGGGCCTATCTGTGAAAGATGGTCTGATTATTAATTGAGGAGGAGGGTCCAGTCCATTATATGTGGTACAGGTATAAAATGTGACTTTTGAAGAGAGCCAGTAATCAGTGCTCCTCTGTGGTCTGTGCTTTGGTTACTACTTCATCTCAGTGATGGAAGTGCAAGCCAAATAATCCTTTTCTCTCCTTAGATGCTTCTGGTCATGGTGTGTTTGTTTGTTTGTTTGTTTTTATTTATTTGTTGAGATAAAGTCTCAATAAGTAGCTCTGACTGGACTGGAACTCACTATATAGAATCAGCTAGCCTCTAACTCAAGAGAGATCAGCAGGAATCTGCCTCCCAGATGCTGGGATTAAAGACATATACCTCCATACCCCCAGCAGGTCACAGTGTTTATCATAGCAACACAAATCGAACTAGACCAGTGCTCTTTCAGATAAGTTCAAGCAGGCTTACAGTATCTGCCCGGGTATCATCTCCAAGTTTCAAGTGGACCTGCAGAGCTGTGGGTGTTATCTGCAAACCTGCCTTGTCATCTTACAGAGTCAGTTCTGTAATAACAATACTGTCTAGGGAAAGTTGTTACACGCTTGCCTAAATGGAATTGAGCTCCACATATACCCCGCACTATCACTCTTCCTTGCAAATATTCCTTTTATGTCCCTATGTTGAGAATATCACTCACTCTGGTTTCGCCTAGTAGAAAGAGAAAACAAGGCTCACATTTTTCCACCTAGTTTAACCTATCATCTTCTCTCTCAATTACTTCAAGAATCTTACAAATAGACTTTCTTCTGCCTTTCCACTCATTAACACCCACTTTCCACACAACAAGCAGAATAACTTTTAAAACGTACATCAGTAAGATGTGTTTCTCCCCCGCTTACTGCACAAACACACAGAATCCCGAGGGTGCCTTCTAGTCTTTGAATACTCTGGCTGTATCTGACCTTCACATCTACTCATCACTATACTTGTTCTCCAGCCTCTTTTCTCCACACCTTTGCTCCGTTCCTCAAACATATGCACCTCTACCTACTACAGCCCTTTGGACCTGCTCCTCTCGTCTTCCCTTGTATATCGCTTCTTGCTTTCATCACAATGGCAGCTCAGCCTTCCCTGCCCACAAGTAATCAAGGAAGCTCCCTCTTCCCTTCCAGGCACTCTCCACACCTCTTGCTCTATTTCCCTCAGAACATTCAAGTGTTAAATTGGTACAAAAGGAATTGCAGTTTCAGGCCATGAAAATTTTAAATTATTATACCTAGGCTCAAATATATATTTATTAATCAAAGTGGACACACCATTATAATCAATACATTCTTGCCAATGAGAAAGAGTGTAAAAATCTGTGCTTTAGTATTAGATGAACTCCTGGGAAGGATTTCCTGCATCCTGCTGGTTGTGGAAGCATTTTTCCTACAAATAGATGCCTGAATGTGGAAGTGGACACCTTTTATCCCAGCACTCAGGAGGTAGAGACAGGTGGATCTCTGTGAGTTCCAGAACAACTTCATCTATCTATACAGTGAGATCTTGTCTCAAAAAAAAAAAAAGTTGTCACGATGAAGCACTAGTCAATTGATAAAGGTAAATAATGGCAAACAAGATAAAATGGATAAAACTTTATAGCCTAATTCATTCTTTTTTATGTTTTGGGGGGTTTTGTTTTTGTTTTGAGGTATGTAATGTAGCCTATGTAATGTAGCCTTAGCTGGCCTAGAACTCAAAAGAGATCTGCCTGCTTCTCTCTCCTTAATGCTAGAATTAAAGGTGTTCACCACCACAGTTTCGTCAGACATTGTGGAGAACTGGGACCTTTGTGCTGACCAATGCTGGCTTCAGGTGTAGTACTCAGTATAGCTCATCAGTTTGCTGAGCATATTTCTCAGATATAAGTGTTCTGCCAGGACTCAAGAGGTTGTAAGTCAGACTAGCAGCAGTGACCATGCTCCTCGTATGGTGCAAGTTTGGCTTTGGGAAGTGCTTTGGAGCTTTTCAGTCTAACTACTGAGCTGACTGAGGCCAGTTGTATACTATCTACTTTTCATTGCATGTCACAATCCAATCAAGAAGTGGTTTCTTATTGTATAAAATAAGAGAGGACAACACTTCAAAATGGTGATTTTTTTTTTCCAGTCAGCTCATGAGGCACACATTTTTTAAGCATTTTTATCTTTTCAATTTGCTTTCGATGTCAAATGACCTTTGAATGCCTATGCTGAGCTTTTTAACAACTTCTCATGTAATTGTAAAAGGATCAGCTTTGGATGATTGCTCTCAATTAGTCACTAGCAACTTCCAATGGCCAGAGACTCCTCATCTTCAAGGCTCTTATATCCTTTGCAAAATTTCTTAGTCACAATTGCATGTAATTTTGCTAGCATGTCATGGGCCAAATGCCTCTTTGATGTTGTGAGCTGTCTCCGCTATTTATGACTCATTTTGAAGCTGAATAAGAAAATCATTCAAATTTGCTTTTTATCTAACACCAAGTCCACGGTATAAAATAAATAGCAAATAATAAGTCATTAGCAAAAACATAAAGCAAAAATGTGCAATAAAACAATGTAAAACAGTCTTATCAATAACTCTCATACCAAACAAGATCCTAGTATAAGATGGACAAGCATCACCATGTGTTGAGTACATGAGTTAATGAATGAATGAATGTTTTTAAACAAAATGAATGCCTTTAAAGACAAGGCAAGGTCCTCAGGGAGATAAATGGAGACCATGTCCTGGTTCATATCTGCACTTGCAAGAAATATCAAAGCTGTCAAAGAAATGTTGATTCTGGCATATGCTTCAACAAGGAAAAACATCTAAGAGATGCAGAAGTGAGCTCAAATATCATCAGGCATTGCCAAGAGGAAGATTAGATGCAGATTAAGCTATCTTTTGAGTAAGAGAAGATGGATGGATGTGTGCATATCTACATATATGTACACACACATCTAATAGTTACATACTTTCTAACTACATTTTGGTCAAAAATGGACTATGTATGTCTTGTAAGGTTATAATAGAGCTCGACAATTTCTATCTCCTAATGATATAATGGTCCTTGTACCATCACAGAACTTAACACTTAACTCACACGTTTGTGGTGACACTGTGTCAACAAACCTACTGCATTGCCAGTCATATCCATATAAAATATAGCACATATAATTATGTACATATATAATGCTTGGTAATGACAACAAATAATTATGTTGCTTGTCTATGTATTTACTAAGCTATACTTTTTACGTTAGAATATATTATTTATATAAAAAGAAACTTCCTGTAAAACAGTATGCAGTATTACTATTGGCAGCAGACTCAGACATCTGTGTTTACCACACCTCTTGTTTTGCACCAAGAAGTGAATAATTAACCCACACCTACATCTAGGTTTGTCTACATACATGCCACCATGTTCACACTACAGCGAAATCAACTAAGAATGCATTTCTCATAACACGTTCCTGTTGTTTCACACAGAGAGACCACTGGAATATCCATTGCTACTGCCTTAGAGCCCAGCAAGTGATGCAACATGTCACTTCCATCAAGACTTACTTCCTGCAGGTCTGCAGCTCAGTGTAGCTCTTCACCTAATATGTAAAGGCCTTGGGGTTCAGTCCTAGCACCATGGGAGGAAAGGACTTACATTCTTGTCTCTACAACAAATAAATGAAATGATTGAAGCAAAAACACTTTTGATTCTCTGAAAGAAGAAAAACACAAGCAAAAGCAGCTGCTGAGGAAAAGAGAACAAAAGTTGCCACATAAAAAGACAGTCAAGGTGTTAACCGTCAAATCTTCAGGTTCAAGAGACTCTAGTCTATCAATCTCTACCCTGTAGTCCTCTCCTCACTACAAGGATTTTCAGTGAGCAGGTCCTCCACCAATCAACCTTCTTATTCCAAGGCCTTTTGACAACCAAAATACTAAGCTGCTCAGGTGTGGCCCAGCCAGGCAGGCTTGTACAGGTTCCCACCACACCCAGGTTGTAGGTAGAAAATGAAAAGAGCTAAGACTTTAAATGAATTGTTAATGATTTAAGCATTCAGAGTGACATGCCTAGAAGATAAGACAAAGGGAACCCAAGAACAGTGAAACCAAATCAAGCCAAGAATACATTCAATATGGGGTGACTACAACATTACATAATCCCTGCATAAATGAAAGAAACTGCCCAAAGAAGAACAAAAATGGAGAATCCAACATCTTTAAGTACTCAAGCCCAACAGCACAATAGCTAACAAAGCAGTGCACCTTTTCTTTGAACTCTGTGGGGAGGGTATCTGACATCCTGTTTCTGTAATTGTGTCCTGTTGCTCTACAAACACTTGACTCTGGGAATGTGAATGCTCTCTATAGAAAAATGTTTAGCACCTATTTGAATCTTAGCAGTGGGAGGCACAGGCAGGAGCCTACCTTTGATCCTAGGCTATACAGTGAGTATCCAGGTATGCCTGGGATCTACTGTGAGAACCTGTCCCCAAAACAGGAGCATCTCCATGAAGTAAAAGTGACTATAAACTCTATGCTTACCGATTCTCTCTCTTTTGGTATATTTTTCTGAAATAGTCCCCCAAAATAAGAGTTTGAAAATGGACTTCTTAGTTGAGAAAAATGTCATCTTAAAAGGGGGGGAAGGGCTCTGAAAAACACATAGCCTACTAGGAAGGCAGCCAGAACACATGTGTCTTTCTTTTATAGTATTTTGCAAATTTGATTTTACAAACCCAAATTTATCTATCTTAGAGAAAAAAGACTAGTACAACACCAAAATGGACCTGTAAGAAGGACATCTAGTTCCCATTCTTATTTCTTAAAAAAAAAAAGTTTAATATTCTCAAGATACTTTGATTTGCTACTAAATAAAAAAAATTATAGGTCATGATTAAGATAACTCTTAAAACTACCAACCCTATGCCATAATCACCCTTTAAGTGCTCAGTGCTGCTAAACACCAGTGGCAGGCACAAAGTATGAAATAAACCCTTCCATTCACATTTAATTTAAAGACACCCTCAATTTGCCAATAGGGTATGCTGTATAACAACACTATTTGTAAATTTGACGAAGTTCAAACATACTTTGCTATGAAAAGCAAGTTATTGTGTCACTCAGTTCTTAAGGTGGCAAACTCCTAAGGCCACAATGCAACTGAAATGAATCAAGTGTATGCAAATCAAACACAACACAGAAAATTGATGTAATATGAGAAATATCTGTCATGTATATGATACTGTTAGCTACAAAGAATTTTCCATACATAAACTTTAAAAGAACACTATGAATTAGGTGACTATTTCATCATACATGGTAACATTTTCAAAGGAAGAAACAGAACACAAAAAAACCTGGAAAAGTTTCAAAGTAGCAAAGTTACTAAGTGACCAAAGGACTACAATGTAGGCATAGAGGGTTTTATCTGCTTTTTTATTTTTACTTATGTGTGTATGTGTCTGAGGGTGGGTGGGTGGGTCCAATGGGTGGGCACTGTCAGAGACCGGAAGTGTTGATCTCCTAAGGTGGAGTTACAGGCATCTGAGAGTTGCCTGACATGAGTGCTAGGAACCTGACTTGGGTCCTGAGGAGACCCATAAGCACTCTTACCCGCTGAGACATCTCTCCAGCCCTTGCTTTGTTTTTTTAAGACTAGAATCTGAGAAAGGAAATTTCATCTGAGAAACATGAGGAAGTAAACTGAGACTTCAAGATTATAAAGGCAGTTTAGGGGTACTCTGGGATGTTTTCAAGGCTGACAGGATTGTTACTTTGTTGCTTTCATTTCATTTTAGAACTTGTGGCCAGGCCTTTCCTCTTTTCAGGCCCCTCACTGGTGTTTTTCAAGTTCATCTGCCACAGTAAAGATACTCTGGGGCAGGTGTTTGATTTGGCTTTAATTCATGAACAGGAATATACATAATCAAAAAGGGTGTGAAAAGATTTCCTGGAGGTAAGAATATGCACTTAGAAAAAAGAAGTGGGAGGCTGGTAGATAGTGCAGTTGGTGTGCAAGCATAAGGACCTGAGTCTGATCTTCAAAGCCCAAATAAAACTGTCTAACTTAGTGGCCAGTGCTTATAATCCCAGTGCTAAGAAGACAGATACAGGATCCTAGATGCTTGCTGGCCAGAAGATAGCCTAGCCTCGTAAGTGAGGCCCAGGCCAGGAAGTAGCAAAACGTAAGGGAATGAACCCAAGGTTTACCACAGGCCTACACAAATACTCAAGGTTGGCCCCAGGCCTTCACATGCATACATACATGCATGCATGTGCACCCACCATACATGTGCACATACACTACACAAAAAGTAAGATAAGGAGATTGTCTAGAGCAAAATTAAGTGAGTTTCAAGTCCTGAAAAGAAGGCAAAGAGGCAAGAGAGACAGAGGGGTCAGCCACTCTAAGAAAGGGACAGACATTGAGTCAGTCTCACCACTATGGCATCAGGCCAGGGCAGCAGCCACAACCCACTGTTCGTAAGTATGGGTCTCTCCCTCACAGTTCAGAAGGCATCTATGCAATTACCAGGTGATGATACACATAATCCCACACCTATGCCTTCCATTAAAACCCTTCCAATTGAATACAGATACTACAAATACCAAGTTTCATTCATTCATTTCTTTATCCCTTCATTCATTCACCCAATAAACATTTACCATTTGCCAAACACTGCACTGAATATTAAGAAAACAAAGATAAGCAAAAACAGTCTCTGGTCTCAAGGAGCTCACAGCTTAGCAAGTCACAAAGGTATAAACAAATGAATGCAAATAGTGTTATTGGTATGTGCTCACTTTGTTAATTAACTAGTACAGCATTGGTACAGTCACCCTTCAAGCATGAACAGAGCCCAATAGGTTCCCCAACATGCTCAACTTGATTGACTGGCTAGTTATCATTTGCCCATCATATATTGAGGCCCAAACCAACACTTAGGCCAAAGGTACATTATTAATCACATATTTACCAGATGAGTCATGTTCCCAATGTCTACCCTGCCCAAGTCACTGTTTTGTTTCCAAGAGAAAAGAATATGTTCAGAAATTTCACCCAATTGTGTAAGAACAACCTCAAACTGGGGCAGTGCAAAAGGAGTTCACCAAAACATAGCATGTCATTTCAGGCATGGCCCAGAAAGCAATAGGTGATTCACTTTAACAAACATCCTTGAGTCAGGATTATATAGGTCAAGTCCCATTAAAGCAAACACCAAGAGACTATCCAAATTCTTCTGCAACAGCAAATAAAACCTTAATTCATGTTTGTTGAAGCTGTGTAGTTTACAAAACCTGAATCATAAAAATTTATACATCTAGATAAGCATAATCTCACTGAATCAACACAACAACCCCTAACTGTAGACCCTATGTTTCTTCTTATAGCTGAAAAAACTGAGGCCAGGTGATGTTAGGGACTTACCCCTGGGCGTGCATCTGATGGCACAGGCACTAGTACCCAAGCCTTTCAACCTCTAGCTGCTTGTTTTGCTGTGCTTACAAACTCTGGTTTGGCATTCCCAGCCCAACCAGCTTTGTTACTAAAGAGAAGGGAGTGAGAGGGGTAAACTCCTATAGCTTCCTGAAATCCAACAACTAGATGAGAAGTAACTGCAAATCACTTTGTTCAAAACAAAAATAACACTAGTAATTGAAAAGCTTTGGAGATGATGACAGAATACATCAAGTTCAATTGTTAATACCTGAAATGAACTTTTCTCTTAATACCTTTAGAATGATTCCCTCTTTCAACAAATCCTACATTACAATCTCTAATCAACTCCTCTATCAAAGAATCATCTCATCATCCCAGATTTATTAAAATTAAGATGATTAGCCACTCCTGCCTCCACACCCAGAAACAAGACTAGCACCACCCAGGCATGTTTTGCTGAACTCAGCCTCTCCCACACTCCCTGGAGTGCCTTGAAAATAACTTGGTCCTTATCCAGATCTTCAGTTGGCCATAACTTAGGTGGTAACAGTGCTTAACTTCACTTCTCTAAAATTCCCAGCTGACCTTCCGAAAAAGCTTTAAATGACTCTCAAGGCAGAGCAGCTTAGAACTCAAGGTTTTCCTTTCCTTGTTTAGTTGTGCTCATCTCCTAGAGAGCACTAGGAAAGAAAATGCTACTTAATCCCAAACACAAACACAACATGAAGTCCCCTTCTTGAAAGAACATTTCTCAGACAGAAATGTAAAGAAGCTGCAAATTAGGTCAGGTGTTTGACACGTACAGGAGGCGTCATCTCTTTTGCAGGTTTCTCTGCAACATTCCCAATTGAAGAAAGGAAAACGACAGATTTAATGAAGGGGCTGAGGGTGTACTGTCACAGTGTCACCTCAAAGTCAGGATATCTAAAATCATGTTCATTTTCTTAGCAACTGCAGTGTCTCTTCCTGACTTTCCTCTCTCTTTCTGCCATTGTGTCTGCTTCTCTCCAGCTAGAAACTCCAGCATTCTTGACTGTTTCCTCAGCCTGAGTCCTCACCCCACCTGCACAGTTCACTTTTCACATCTTTCCACGTAGTGTGGTCAAACATAGTCGTGAGGGTTAGAAAGCAAGCAAGGCTTCAGAGTTGACCTGTGGTGCAATCCCCACTGCAAACCAACTGTCAATCAGGAATCACACTTTACTCAACAGGGGCTCCAGGAACTGATACTAGCAAGAGATTTATAGCACCCAGGGTAGGGCCCTGCACAAACTAACTAGTATTAGTATGCTCTGTATGAAGAGGAGCAGGCCTTCCCCTCCCTTCCCTGGCCAGCTAGGCTGCCCAGAGCAACCAAGGAGACCTGAAATGCAACATCATCTTCACATTATTCCTCAACTCTGACTGCCTCCATTGTTCTCCAGTACCCAAGTGCAGAGCCCGGCCTGATCTTACTCCTCTGTCTATGACTCAACTCCAGCCAGACACATTTGTTGGGTGCCTACAATTCACAAACATAATGTTGGATGCTGGGAATGCTGAAATGAACAGCACCCACAGCCAACCATCTAATAACTCAAGCTTTCTAATATAGAGTGTGTGTCTAGGAGAGAGAAATGAGATGGGGAGGGTGAGAGTACATAAAACCATCATTGTATTAGGGTGTAGGAAGTGAGGCAGGAGTGGTGAGCACAGAGAGGGCTGTGGGAATGCCACTAAGGGAAGACACATGGCCTCTGTTCTGTCCTCCTACTCTCAACTTAACCAAGTCCCACTCCATAAATCAGGGTCTTATTCACTCTGGTCAACACCTCTCCCATCCCAGAATTCCTCAAGTGCTTATCAACATCACTCATTTTTAGTCATTCCCAGGCTGATGTCATCTGTTGCATTTCTGTGGGTTAATTTTTGTAATTACTTTTCTTACATACAGGCTATTTTCCTTCCCTGATTTATATGATAACAAAGGAAAAGAACATGATTCTAGACAACCCAATATTATGGAAACTACATAATAATTTATGGCATAGGTTATATACATAGAACTATTAACAGTCACTAACTCCCACAGAACATAACAATACTTTTATTTCACTTTTAAAAAAATATACTGTCCCCTCACTGCCAGATCCTGACTTCTTATCCTTCGTATCTAACCCATAATGAGAGAGAAGACCCTTGGCAATAAATATAACAAAAAACTTTCCAAAATAAAATTTTCTAAAATAGTCTTAGCTGGACATGATGACATACACCTGTAATTTCAGTCTTTGGGCAGCAGAGGCAAAAAAATTACAAGTTTGAAGCTAGGTTGATCTACACAATGAGTTAGAAGCCAACTTGAGCTTTTGTTATTGTGGTGCACATCTCTACTCCCAGCACTCAAAAGGTGAGGGCAGGATGGTCAGGGGTTAAGTCCAGCCTCAGACTGGATTACATGAAATTCTGCCTTAAAAAAAAAAAAAGGCAGTGGTCCCCAAAATCCATATAAAAAGGCCTGGCCTACACTTGTAAACTCAGCATTAGACTAGCAAGGCAGAGACAGGTAGATACATGAAGCTGACTGGCCTAACCTATCTAGCTTTGAAACCTAGCCTAATAATCAAGCCTCCCTATGACACTGAGGGATCCTGTCCAAAAAGATAAGGTTAGAACAATATTTGACATGGCTGCCTCCCCGTGTATATGCACATATGTACATGCATACCCACAAGGTGTGTGTGTACCCACACAGAGACACACACACACAAACTGAATAAATGAATAAATTAATAATATTTTTTAAAAGTACAAATTCTTTAAATAAAATCTTAAGTAGTGGACTGGAGAGACGACTCAATGAATAAAGCAATTGCACACATACATGGGAGTGGAGTTTGGATCCCCTGCTCCCATGTAAATATCAGTCAGGCCTACTGGTCATCTATAATCCCAGTGTTTGGGAGCCAGAGATGGGAATCTCCATCCAGACTAAGCTAATTATCTCAAAAAGCCAAATCAGTGAGCTCTTGGTTCAAGTGAGAGTCCCTACCTCAATATTTAAGATGGAGAATGATTAAGAAAATACTTAACACCAATCTCTGGCCTCCATAGACATGTATATATATGTGCACTCACACACATATACACACACACAAACAAAAAATATCATGGGCTAGGTGTGCTGGTATACACCTTTAATCCTAGCAGAGTCAATTGAATCTCTGTGAATCAAGGCCAGCCTGGTCAATACAGTGAGTTTCAGGCTAAACAGGACTACATAATAAAGACTCTGTCTCAAAAAGCAAAACAAGGATTGGAGAGATGGCTCAGAGGTTAAGAGCACAAGTTGTAGTTGCCGTTCCAGAAGACCTGCGTTTAATTCCTAGCACCCACGTGGCAGCTCACAGTCATAAATAACTCTAGTTCTATGGGATCCATGGGCACCAGTTACATACATGGTACACTCCCATACATGAAAAAAAATTATTTATGCATAAAATTTAAAAAATTTAAAACAAAAATTGTAAGTATATGCCAAATACAGTAAGCATAATTGCAGAACTATTGTGTTTAGGGACAATAGTGTCAACCTAGTGTTGTCTACTGTAGGAGAGAAAACACTAGACTCCCCCTTATATCTATCTAAGAGCAGTACTACTTTAGCATATCAGAGAATTGATCTTGCCCACAAATATATATATAAATTTGATGTAAGTACAAAGGTGACTATTATAAATCAGTGGAGAGAAAAGATTATAAAAGTAAGACAAACACCCATACTGAATATAAAATAAAGTTAGATCCTTAGCTCACACCATTTACAAAGATTAACTCCTGATTTATTCACAAAGAAATACAACAAGTAATGCTCTTTAAAACTCTTAGAAGTGCTGGGCAGTAGTGGCATAAACCTTTCATCCCAGCACTCAGGAGGCAGAGGCAGGCAGATCTCTGTGAGTTTAAGGCCAGCCTGATCTACAGAGTGAGTTCTAGAACAGCCAGAGTTACAACAGAGAAACCCTGTCTTGAAAAACCAAAAAAGAAAAAAAAAATTCCTAGAAGAAAATATAAGTACATTATAATTTCAGAACAGGAAAAGCATGTGTAGCCATGTGTTGTGAATAAATCAATGCCATAAAGACAATTTAATTATATTAAAAAATTGAAATTTCTCACACATCAAGGAATTCAATAAAAAGTAAGAAGATAAATTCTGATAGAAAGTATTTCAGTCAATAATCTTCAACAGCCAGAGTACATAAGGACTACCTATACATCAGTAAGAAGCAAAGAAGGCAACCTAAAAGCTCTCTGAACCATAACTTAAGAACAATGAGCCAGAAGGTGACTCAGCCAACACAAGCACCTCCTCTAAAGCTTGATAACCTAAATTCAATCTGTAGGGCCCACATGCTGAAAACAGAGAAGCAACTCCTCTAAGTTGTCTCTGACTTCCACACGCACACTGTGGCCAGTGCACATGCATGCAATTGCATGAACGCACACACCCCCAAAATAAATAAATAAATGTGAGTAATTTTTTAAAAGTTCTACTCTGGTATCTAAGATTAAAGGACAGAACATACTGAGGCAGCATCTTGTCCCCTTACGTATGTTAATATTTTATTACATTTATTGCTACGTATCATCTCAGTTTATATACAGAACTCTGGGGTGTAGAAATAATAATACCATATATTAATCTCTTCTATAGATAACCAAAAGCTTCTGAATTTCCCATTAATAATCCATAATATTATTTAAGAAAAAATCTCATTATATAAAATCTGTACCCGAGTGTTCACATTAGCTTTATTTCTAACAGTCCCACAGAGGAAGCAATCCAGGGACCTTCAGTAAGTAAATGGGTAAGCAGTCAAACAGCCACACCAGGGGACAGCATTTAGCAATAAAAAAAGACACGTACTCTATCTTTAAAATTACATTTATTTAGTTGGGAGGAAGGTGCCTCGCCCAAGTGTGAAGTTCAGAGGTCAACTTTAAGGAGTTAGTTCTTTCTCTTCAACACATGGGTCCCAGAGACTGAAGTCAAGTCATTAGGCTTTAACCAAAATTTAACTGCTGAGCCGTCTCATAACTCTATTTTATTATCATTATGTGTGCGTATGAGTGTGTGCGCACACACACACGTGTGATATGTTTGGGGTAAGGGAAAGGGTACATGTCGCACGTGCGGGAATCAGAAAACAATTTTGTGGAGTTGGTCCCTCCTTCTGGAGATTGAACTTAACTTGCCAGTCTTGGCCAGCAAGCACCAGTACCTATTTAGCCATCTCGCCAGCTTAAAAGAATGCACTCTTGAAAAAGTCAATCTTTTTGTTAACTTTTAAAATTACATTTATCTATTTTGTATGTGTTGATGGTTGTGTGTGTGTGTGTGTGTGTGTGTGTGTGTGCACACGCACGCCCGTGTGCATACCAACTCTTGCCATGACTCACAAGTGGAGATCAGAGTAAAACGTGAGGGAGTCGATTCTCTCTTCCCACCTTGTGGGTCCTAGGATCACATTTAAAGTAGCTTGCTGGCAAGCGACTTTACCCACTGAGCCCTAAAAAAGTCCATCTTTAAAGGCTACATGCTCATAAATCTATTTTTATTATATTCTTGAAATGATAAAATTATAGGTGTAGAGACGAGATTACGGGGCCAATAACTCAGGACTAGAGATGGAATGTGGAGGGCATAGTATGAAAGAGTGAAGGGGAGGCCAAGGACTGTAAGGGCACATGAAGGATCTCTGTGTTGGTAGAACTAACTGGTCAATACTTTGCCTGGATCAATGCCAAGGTCCTAGTCGTGATATTGTACTATTATTGTATAAGGTATTAACTACTGAAGAAAACTAAGGTTGTGTACAATCTCTAATTCCTACAACCACAAGTAAATGTATACTAATCTCACAATAAAGTATTTCAAAAAAGAAAAAAAGCCAAAGAGGCCTGTTGTAGTACCAATTGAAATCAGATAAAGTACGAGAATGCACTGCACATGCTACCTATGTCGCCATCACTTAGGTGGCAATTATAACCTTCCTTATCAACCACCCTCATCAACATGACTCACCATCCCCTTGTCTACAGGGCCATCCACTGTGGTCCTCCCACTGTGTCCCTATCATCTGTCCATCCCTCTAATACGCTGCAGTACTTTAAAGACAGAAACGCTTTTTTCTCCATGTGTATGCCCACGACCTAGCAGCACCACGCACATAGTAGAAGCTATATAAATGGGTGTTGGGTTGAAGTTAGTTCATTCTTCCTGTTCATACAAAGTGTCCCAACACTAGAGGAAGTGAGGATGGGAGGGGACTGGGAAGAACAACACCCAGTAGCCAAGGCCTTGCAAGAATCATGAATAACTCCTCCTTCCCAAGGGCTGAGAACCCAAATAAAGCAAAAGTCTGCACAGAGCATGTGGAGGCAGCAGTGAAGAAACCAGTCCACTCAGCAAGCTTTGTTCTCTTCTGCAAATGACAAAATTAACCATTTATAGTTTGGCACTAGAACAAGATGAAAAGGCAGGCTGGGCTGGGCTCCTCTAGAAAGGATTTTAAAGGTTAGCTGACAGCCTTTTTCCAGAAATGATTAGATTCAAGAATTGCCCAGGGACAGACGACTACACTAAACACTATGATCACTCAGAAACCTCACACTCTGCATCTGGGCAAACATATTTGGATGGTAGAGTGGAGAGAGGGTTCCCACGCCCTGAAAACAATGAGAACTCCTCACTCCTACTCCAAATAGTTTGAGCATAAAAAGGCACAAGCAGTTGCTTTGCTGCTCCTAATGTTATCGGATAATTTTTCAAATTCTTACTCAATTACATATCACTCTTATCTGCAATCTGCACAAGCCAAACAGGCCTGCTTTCACATCAGCCTACTAAGTCCACAGAACACAAGTATCCCTCCCAAGTAATTCCTGCTCTCATAAGCATGAGATCATTTTACATCAAGTCTGTGTGAAGAGTTAAGTGTATGTGTATCTGTTTAAGTGTGTATACATGTTCTTTTTCCACTAAGACCAAAAGAAGAGGAAAATGTGAGGCAAAGAAAGGCAAAAAACCTAGGGAGTTTCTGTTTCTGCCAGGATAATGATTAACTCTTTTGCTGCTGAATCCAGAAATGCTGGCATTTCTGGACTAACAGTCTTACAAAATAGTGTAACACTGTCTCTCCCACTCCCTCTCCCCCTCCTCTCACTCTCTCCCTTTCCCCCTCTCCCTCCCCCCTCCCTCTCCCTCTCTCCTTCTCTCTCCCCCTCTCCCTCTCCCCCTCCCCCTCTCCTTCTCCCTCTCTCTCTCCACATACACATATACACACACACTTAGAAAGATGTAACTTGCACAAATCAGTAAACTAAATCCAACCTTTGGTGGCCAGAGTACTACTGTTGTTTGAGGGAGAAGTAGGTATTTAAAAATTGTGTTATTACTAGCTTTAACTCACCCATATCAAAAATTTCATTAATCCAAGTAAAAGATGCCATCTATCCCAAATGCTACAATGTTTGGTTTAAAATTGCTGACAGCAAAGCAATGAGACAATTTACATCACCACAAATCACTAAATAAATATAGATGAGGAGATACAGCACAATTGACTCTAAGGATGCCTAAAACATACAGCCTATTCATGTCACTTAAAAGATGAAACTTAAACCAGAAGTAAGAGCTCTTAGAAAAACCCCGGACAGGTCTAGTCTGTTTTCTATCTTTCTCCTGAGATAATAATCAGTATCTGTATCTGGACTCTGTAGTAACTCACTTAATGCAAACCAAACTTTTGATCATATATCCTTAAAAAAAAAATAGTATTGCATCTTTTTACTTTCTAGTTAAGAACTGAAAATTCTGAGGGTGCAACAGCTTGTTCAGGATCAGGTAACTCATCTTGCAATACCCTGAATGTATTTCTCAAATGGTACAATGATGAAAATATGAGCCAGAGTTATTACTAATAATGCTCATTTTAAAACAGGCTGTTGCTTAGCCTATCTGTTGGGTGAAAAGAAAAAAAAATAACTGTGAAAACATTTCAACTATTCCTCCTTCAATTTGTCCACCTATGAGGCACATCTTCCTATCAAACTGCAATATCTAAGCAAAGTCCTCTCCAAGTGCTGTCTGGTCAGTGTCACTCTACCACTAGCTGGGGTCCACCTTCTGTGTGTGCAAGAGCCATCCAGGTACAAGCAGTAGAGCTAGGAAGAGTGTTGTGCTAAGAATAGCTTTTGTACCCATAAGAAGAAATATACCCTACAAGGGACATCTTCAATATTTTAAATAAGCAGGAAGAATGAGCTCTAAAAGCTTAAAAAGCAAACAAACAACTTAGAGCTATTCTCATTTAACTCCTAATTTCACAAATGAGAACACCAAGACACAGTCAGGATAAGTTAAATATGTACCAGGAAGACATTTAGAACATTGTATTAACTCTCTCTTTTTCCCCCCCACTAAGACACTGGGAAATAAGAAAAGTCAACTAAACATGTAGACATCTCAGAATATTAAAGAGTCTTCAAATGAATTCTTATGTTGTTGGTAGTGGTATTTTGAGACAGGGTCTCCCTAGTCCAGACTGGCCCTGAACTCACTAACTCCTGATCCTCCTACCTCCGCCTCTCAAGTGCTAGGATTTCAGGCATGTGCCACTGTATCCAGCATCCAAATGAATACTTCCATTTGAGCCTCACAGTAGTATTAAGTCAGCCTGGGCTCATGTCCTGTTTTCATCACTTACTACTAGCCTGCTTTGGAGCAAATCATGTAACCTCATTTTGCTTCATCTGTGAAACCAGGATAATAATAATAGTTACCTCATAGAGCCATTGGGAAATTCTTGAACTAATTTATGTAAAGCTTTCAAAACACAGCTTAGACTTATGAAGTCCTTAATAAATGCTAACCATCATCTTCATTACTAGTGAAAGCCAGAAATTGTTGTCCCTATTTTGCAAATAAGAAACACAGCTCCAAAATTTAACTACTTCTAGTAAAGATGCCTCCCAAAGAGCAGCTTACTCATCCGACAAACACACACACACACACACACACACACACACACACACACACACACACACACAGGTCGGGGGGGGGGCGGAGAAAGGTGTATGAATCTCTTCAGAAACAGGATACTTTTTATTAAGTTCCTAGTATGACATGTCTCCACAAGTGTCATCCTCTTTCTTGGGTCCCTTCGTTTTCTATGCTCTGTCATCCTGTGGAATTCTGGCCATCCCAGCCACCCAGGGCTGATGCAGTCTTCTCCAGGAAGACCATTTAGATCCTGCCTTCCATCATGATTCTAACTACAGAAGCTGGGTTCAAACAGCATAGATAATGTCAAGTTCCACAATTCCTTTTGAGTTACCTACCTAATGATTAATGTATTTAAACCAAAAACAAACTGATGGGGGTGAGATTCTGCCTTCTACTAACCGATGGTATTTTTTTAAAAAAAAGAAAGAAAGAAAATAAGAATGGAATCAGCACACATCCTAGCTGTTTTCCTTCCTCAGGAATATATATTTCAACTTTAAGACCATCCATTCACAATGCACAAATAAGGTCAAGACTACTAAACACCAAATGACTTGAAAAACCAAGGAAGAGAGCTTTCCTGTTTGTCCCTTGGACCTTTCCTCCCCAAGTGCTACAGACTATGCAGCTGTTTCTAGCCAGGTAATAGCTCTTGCAAAACCCATGCTTTGAAACGGTATCCTAACAATTCCTTGTGCAAGTTAATGCTTTTAAATCTTGGTCAAAACAGACAGAAATTTTCTCAAATTGGGATTTTTTTAGTACCTATTAAAATGGTAAATAAGTCCTGGATAAGTGCAGAATGTGCTTTGCTACAACTACAAAAAGGCTTTACTTTTGTTTTAAACTCCTGAGAATTTCACACTAGACATTTTTCTTGAACAGTGGCTTACATCAGTAACTTAGCACTCAGGAGGTTGAGGAATAAATATTACTACAAGTTCCAGGCAGCCTGGGTTACATAATGAGTTCCAGGACTACAAAGCAAGACACTGTTTATAATGATAATAATAATAATAATAATAATAATACCTTCTTTTTTAGGTGGAATATTTGATTGAAGAAAGATGAACAGCTCATATATAGTTCTAGGACATTAGATTCAAAAGAAGACTAAGGTGTGTGTAACAAATAAGAACCATATCTCACTTGCAGGGGAGCTCCATCATGCTGGATAATCAGTATTTGTCCTTATAGAATGACAATATTCACAATGATTAATCTATTTTGAATTTCAAGTAACATTAGAGAAGGGAGTGGGCTTTTTCTGCACTAGAGGGGGAGATTGTATAAGTATGATGACATGGTAATATGTCAACTCAAAAAAACAGTTCAGTTTAATTTATGAGTATTTTTTGGTTGTGAGCTATCCTTTAATGGCTGAGCCATCTCTCTAGCACTAATTCTCAATATTTTTAAAGTTCTTAGTATGTGCTGGAAGCTGGACACGTGCAAATAAATAAAGGAGGCAGCAATATTGCATCTAAACCGAACTTTAAAAGA
This sequence comes from Cricetomys ansorgei, assembly GCA_026225945.1. Taxonomy (NCBI): domain Eukaryota; kingdom Metazoa; phylum Chordata; class Mammalia; order Rodentia; family Nesomyidae; genus Cricetomys; species Cricetomys ansorgei. Next base: position 2,531,708 of record JAMJFZ010001789.1, read on the forward strand.
TGACAAAACCTATCAGGCCCAAGGAAGAGAACTCAATCCTAGGAGAGAACAGAACGTGGACAAAGGCATGACATAGCGTGATATAGTACAGAAACTAGAGACAGTTCAGCTCTGCAGCATTCTGAAATGTAAACAGGATAAATGGGAAATAATGGGTATAAGCAATCTTGTATGCCATGACCTAAGTAGAATAATGAGTGTTTGTTTGTTTCTAATCACTTTGGTGATTTATCAAGGTCAAATTTTAAAACTATTTGTAAAAGAAAGTATATTTCTAGGTCATCCTTTTACTCATTCATTATCATTCTCAATAAATATTTACTAAAATCCACCATTTAGGCTATAATAGTATTCCAGTTATCTTTCCTATGTGGAACTACCTCATAATGAGAGCCATTTATTTAGCATTTAATAGTTGTCATACTGAGTTGATATTTTATAGTACATTTGCAATGAAGAACAAGGTAAGTCTTACCTATACATCACAGAAGATGCTTCAGAGAGAACTTGAGTAATGAGCAAAAAGGTGTACAAGACTCCAACTCAAGGTTAGTTCCAACACCTACATTCTCTGTACTGTATAAGACAACACTGAGACATTCCTACAAGCCATTAGGGTGGCAGACACCTATAATGCCCACACTAAGGAAGCTAAGGCAAGAGAATCTTAAGTTTAAGGGCAACCTGAAGACCCTATCTCAAAAAGCCAAGAGGGCTGGGGAGATGGCTCAGCAGTTACAGCTTGCCTTGCAAGTAAAAGGACCAGAGTTCAGGTTCCCAGAACACAAGTAAATGTTGGGTGAGCATAATTGTAACTTTGGAAGACAGGGGATCCCAGGAGTGGCTAGTGAGACTAGCAAGCTGTGGGTTTAAGAGACTCTACCTAAAGAGGATGAAGTAGAAGAGCAATCAAGGAAGATTCTTAACATCAGCATATGAACACATGCACCCACGCACATGCAAGCACATATATAAGCTTGTTACATACACCAAAAGCAAAAACAGAGAACTTAACTTCTAGTAGAAGAGTGAAATAGAAATATTCAAAACATAAGGCAGTACAAGATCAGTTCCCTAGGAGCTGTATTGAGCAGAACTACGAGGGTGAAACAGAGGAGTCTTTCTGGTCATAATGACCACAGAAGGCATCCCAGAATAGATCTGACTAGAAGGGTGTGATTTCAGCAGATGAGCATAAAAGGGTGGGCAGGAAGAGAGAAACATTCCATGACAGCACTCAGAACCCAGACTCTGGTGACAACCAAGGTTCTAATGCCTGTTTGCAAGGGGACAAAACATTTGCAGGGGCAGACCCTGAGGAAGTCACCAAATGACTTACACCTATTTTCTTCATTAACTAAATGTGATGGCAGTAATATAATCCTTGTGAAAGGATTATGAAATAACCCATATAAAGTATTTGGGATAATGCCAAGTGCAGGGTAATCCCAAACAACATTGTAGATAGTAGTGAGTATGTTAAAGGAATGACAAGCAGTTCAGACAGATCCCCAGTTCTCTGAAAGCCAAAAAGGAAAACATAGTAGAAATGGTAGGTTGCAACAAGATGGAGAACAGAGTTCATGTCTACCTAAGAAAGCTGGTTTCTATTCAGCAGGCAATGGGGAATCAGCCATTAGGGGAGAAATCATATCCACAGCCTTCAGAGAATCTCCCACAGGAGTCTCCAGTTCCTCCCCTTGGCATCTGGCTCACTTATGACCCTTTCTAAAGCAGTGTGATGGTCTGGGGATTGGTTTCAGCAAAGTCTAAAGGAAACATAATTGTCACTTGTCAGCTCCTAACAAAGCAAGGCCAAGAAGACTTTTCTTTCTTCTCTCTCTGTTATACACTCTCTCCTAAAAATACAGTAATGGCTGAGATAAAATTATTACGTCAACCCCCTAGAGACAGTTTGTTTTCTGTTCTTTTTCATTAAGGTTGAACCAATTTTCTAGAAACCAGTTCAGTAACTTGCAACATTATTTATTACTTTTTAAGACTTGGTAATCCCTGGCTTTTACCTTTTTGTCTTCAAATTAATCTGTTTTCCCATGCATGGTTATGGTTCTCATATTTTATATTATATGATAATGAAAAAACCATTTAGGGATGTATGCTAACTAACATTTGTTTATATTCACTATCTGGGCACTGATGGTTCCATAGATATATAAATTTCGTACTTTTTTTATTTTTTAGTGACAAGAGTTTCATGTAGCTTAGACTAGCCTCAAACTGGTTATGCAGCCAAAGATGACCTTGAACTTCCTGATACCCCTGCCTTCACCTCCCTAGGACTGCAGGGCTGCACACTATCATACCAGGTTAATGTAGTGGCAGGAATCAAACTCAGGGATGCTGAGGATCAAATCCACAGCTTTATGCATGTGAGGCAAGCATTTTGTCTATTTTTCAACTAAACTATGTCCTCAGCCCTAAATCTTATGCTTTAAATATGTACAGTTTATTAAATGTCTTTTAAAACTTAAAACAAACATTAAAAAAAGCTAGCTGCGGTGACATACACCTGTAATCCCAGCACTCAGGAGACAGAGGCAAGAAAATCACTGCAAGTCTGGGGCTAGCCTGGTCTAAACTGAGAGTTCAAGATCAGCCAGGGCTATCTAAAAAGACCTAGTCTCTAGATATAACAAGATGATTCGGTAAATTGTTTAAAACAAAAATGGATTAATTAATGCAATTACTAAAAAGTATAAAAACTTAGCGTTAATAACTTAATAATGCTCAAATTAAGAACATAGCTACATATTCATAATATAAAAATATGAATGCATATATTAAAGCTTTAACTCTAAAAAATTAGTTATTGAGACTGATAACTGTACTTCATAACTGTAATTTTGCTACTGTTATGAGTCATAATGTAAATGTCTGATATGGAGAAGATCTTAGGAGACCCCTGTGAAAGGTTCATTCAACCCTCAGAGGGGTCATGACCCACAGGTTGAGAATCAATGGTACAGAACATGTTTTAAGAATGGAAATTTGGGGGGCTGAAGAGATAGTTCAACTGCTTTTTCAGAGATCCCAGGTTTGATACCCAGTACCCACATGATGGTTCAATCTTATAAAACTACAGTTCCAGGAGATCCAATACTCTCTTCTTGCCTTTGCAGGAATGAGGCACACATGTAGTACACAGGCATACATGCATGTAAAGCACGCCTACATACAAAAGTATAAATGTTAAATTAAAAAAGAAAGAATAGAAAACCACCTATGTTCATAACAGCATTATTTCAACAGATAAAGGGTAGAAGCAACCAAGTGTCTATCAACAAATGACTGGAAAAACAAAATATGACAGATATATTCACAAAATGGAGTATCATTCCACTTTAAATATGTGACAGCATGCATCCATGTTGTCACCTTAAGGACAATATATTAAGCAAAAAAAGCCAGTCACAAATGGGTAGTAGGTACACGCTGTATTCCTCTTATATGAGGTGCCTAGAGTTGGAGTCAGAAAGTAGAGGGGTGGTTGCCAGGAGCAGGAGATGAGTTCGTGTCTGGTGGGTACAGAGCTCTAATGAAAGGAGTTCCATGGACAGATGATTGATAACGGTTGTAAAACAGTGTTGATATAGTTAATGAAACTGAACTGTACATTTCTTATGTACTGCATAAATGAGCTTATGGACTGTACAAATCTTATGTGAATTTAACCACAATTAAAAAAAATGAGAGTTGTTACACATTGTATTATTCTATAATTTTTAAAGCTCTCATTATTTATTTTCAAACTAAATTTCTTCCAAAGTAACTTTCCAAGGTTCCCACACTGTTTAAAATTGTCTCCTTGAATTTTATTACTAGAAATCATACATTGACTATTTTTCCTTTCAGCATGACATAGTATTTTCCTAATGTAGCCATCAGAAGTTAGGATGTGAGGTAGACATGACTCCCCTAAAGAAAGGCTTTATTGCACAAGAGGAAACTCTACAGGGACCACACCGCAGCTCAGTTTTCTGGGGCAGACAATAGGATTTAAAAATCAGCATCTGGGAGCTAGCTGATGCTGAAAATACACCAAGCCAGGTCATATTTGATAAACTTCACAAGGGCTTATCTTTGGCATTCTGCCTGAGTAGTACAAGATCAATGAGATCCCAAAGGACTTCTCCCAAGGAAATTTCTGCCCCTGTTCTTCCTAGAGAATGCCCGACATGGCAAAGCTAAGGGGTATTCATAAACAGTTTCCAATCATGCTGCTCTGCAGTCACAGCATGGCCTAGCTCCTAGAGTACCACCCTCCTTCAGGGTCTTGCAATTCTAGGTGCTTGAATTTTTTCAAGAGTTTCATTTTCTTCTCGGACTCCTCCACCTTATTGCTGAGTCTCTCTATGTTCCCTAAATGAGGGAAGAAGAGCACTCATCTCTCAGGAAGATGGCAGCAACTGCCGGAGGGTTCCAAAGAGATGGTTTACTGTGGCTTTTCACAAACTGATTACATTTAAAGTTCCCTTGGGGAGTAAGAGGCTGGAGACTGAGAGCAAAGACACTTTAGGGAAAAGACCTTTGTTGGCATGAGCTAGGAGCTTCTCAGCCTTCCCCTGAGAACAAGCCAGTTTAATACCACCAACTGGCATTCCCAAGCTCAAGTGTACACACAATATGACTAGAGTTGAAATTTTATCCTCAGCTCCCAAAGAGTACTAAGAGTTAAACTGTTCAGGAAAATTGCTTGTGGTTTTCCTATCAAAATGCTCCAGATACAAATCATAAAAATTTAATTTCTCTGGCCATATTAGTGTACACTGTAATCCCAGCATTTGGGAGGCCATGGTAGGAGGATCACTGTGAGTTCAAGTCTAACCTGGGTTTTATATATAGTAAAACTGTCTTAGCAGATATTTGTGCGTTTGAGGCCATCCTGTTCTATATAGACAGTTCCAGGACAGCCAGGACTAAATAAAGACACTCAATCTCAAAAAAGAAAAGAAAAAGAAATAAAGACCCTTTCTTAAAACATAAAAATGATAATAATTTTAATTCTTAGCTCTGTGATGCATGAAGCTTTAGTAACAGAGAGGGGAGGGAGAAGAGAACCCTAACACCTAATTAAAAAAAGACCTAGAGGCATCGTGGGCAGCAATATGAATTCACCCAAGTCCCACACAATCATCACCAGTTATGTTCCACTCTTCACGGCCATCCAGTGCTCAAGTGCCAGCAAAAATGCTAGCAGGCTAGAGGTCAAATGCACCAGTTTCTAATCATGAATCTGATCAAGGCTGACAAGAATCTCCAGAAATTCACCTATATTAAAAGCACTTTATAAATCTGAAGAAAAAAAAAAAGCTATGTAAAAAGCCTAAGAATCTCAGTGCTTCTGAGTTGGACACTTCATGAAAGACATGAACTTTTCAAAGGAATCCAAACACCCACAAACCAGAAACAATGGTGGTTTTTAAGAAGGCAGCCACACAGCAGACTGCATAAGGAGCATTGCTCCTGCCATTTAAAACAACACTGGGGTAGGATTGATGCTGAAACCTCAGAAATTCTTCAGAGCACATGCAAGCAAATGTTTTTAAGGAGACACAAAACAATAGCAGAGAGTCCAAAGTCTATTTAGATCTTCTCCATTCAAACAATTCTGACTAAAATGGAGAGACACATAGAACAATATTTTCAGACAGTTTACCTACTCATACATAAAAGGAAATTAATGTTGAAGGAATATGGGGGTTTTTTTGTTTGCTTTTGGTTTGTTTGCTTTTTTTTTTTGGTTTTTTGGTTTTGTTTTTTTTTTTTTTGTGATGGTGCTCTGTTTTGGTTTGTTTTTGTTTTTTGGATTTTTTGTTTGTTTGTTTGTTTTGGTTTTGTTTCTAAAACATGGTCTCACTTTACTCCAGGCTGGCCTGGAATTCATTATGTAGTCCAGGCTGGCCTAAAACTCTCAGCCTGCATCAGTCAAGTGCTGGGATTACCAGCAGGAGCCATCATGCTCGGCCAAAGGATTTAAATGACAGGCATATGACACATTTTGTTACTCCTCGACAAACTTTAACTAGAAATGTTTCACTCCTACTCTGGTTTCCTAGCATTTAACAGCTGGCGCTTTGAGGGTGACACTCAATGTAGCCTGACTAGTAGGCAGGACAGAAAGCAGCTCCCTGAACAGGGCGGACTACACAGTCATTAGGTACTCACAGGCGCCAGGTTTGGTGCTACATGATTTCTACAGACCAGAGCCTTTTTCTCTCACAGGAATAGGAAATGCACTCTATTTTGCCAATTTTCCAATTAAGAAACTGAGACTCAGACAAGGCATGTAACATAGTAAAACAAAGATTTAAACCTGGATTCTCTGCCTCCGACACCTTTACTTTTAACCACCAGACCAAAATGACTGCTAGTGCCACAATTTTTTAAATCTTGGCATCCATAAGAAACGTAGGTTTGGCAGCACCGAGTTCCACAGAATGCATAACATGCTGAAGCCCTCATAGCGTGTGGGGGCTCACACCTGCACTCCCAGGCTCACAAGACTGACTGAGGAAAGCTGTCATGAATTCAAGGCCATCCCAAGTTACAGAGTGAATTCCAGGCTAGCCTGGCCTACACATTGAGACCCTGTCTCTAAAAACCAAAATAAACAAAAAACAAAAAAACCACAATTTTTTAAACAGCTGAAATTCTTAATTCTGATAGAAGGTCTAGAAGGTCGGATAGTAAACCACAGAGTCAACCCCAACCTCAGGCCCTTTGAATTCAATTTCTATAGCAGTGGTTCTTAATCTTCCTAATGCCTTTAATACAGTTGCTCATGTTGTGGTGACCCCTAACCATAAAATTATTTTCATTGCTACTTCCTAACTGTAATTTTGCAAGAGTTATGAATCGGAATGTAAATATCTGATACGCAGATGGTCTTAGGTGATCCCTGTGAAAGGGTCATTCAACTGCCAAAGGGTCAAGACCCACAAGTTGAGAACCACTGTTCTATAGTCTTCCACCAGAAGTACGGTTCTAGAAGGTAAACTCCACAAGGTTCTGGAATTCTTTTTCACTCATGTATAAAGACCCAGGGCACAGTAAACAGTTAATAAATAAAACAAGGAAGTAAAGCTGCTACCTTTGATTGTGTGACCTTGAAAGGGTTTCTACCCTCTAATAGCCTCAGTTTCCTCATGCCATCAAATGATAATAATACTTCCTGGAGGGATGTGACAATTATACCAGACCACTCATTGGGATGTGATGGAGCATAATGAACACCCAAAGCAAACTATTATCAAACCACTACTATTATACTTCACCTGATTTTGCCTTAAGAATTTTTTTTCACAGTGATCAGATGCTTATTTTCACTGTGAAGATACAAAAGTCCATAAAACTACTTCTGCCTTCAGATCTGCTACCACCTAGCTGTGTGACCTTGAACAAACCTCTTCAGTTCTCTACATTCCCCTCAGCTGTAATCTGAAGGACTAACCCAAATCAGTTCCAGAAGCATTCATGGGGCACCTCCTTGAGACAGAAATCAGGGTCAGCCACCTACAAAATTCTACACTCCTGAATAGATCTAATCGATGGAAAAAATATTGACACAAATCAAGTCTCTCATCTGTGGCAGGGTTAAAGAAAAACTCCAAATAGCTAACTGCATTACATCATCTCAATGAGCAATAAATATTTGTAAATACACAAAGTATTTAATTTAAAGGCACTCATGAGAATTCCATTACCCATTTTTAAGAAAATCAGCAGATGCTGATACCTATCAGCCCTGAACCTTCCACACAAAAAAAAGAAAGAAAGAAAGACAGAAAAGAAAGCCAACATATAAAAATCCCTTTGCGCCTTGGTCAAATGGTGTGTTTCTGCAGAACAATCTGGGAAAGTCAAAGTTATTAACACTCCTTAAGGCAACAGTTAAGAATAGGATGCATTTTTTAAAAATGACTTATCTGGCTAAAACTGTAGGGGGGCATTGCAAGAATAGAATACTGTACATTTGGACAGGACATAGAGGCCAGTAGCCATTGTTTACAAAACCAGGCTGGGATTATGAATAGTGACAAGAGGCCAAGATCTCAGTTATAACTCAAAACCACACCTCTCTCAATTCCAATCCAACTGAAGCGATCATCATTCAACTACCCCATCCTCGTAAGAAAACTGACCAATATTTGCAGCAAGTGGATTGAAGTCCCTTAGGACATCTCCTGCATTGACCAAACTGATGATACATATTAAAAAAAAAAAAAACCCTGCATACACAATGATGACATCAAACTACCTTTCAACCTTCCAAGAGATAAGAGGACTGCCCATTTCACACTCTACCTCTAGCCCACACCCAAGGCAATCATTAGAGGGAAGACATGGCCTTTCCCAAGTCCTCTAAGATAGAAAAAGGTCTCCTTGCATTGGTGCAGGGAAAGAAGGAGGGGCCCCTCCCTCTGTACTCTGAAACAAAGGAAAAACCCAGAGCTCCAACCATGTGGTATAACATTCAAGGCCACCCACCTCTCCCATTTCCCAGCTAAAGTCTCAATGGGCTGGAGCCACATGGCTCTTCCCAGTGACTGGTCAGGAAGGGGCAATGCCTTGCACAAACACATGCCAGAGCTCCTTCAAAGGCATGGACACCTCTTAAGGGAGATGCTGGATAAGGTAAAGCTATTTGGGTATGGAAATCGATTTGAGAAACCAATTTAAGCAGAGGACTAGATGAGGAGACAACACTTGGTTTCTCCAGGTCTACATTCTGCCTTGCCCCTTCACATTTTGCAGAAAGGGAATTAGACCTTTAAAAGCATGTATTCTGGAGCAGAGGGTGACAACACAGACGGGTTAAACAATTAATGTCTTCCTATTTTCCAGTTTCAGCACCACTCTAAAACCCCAACAGCTCAACTCTATTCAGGTTTTAGGTGAGGGTGGAAATCAGTTCAGACGGTCTTATTCCTTCTGGTCTGTGATCTTTGTATGCAGGGTGACCGTGGGCCAGGCAAGTCAAGGTGCACACAATATGGCTAGGGACTTCCTGATTCCAGTGTCACAGCAAATCTCACGCTTTAATACAGTACACCAGAAAAACCCCGCCTCTCCCAGGGCTCTCCAAATGGTATACCCTTCTCAAGGTTGCCTTTCTGTCTGGAATGCTCTTCAACCTTTGAAAGAAATGTCCAAACACCTGTCAGATTTCAGCTGTCCTTCAAGGAAGCCTGACTTGAGATACCCAAAGGCGATTTGCAGTTTTTTTCTGAGAACCTTCTGCCCCTCCCCCACCATGTCCAGCCTTTGGGAGAGAGCTGCCAAAATAATGGCCAGCCCCACAAAAATACTCCTAAAGCCCACTTCCAGGGCCTGTGGCCCCTGACACTGTTGATCATTCCAAAGCTCTGATCCACCTATGAAACCATCTCTGGGGGTCAACCTGCCACCTGCTCCACCCAAGAAACGAACGCCCTGAAAATTGGTGTTGCAATGCATGCCTCACCAGTTTGTAGAGCAAATGCTCTACATTATGCTAATTTTCAAAATCCTTACCTTTGACCTGAGTGTCATACTCTGCGATGATCTCCTTATCCTTTTTGAATTTGGCTGGAGACGTCATGTTTTCCTTCTTTCTTCCAAATTCGAATTGTGAAGTGATAGATCCACGAGAAAAATCCAGTCACCGAAATCAACTCCTCCAAGGCCACTTCTCCCACGGGCAGAGAAAGCCCCGGCGGTGGTCTCCAGAGCTCCGGGGAAGCTCGGGCGGCGGGATAGGCAGCCGGCTACCGCACACACATGCAGACTGTGGGCGCTGAGGCCGGGGTGGGGGAGTGGGGGGGGCGGCGGCGGCTGGCTTCTGTACTAAAACCCTAGCCACAGCCGCAGCATTAGCCAGGAGAACTGCAGCGCCCGGAGGCTGGCCTGGGGTCTGACATCAACGACACAGGCGGGGAATGGAAGTCCTTCCGCACAACATGGTGTAGGAGATGCGGGGGTGTGGACGCGCCCAGCTGTGTCCCCAGGAGGGAGTGGGTTTGTCTCGGGGTGCCAGGGGAGGGCTAGGCGTGCTTCGCGGGGTGTGTGTGTGTGTGTGTGTATGTGTGTGTGTGTGTGTGTTACCAGCTCAAAGATGCTGCAAATCAAATCCCGAAAGGGTGCCGCCGCAACGCGGAGTGGATCGGAAGTCGTTTGCTCCGGTTCACTAGCCTGTAAATGTAAGAAAAGGGGGGAGGGGGCGATCAGTCCGAGGGCAGATCCTAATCGCAACAGGGGTGGGGTCGGGGATGACACTCGGAGTCCAGCTTTGGCCCATTCATCTTGGCCTAACATCGCCCGCTCGGCCCGAAAGCCCGGCGTGGCGAGGTAGGGATGAAAAAGCTCCCTCCAGATTTTGTTTTAAGGCAGAAAGAGAACACTTCGGAGCAGCCGGCAGCGCGTGCTCCGGGCGGGGACTGCGGCGGGAAAGCAGAGCTGCGGGTGGGGACTGCGGCACCTCGGTGCTTCCCCGGTCCAGCTAGCCAAAGAGGGGCCCTCCCGCCCAGCTCCACAACGCGGCCCCTGACCCCCAGCTGGGGCACCTCCCAGACATCTACAGGATCAATACCAGAGAGGATAAACCAGACAGGCACAACTTTTCTTCCCCTCCCGCCCCTCCTCCAGTTGTTTTGTTTTTGGTAACTAGCTTCTCCTGGCAGCAAAACCGGGGGGGTTTGGGGGGGGGAAGCGACGCTGCAGGAAGGGCCCGCTCTGCACGGGACATCCAGGAAAACAATGTGGTCCGCAGAAGCAGGAAACAGGCTAGAGGCGAGGGTCTAAACCGGGAAAACCCGGGGATGGGAGGCAGAAGGCGGTGGTCGCCTCTCCCAAGCCATGGACCAGGGTGTCTTTAAATGGCACCCCCAATGTTTTTTGTCCCCCAAGCCCAGGGATCACAAATACCGCACCCAATCGCAGTCGGGTGGGAGGCATCAGTGAGAGTTGCTCCAGGAGGCGCGGGAGGCGGCTGCAGGGAGGCTGAAGGAAGGACTCCAGTGCTGTGCAGGGCCCCTGCCTCCTAGGCCGCCCTGTCCCCGCCGGCGCACAGGCGGCTCCAGGCAGTGTCGCCTGCTCCCGGCGGCTGGAGGAAGGGCCGCGCGCAGGAAGAGCGAGCAGAGGCCGCGCGGTGCGGGCGGGCAGGAAGCGGGAGGCGGGCGTGAGGTGGGGTCCTGAGACGGGAGACAGCCCGGGCCAGCCCGAGCCGCCCAAGCTTGGACGACCAGAGAGGGCGCCGAGAAGACGGCTTTGGGGGCGAGGCAGCGGGGGGGGGGGGGGGAGCTGCGACACGGAGTGCAGGGTGTTGGCAACTTTGGGGAGTCCGCTTGAGGTTTGGATATCGGAGTGGGTGGAGAGCCCTGGGAGACAGACTGGAGGGCTGGACGGATAAAGAGCCCCGCAAGCCGTGAGGAACACCCCATCTTTCCGGGTCCTGGGCTGCCAGCCAAGGCTGGGAGACCGGGGACGAGGCCAGCGGACCGTTACCGCGAGGCCCCGAGGTGGACCCGGCCAGCCGTGTGCAAAGGGGCTGCAAGAGGGCGGCGTCGCCGCGTGAGGACAGTCCTCGGCCATGCAGGGATGGGCGGGGAGATGAGCAGTCCTGAGAAGTATTATGGGCTGCACTGGGGGATTTGGAGGGTCGCTTGCCGAGGAGGGCGGTGTGAGGACCGCGGGCGGCGGCACCGCGAAGGCGGCGCGGAGAGCGGCAGCATCCGCGCCGCGTCCACCCGCCCAGTCCGGGTTTGTTCAGTCAGGGCAGCAGTCTCGCATACGGAGAGGGAAGGGGAAAGGAGCCTTTACCTGGCTCTGCCGCGACGGGTCCCGGGCCCCAGGATCCGCTTCCCACTTAGCGCTCTCCTCCCCGCCACCCTCTTCTACGCAGTTCGGCCCCCCAGTTCCCTAAGGAGACTCCGCCAACTCCGCAAGACCCCGCCGGGAAGCAGAGCCCACCCCCCTGCCAATCACCGCCCGCTTTCTATCGACCGATGGGGCCTCTAGCCAATAGGAATAACTGATCCCTAGAAGCCAGGAGTAGGGGCGGGGCTGACGAAACTTAGAGGTGTGACGGGCACTAGCTGCCTAGGCGCAGTCCCAGAGTGAGCTCCTCCCCAGTCTGTGGAACCCTAAAGTAGAAATGATGGGCGGGATAAAATGGAACCGACAGCCAAACACAAACTCGCAAGAGAAGACGGGACCAATCGGACCGGGGGAGGGCGGATAAAAGTTTACCCAATAAGCAGTAAAGACCGGCCTGGACCGTAAGAGTATCTACCAATAAGAAACTCGGGGGTGTGTCTTCCGAGTTCACAGGAGGGAAAGAGGGTTTACCCAAGCGGATGCTGGCCAATGACTTTAGAGGCTGAGCCAAGCTGAACCAATCAGAGAGCCGATCTGACCTCCGCACCGTTACTGGGGGCGGCCTCTGAGCTCACGTCAGGAGAAGGCCCCTGGCCTTCCAATGTGGGACTGAGGCGAATTCTAGCCCTCCCAATCGGTGCTCGGCGCAGGTAATTCAAACTGACAGCGGGTTAGAAAAGCAGAGAAAGCGGAAGAAAGAGCAAAACCCGGCGTGTTCGGTGACTGACGCCAGCGTGGACAGAGCCTAATAATCCGCGGCCTCTCCCCCCACCTCATTGAACACCACCGCTCGCTCTGAAGCGGCCGCCCTGGGAGAGACCTTGGGGTTACAGGCCGCGAGTGCGAGAGCTGAGGGAGCGCAGACGCCGAGAACCGCGGTGCAAGGGAAGGGGCCCCCGGCCGAGCTCTGAGGAGGGGGCGCAGAACAGGGCCGCGGCCGGCGTGGAAAGAGCTGAGGGGCGTTGAGTTCTGTGAGGAGGCCACGTGGAGCAGAGCAGGAATCGGAGCGCTCTGCGGGCGGGGCTCGCGCTGGCAGTGGTCAGCGAGGCGAGGCTTTAAAGGGAAGAACCCACTGGGAACCGGGAATCGCTGAATTCGGGGGCAGGAGCTGAAGAGCCAAGGATTCTTGGTGACCACAGAAAGAGAAGGCTGTTGTTACGGTTCCCTTCAACTCCACTTGTCTCTCCCCACCTCAAACTCTATTCTCTTCCCTCCCCAATTCAAAAGGAAGTAAAATTTGCTCTTCCCACTCAATAAATACTAATTTTACCTTTTCACCAGGAAAACAGAACTGTCTTCCCAGTTTTACACATTAGAGATCTCCAGGCCTCCAGACTTGATTGTTAGCCTGGGGGAATCAAAGTACAAAGGGCATTGTTTGTTTCTCCTTTCAAAAGTCTGCACCTCGTTCTACGCCGGACGCTATGTCTACCAACAACTGTACTTTCAAAGACCGATGCGTGTCCATCCTGTGTTGCAAATTCTGTAAACAAGTTCTCAGCTCTAGGGGAATGAAGGCTGTGTTGCTGGCTGACACTGACATAGACCTTTACTCTACAGACATCCCTCCTACCGAGTAAGTCAAGCGGGTAGCCCTTTAACTTACTGGGCAGTGGATGGCATGGGTCCCTGGGAGTCAGGGTAATCATTTGGTGTTCCAGCCACTCCCAACTGTCTGAAGATTCCCTTGGAGTTTATCTAAGTGGGCAGACAGTCTGGACAAAGTCTGTGGTTTACCCAAAGTGGTCAGTACTGAAGTCATGCTTCTAGGCACGTACAGTCACATGACCGTGACCCTGCATCCCTTAAGTTGGCTCTCAGGCTCAATGCCTTATCCAAACACCCTTTCTCGCTGAATGAAGTCTTTAACACGCACTTGGGAAGAAGTGGGTAATAACTCATTTAACGTGAAATTCAAGATTAATAGTGATAGTGAATCTGAACGTTTTAAAATATAGGCAAGTAAAGCTATATATATCCTCTTCACCCCTTGAGATCTTTTGTGAATCGTCATAAGTGTAGTCATCATTTATCACAAAGATAAATGAGATAATATTTTAAGTATGTGTATGTGCACCTGTGTGGTGCCAAAACAAAAAGCACTAGATGATTTTAGAACCTAATGTCCCAAAGGTTCTGTGATCCGATGTGTTGTTTTAATTAGATACGCTCACACACACATTTGAAATAGTCTATCTTTACAATAGCTGTGGTCATAAGGAAGTCTCAGATGAGTTGTTACATGTTGAAGTCCAGCAGAGAATCAGGTCTTCTGCATTGCTTAGTTTTCTTTGTTGAAGTTATAATCGCAATGGATTCCTGTGCTAAGATCTGTGTGAATCAGTGAATGCATTGGTTTTTAAGATTTATTATTTTTTATTATGTGTATGTTTGAGGAGGATGGATATGTGCCCTCAGAAGCTAGAGGTGTGAGATCCTCTGGAGAGAGCAGTTGTGAATTGCGTGGTGTGGGTGCTGGGAACTGAACTCCAGTCCTCTGCGAGAACAATACATGATTTTAAACACTGAGCCATCTCTCCCGTTCTCACATTAAATTGTTTTTTTTTAGTAGAAAAATATGCCAGATGTTTATAGTGAGCACAATACTACCCAACTCTTACAAAAAGAACTATCGTTTTTTTTTAGAGCCTAGTTCAGCTCTGAATTTATGAAGTTTGTGCCAAATCACAATCTAAAGTGCCTTTGGTGGTGAGACTGTGGAAAAATCAGGGCCCTTGCATACTGCAGGAATGTGAAATGGTAAAGCTGCTGTAGAAAAACAATTTGGTGGTTCTTTAAGTATTTAACACAGAATTACCATGTGGTCTGGCAATTCTTCTGATAGGTATACATCCAAAGAATTCAGAGTAGCCTCTTGTATTCGTAACAGTATCATTCACAATAGCTAAGAGTTAGAAACAACCTGAATTTCTATTAACTAATCTAGTAAGTGGATACCCAGAAGGTTGCCTTAAAGGGAAGCAATCCTGTCACATGCTGCCATGGGGATGAACCTAGGGTACATTATACTAAATGAAATAAACCAGTAGCCAAATGGTAAATACTGTGTTACTCTGCTTATGTGAAGTATCTGAAGGAGAGCAGTGATAGCTAAGAGGTCCAGAGAAGGGGGTGGGGACTTGCTATATAAGTATAAAGTTTCAGTTTTACAATATGAAAATGGTCTGGAGAGTCATCCCACGACAGTTTGACCATATTTAATACTTTTAAACTGTACATTTTAAAAAATAAGATGCAATTCTGGGACTATAGCTCAATGATAGAATGATTGCCTAGCATTCATAAGGTCCTGAGTTCCATCCCTAGTGACACACACACACACACACACACACACACACACACACATGCATACACAAAATTTAAGAGGGGGATATATGGCAAATTTTAATCTTTTTTCAGAATCAAAATCTGTAGTATATTTGACTGTCTGTAAACTTCTTTGTCCTCCAGCACAGTGGATTTCATTGGAAGATGCTATTTCACTGGAATCTGCAAATGTAAACTGAAGGACATCGCATGTTTAAAATGGTAATTTGTGGCACTGTTGTAGATAACCTGAGTTTGGAAGTTAGATATTAACACCAAAACCTGCAGAAAGATTCAGTGAGCTGCATTGAACATTGATATAACCCAGGCAATGAGCCATTGAAAGAACATTTGTTTCTTAAGAGTTGTTTCTTAAAATTGCATTCATTTTTTTTTATGTGCATGAATTTGTGTGTATAGAGTATGTGCCATGACACATGCATGGAGGTCAGAGGACAACCTGTGGGAATTAGTTCTCTCTTTCTATCACAGGGAACCCAGGGTTTGAACTTAGGTCCAAAAGCCGAGAAGCAAGTGCTTTTACCTACTGGGCCCTCTTGCCAATCCTAAAACTATTGTTCAAAATAAAAGTTTTGTGATACTTTACAAATAAAATTTGTAGTTTTTCAAAGTGTATTTGTAAATATCTGCTCCCCGATAAGCCCATATAATCTAAGAGGTCAACAATGGGATTTACACTCGTAAAAATCAGGGAGCAGGGAGATGGCTCAGCTGGTAAAGAACTTGCTTCAGAAGTGTTAGGGTCTGAATTGGAGCTGGATGTGGTAGCATGCACTTGCAGTCCCAGCTCTGGAGAGCTGGAGACAGGACGATCCATGGAGGTCCCTTGTCAGCCAGCCTAGCTTAACCGACAAGCCTCAGATTTCAGTGAGAGACTCTTCTCAGAAAACAAGGTGAAAGGCTCCTGATGAACTAGACCTCAGATTGGCTTCTGGTTTTTACATGCATGCACGTAATCAGTACCTCCCCACCCCACACACAAATCAGATCTGAGCCCTGCCCTGTCCTTGTTCTCTGTATGATCTAGAGTAAACTCCTTAAACTTCTAAAGCTCTGAAACTTGGTTTCTGGTTTTTTTTTTGTTTGTTTGTTTGTTTGTTTTTCTTTTAGACGCAGGATCTTATTCTATAACTCAGGCTGGTCTTAAACTCACTATATAACCCAGGATAGCCTCTAATTTCTGGCAACCCTCTTGCCTCAGCCACCTGAGTACTGGGATTACAGATACAAACCATCATACCCAGCTTCTTAATTAATTTCTATCCTCCCTGCCTCTTTTCTTCCACCCTCCCTTCCCTCTCTGCCTTTCCTTCCTTCTGCTCACTGCCTACCCCCAACACTGCCTCCTTCACTCTGCCCTCCCTTCCTGCCTTTTTTGAGACAGTGTCTATGTAGCCAAACCTGCTCTGAATTTCCTGTAGAGTTGGAATTGTCCTCCAAATCACAATCATCCTGCTTCAGCCACTCCTAAGTGCTGGGGTTACATGCGTGTGCCACCATGCCCAGCTTCTTAATTTCTGTGTTAATATTTCTATTTTTATGATTAAACACTGGATGTGAATCCTAAGTATAAAAAGAAATGTACTGGGCAGAGGGAATAGCATATGCAAAGATCCATAGCAGGAAGCGGTATAACATGTTCTGTGAATATTTTAAACAGCTTGGCCAGTGGGAAGCCATTGAAAGATTTGACAGGGGAGCAAAATGATCCAATATAACTCCTCTGAAATGTTTGCACCATGGAAACAAGGGCTTGGTTTTGCCCACTAGTTTTGTTCACTTAGCTCCTAGAACAGCACCCAGCATATAGTAGAGGCTCAACAATTATTAGTTACTTGAGTGAGTGAATAGAATAAATGAATGAAAGTGGGTGGTAATTGAATCTACATATTCGTGCAGCATAGCCTTACAAATAACTGTTAGTCCTAGCCCGAGAACAACTTTGGTTTTCACTTACTTGCCTGGTAAGTGCATTGTGATTAGAAGGCATGCATTCTTTGTAGAGTCTTGCAAAAATGACTGGTCCCCAATCTCACAAGGTACAGAGTTACAGTAAGAATTTTCACCAGCAGCCGGGTGTCGGTGGTGCATGCCTTTAATCCCAGCACTCAGGAGGCAGAGGCAGGTGGATCTCTGTGAGTTCAAGGCCAGCCTGATCTACAGAGTGAGTTCCAGGACAGCCAGAATTACAACAGAGAAACCCTGTCTCGAAAAACCAAAAAAAAAAAAAAAAAATTTCACCATTAAGGTATAAACAACCCATGGTGTCATTAAAACGAAAAAAAGAAAAAAAAAGGAACTCGACATTCCCTGTATGCTCACTATAGTTAGCACGAGGTTCGTGAAAAGAAAATGCGAGAATGAGAAACTTGGTGATCTGCTGAGGACAATAAAACCCTTTTCAACTCTCTCTGGGGGCTAGATATTTGCCTTGTTTCTGAATTCCTCCAAAACCACTGCGGTTAAATGAGAGTTGCCGTTTCATGTTTAGTTTACAGGACTGGCGCCCTCGCCTACCTCCATGCTTTGTTGAAACAATTTTTAAGAGGTTGGACATGCAAAAACTCACCTTGTCACAGTCCTGAGGCTACCGAAATCCTTTACCCATAGACCTGAGTTTATCTAATATATTTTTTCTGTATAGTACGTTAGTTTTGAGTACTTCCATGGTCTGTTTATTAGCGGACAAATGCTTCCGTGCTCCAGGTGTTACCTGCTGCAGGTGCTACCTACTAACTGTTTTGTTTTGTTTTGTTTTTAAAGTGGGAACATAGTAGGCTATCATGTGATTGTTCCATGTAGTTCCTGCCTTCTTTCCTGCAACAATGGACACTTCTGGATGTTTCACAGCCAGGCAGTCTACAGTATTAACAGACTAGACGCCACTGGTAAGAATCAATTGATGTCTACATTCCTTGTAACGTTTCTCTGTCAGTACCTGAGGGGAACCCCCAGAAACCTTCACAGCAAGATTGGCTCAGTAAGAATGAAACACATTTAGTCATGAAAACTATCTGCCAAAACTCACCACCACTCATTGCATTGAGGGAAGGCTCCAAACTTATCTGGATTTCTTAGGCTTTGTCATTGTCCTTTCGGTTTTGGTTGTTGTTTTGGTGTTTTGTTTTTTTTTTTTTCTTTTTTTGAGACAGTCACACTAAGTAGACCAGGCTGGCCTCTAACTCTCAGTAATTATAGGTATGTGCCACCACACTTGGCATATTGATCTATTTAAACTATCATTTACTGCTGTGAGATAGTACTGTAATATATATCCTGATTCCAGCTAGCTTTTGAAGACATTAGATGGATAGTCAAGGGTGTGTGCACTTGCACACATGTGTGTAAAAAAGGGGGGAAAGGGGCTGGGCAGTGAGGAATAGGGAAAAACCTGAGTAGCCTCTTGACTTAGTAAGGCTTCTATTGCTGTGAAGGGACACCATGACCATGGCAATTCTTATAAGGAAAACATTTAATTGGGGCTGGCTTACAATTCAGAGGTTTAGTTCATTATCATCATGTTGGGAAGCATGGTGGGGTACAGGCAAACATGATGCTGGAGAGGAACTGAGAGTTCATCCAGATCCTCAGACAGCAGGAAGAAAGAGTGAACCACTGGGCCTGGCTTAAGCTTCTGAAACCTCAAAGCCCACCCCCAGAGGCACACTTCCTCCAACAAGGCAACATCTCCTAATAGTGCCTATAGGCCTATGGGGACATTTTTATCCTAACCTCCACATCTCTATTTGATAATTCTTTGAGATAAATACATTTTAGGAGCTGGACGGATGGTTCGGTGTTTAAGAGCACCTGCTACTCTTGCAGAGGACCAGGGCTTGTTTTCAGCACGGTCTGTAATTCCAGTTCCAGGGCATCCAATGCCCTCTTACTTCCACAGGCACCTGTATGCTTGTGGTGTACTTCTAGACAAGTAGTAGGCAAGCATACATATGCATAAAACAAATTTTAAACTATATATAGATATAGATGTACATATTCTAAACATGTATATTAGTAAGTTACAGTAGAATTCTAGTCAAGGGAAATATTTAAGGTCAATGTGTTATACAAATTGTTCTAGTTAGGAAATACGCTAGGAGCTAGGGAGATGGTTCAGTGGTTAAGAGAGCTGCACAAGGATGAAGACTTGAGCTTGAACCCCCAGCCCCCATGTAAAAGCTAGGCATGACTGAGTATACATGTAACCTTCTTCACTGGGAGACAAAAACAGGACCTCCAAAATAGCAAGCTTCAAATTCAGTGAAATACACTGATTCAAAAGCATAGAGTGGTGTGTGTGTGTGTGTGTGTGTGTGTGTGTGTGTGTGTGTGTGTGTGTGATTTGCTTTGATAGACCAAGAGATCATGAATTGCAAGTTAGGTTGTCAAGGTTTTTAAATTCTCCAATCATGTTTGTGTTTTTAAGTCTGATTTTTTTTTTTAATTGTCTGGGATTCAACAGTGGCTCTTAGTCTTTCACTTCAGCCTTTTAATTTAAAACTATATATGTTAAAATGGCCATTTTCGAGCAAGAACCCCTTTAACTCCCCCAAGTAAAATACAGGCTCCTAATTTAGGCTTTTTACTTTATATTTGTGTTACCCATGGGACACATTAAAGAAAGTTTCTGCTTTGATACTGCTTTTCCTGCTTCACAGGATTCAAAACACAGGGTGGAGATTTTTCAGTTTTGATTTACTTTAGAATATTGGTCAATTTTTCAAACATAAAAGACCAGTATTCTTTCATTTGCACTGACTCTAATCCATGAGAAACAAATGTATCACAGGATTTCCTTCCTCCTTAACAGAGAGAGGAAGGTGGCTCTTCTGTCAGATCCAATCTCCTCATTTATTTTTTCTCCTTTGAACCAATTGTGCTAAGTTGCTTCATGGTTCCTGAATACAGACTCTAAGAATATCAAACTTCTACTTTGTAACTCTAATATTGTGATTTAAAGTAAGATTTCCGAGATGCTTGTCACAAGGAGATTTCTAATGGTTTTGGAACTGCCCTTGAATCACCTGAATAAGTAACACCAAAGAAATGTATATACAAGTTGTATAAAATTCTAGAATGTTCATCATGAAAGTTCTCTAAGAACTCTGTGTTAGCCTTAGTGTTAGTCTCTTAGTTAGCCTCCACATACAAATCTAATTTCCCAGGGCTTTTCTAAATATGATTGGAAAATCTCAGCTCAGATACCCTAAAATCTCTGCAAATATCTTCAAAGGTATTGGGCTCTCCATTTACCTTTATGAATTCTAATCTTCGCTTAGATTTTGGCCTAACAGTTCCTTACGATCTGGTCAGCTCCTCTGCGCATGTTACCAGAAGCAAATCACCATTTATTCTCGGGATGGGAATTAGGAAATGGTGTTTATACTAAGCAATCCAGGCACAAAACAATTATGGAAAAGATACCTATATGTTCTGTTGCTTCAAACAAGGACTAAATTCTTGCTCGATTAGATTGCAGTATCTCTGTCAAACAAGATAAACTTGTTTATAGCCACTGCTTCAACCATGTACACGTCTCTTTTGATGCTAAGGCAAATTGAGCTCAGAAATGATAGGCTGTATTCTCAACATATTTTAAAAGATTTAAGCAGACAAGGTGGCTCAGCAGGTAAAAGCGCTTGCTGCTTTTTATAAGCCTGATAAACTGAGTTCTATCCCAGTGCGGGGTGGAGACTGGAGAATAGCCTGGAAGTTCACGCACCAGCACAGCTGGAATATACAGCTCAGTGTAGTAGAAATAAGAAAGATCCTGCCTCAACAAGGCGAAAGTAAGACTCCCAAAGCTGTCCTCCAATCTCCACTCCACATGTGTGCCAGAGCATGTACACAGATGCCCCCACCCTACACCAGTTAAATTAAATTAAGAATAAAATATTTTCAATGAAAGAGTCTACAGAATAAAAAAGTAAATGAATTCAATCTACACCACATGTCAAACAGGTAAAACTCTGAAATAAGATGAATGATATAAATTAGAAAAATACATACAGTATAAAAATTTTAGCCAGATACAATGGCACATGCTTGTCATCTCAACACTTGGAAGGTAGAGGTAGAAAATCAAGAGTTCAAGGTCATCCTCAGCTACATAATGAGTCCAAAGTTAGCCTATACTCTATGAGGCTATCTTGAAAAACAACAAAATTTTAGAAAACACAAAGCAGTAGTGTCTGTTGTCTACAGTGTACACTTACAGTAGAAATGCCAATAGCAGCAGAAGCTGGATACAAACCAGTCTCCAAGCCCTGGCTCATTCCGTGCCATCATGTGGCCTCTGTCTCAGTGTACAGCAGATACCCACAGGTGCTGGGTCTTCTTTTGCTCACACCTCCAGCTAGACAGCATGAGATTGTCTCATGAGGGTTTTTTATTCCCTCCCAATTTAGTACTTCTAGTCATCTCATTATCCTGTTTGACCTAGTACTACATACCTCTGCTGGGTTCTTTGATATGAAATATGATTATTCTCTGTCAGCGCTGTTCTAGATTATTATTTGTTATAGTGAGTGTTGTAAACTAGTCCTAAAGGTTACAGCTCTGCCTTGACAGCCTGTAATCTAAAGCCTGCCTACTTCAGGAAACCATACTTTAACTGACTGCTTTAATCCCGATATACTGGGGATTGAACCTAGGGCTCATACCTCCTAGGCAAGGGCTCCATCACTGAGCTATCCCCCAAAGCCTCTTATAAGTTGTCCAAGATGGCCTTGAACTTGCAATCCTTCTGCCTAAGTCACCCCAATAACTGGGATTATAGCCTATGCCAGCAGGCCCATCTTGTTTTGATCAGAAAAATTCTATCAGCTGCTGTTCCATATATTGAAGAAATGACTCATTTAAAAATTTCCCTTGCACCTTAGAAAAAGGCACTCAGTCTAAAAGAATCTTGTGCAAGCTCTATTCTTAACATCTTTGAAATATATTTTAAAATTATCAATGTAGAATATGAGTGCCATTGTGTAGCTGGAGCCAGGGTTGGAGCAGATGGGGACCCCAGAGTTCCTTTTGAGCTCAAGAGTCTAACGTCAGGCTCTCGCTTTAAAGGGTTTAAAGAATGCTGATGTCGTAGATGGATAATAGAAGATAATTTTATTTGTAAGACATCTTTACTTGCCATAGTCTTCACTAGTGGTGCCATAGTTTATATGAGAAGCTTGCCATATAAAGTTTTATATGTCATGTTCTGAATTGTAATAAGCACTAAAGAATTTTATGGCCTCTCACTTTCAGGTGTAAACCTCCTACTGTGGGGCAATTTGCCAGAGACAGAAGAATGTACCGATGAAGACATGTTAGAGATTTCAGCAGAAGAGTATATTCGGTGAATGAATCATGGTGTATATGTAATATTTTATAATCTTTTCTATTTAAAATATTTAATTGGTCAATTTTAACATTGCTAGTAAAGATTTGCCAGTGGTTTAAAATAATGGAGGATTTACTGTTTTATTTGTGATTTCAAATTAATTACCACAATTTAACTTAAGCCAATTCTTTTCTTCTATTTCTGCTGCCTCCTCTCCCCTACCTGTCTTCCCAGGATTGGTATATTCTTGACTTCAAATAGGAAATTTCACATGTCATTCAGCCTTCCTTCCAAATGGAAAGAGTTTTTCTACAACTTGATGCCAGATAGCATAATTCTATATTCCTGAATAAGAATATTAATACCCACTTTCTATGTCAGCCACAAAAAATTTGAGGCTCAACTGAATATAATAAGGATTTAAAAAAAAAAAAAAAAAGAAGCAGCCTTTCAGGTTTCCATGGGTACTGTTTATCATATGCTGTATTGGTAATGACTACTTTGACGTGGAAAATGGTGTTAGACATGAATTCGTCAGAATATTATCAATGCATGCTGATTAGCAATGTTAATTATTTACATTCTTCTAAAGTCATTAAAGATATTGTACCAGGAAAGCCAGATAAAGTCAACCTTCATCTTTAAGTTATCCATTCCTTAGAGATTTTTCTGTGAAAAGCAAATTTTCAATGAGTGGTCTAGGTCCAAAGCCTACAATAGAAAAAAACCTAAAGAAGTGATTACTTGAGCCACTATACACTATAAAAGAATTTCCCCTCTTTCTGCATTGTTTATTTTTGTTTTTGAGACAGGGTCTCCCTGTGTGACCCCAGCTGGCCTGGAACTCACTGTGTAGACCAGGCTGACCTTACATGTATAATCCTTTCCCTCAGACTCCCCAGTAGCTACACTGCAGACCTATGCCCGGGCCTGGACTGTTCTTAATCTTGTACTGGAAAAAGTGGATTTGAAACAACAAAAACGAAGCACATTATATATTCTTCAGTTAACTTGTTCAATTACAAAGAAAAGGAGTTTAATGCTGACGTTAAGACTGTTAAAATTCAAGGCTAGGCTTTGATAGACTTCATCTGGTACTCATTCAGCTCAGGTCTTCCCATGCTGTGTTTGGCTTGGGTGCTCTGTGAAGAGGCAATGCCAGACAGAGGCACACTGACTGAAATAAACCCAAAAACTCCATTGCAGCTGGACAATATTTCAGATTACTCAGCTACTTTTAAATGATTCTTTTATAGGAAAGCCCATTTTAGGTAGCAAATGAATTCATACATTTTTATCTAGAGAAATACATTCGTGGTGCTTTCTTTTTTTAACTTTTTCCCCCTTCAGTACTAGAGAGTGAACCTGGAGCCTCTGGCATGCTAGACTGGACTCTATCACTAAGCTATACCTTTTAAAATAAAGGCAAATTACATAGTCTGGAAAGACCAAACCCAAGTTATGTGTGTGTGTGTAGATTAAGAATATGCTTTCTTGTGCTGGCATAATTCATAGGTTTAATTCCATCTATGCATTTGTCATCCTTTACTATTCTAGTCAACAATTTGTATTATTCTCCTATCATGTGGCAAGAACTGCACAATAATGTGCTCACACTTGACATGAGGGTGAATGCAGGACTGGAGAGGGGGTCTAATTCACTGCGGCAAGTGAGTTAACAAAGGCACGCTTTAAGAGCTGAGTCCAGAGACAAAGCACAATCATCCTGAGTAATAGGAAAGAGTGGGAGTTGAGAAATTCTCAAAGAAGGAATAATACTTGAGACAGGCGTTGCACACAGGAATTCGCCAGCTGGGATGAGAGTTTAGGGCAGAGAACATATGAAGAAATGGATGAGGAAATAAAATGATCTTGCTTACTTGCAAAATTATAAGTGGTCCCCATACACTGTAAGGAAATATTAAGGATTAATACAAGATAAAGCACAGTTTGTCATTGTCAGTTAGACTTCACTCAGAAGTAATGTGGTTATTAAACAAGGGAATAAAATGACCAGATTCAGGACAATAGTTCTTTTGAAGCAATGGTTCTCAACCTTCCTAATGCTGCAACCCTTCAATACAGTTCCTCATGTTGTGGTGACTCCCCCCAAGAATTATTTTCGTTGCTACTTCAAAACCTAATTTTGCTACTGTTATGAATCATAATGCAAATATCTGGTATGCTGGGGGTCTTAAGAGATCCCTGTGAAAGGATCACTTGATCCCCAAAGGGGTCGCGACCCACAGGTTGAAAACTGCTGTTGTAAAGTCTAATCAAGTTTAGTTTTCTAATGTTCTTCCCTTGAAGCGCTTAACTTGACTGTGAAAATGATATTTCTTCACCCTCTAAACCCATGTACTTCTTGAAGCTCCTTGAATTTCTTGTCTTTCAGAGAGCCTCTGGTCTGCTGAGGGGCACAGCCTTCATTTCCTTTCCATCTCACCATTCCTGAAGTTCAAGGAAGGGACAATGAGTCATCAGCACATTTGCTGTGGAATTTTTTCTGCCACTTTATCTTTTCCTCGAACCAGTTTCTCAACCCCAGGCTCTGTTGAGGCACATTGGGTGGGACCCAATCTTAAATAATGTTTTTAATAACCTCTGGCTCCAAAAAACAAGTCCTTAAATATTAGTAATTTAAGGAGATTATCCTATAAAGAACTGATCTTTTGACCTCTGACTCATATGGGACTGATTAAGAATAATCTGTGTTTACTTTCCTTTAGTAATAAGGCAGTGATCGTGATACATAAGCCATGATATAAAAAACAACTAATGATAGAGACTCCGAAGAGTGGACTGCAGAGGTAGCAAGGAAATGGATCAAATGTTCTTGCTTCAGTAGTGAGTTATTTGATAAAGGCTCTATGCTTTAACATTCATGCTCAAAAAAGGAAATATTTCCCTTTTCTGCGTGATTTCTCTCTCTCTCTCTCTCTCTCTCTCCCCTCTCTCTCTCTCTCTCAACAGTCTAAACC
Organism: Cricetomys ansorgei; assembly: GCA_026225945.1. NCBI lineage: Eukaryota > Metazoa > Chordata > Mammalia > Rodentia > Nesomyidae > Cricetomys > Cricetomys ansorgei. Next base: position 2,557,238 of record JAMJFZ010001789.1, read on the forward strand.
ATAGTTTCTTTCTTGCCTGGTATTGAGCGTATGCCAAATCTACCCTAAACTGCACAGATGGAAAAAATTAGTCTATGTCTGTGTTACCTCTGGGGTTGAATATTTTTAGTACTTAAATCTTTAGCTAAAGGTTCTTTCTTCCAACACTAGAGAATGATTCTGTTGTTATTCAGTGTACAAACTCACTGATGTAAAAATTAACAGTATCGTGCTTTTATGCTTTGTCGCAAGCTGTGTCATATTCTTTAATTTTCAGAATCATTTTGGAGCCATCATTTCATTTCCACTTCACAAATTAAGAATACCCCCCCCAACACACACACCTTCTCAGGCCTCACTGTTTAGCACAGGTTGACCTTGAGCTTACAATAATTCTCCTGCCTCAGTTTATCAAGTCCTGAGATTACAAATGTACACCACTCTCCAGCTAAGCTAAAAAGAAAATCTTAATTCAAACACCTAAAAAATTAAAAGACTCTAAACTAGATTTGAGTTTTCTCAGTTTTGTTTAGGAATCTCTCTTACCTCCCCTAAGTGACCCAAAACTGAAATCTATTTGTTAACTACCCAGCTATGAAACTCAGAACAAAATTTCCAGGCCAGTGTTGTTATTGTTGTTTTAGCACTCCTCATCTTCTGCACTGAGAATCAGATTCAGAGCCTCGTGTACACTAGGTAAGCACCCCACCGCTGAGCCACAGTCCAAAGATGGTTTGGTTTTTTTTTTCTGACTTTCAAAATTCAGTTACTTTAATTAATCCATTCAGCAAATATTTATGGACCTCTTTGTGCACAAAACAAATGCTAGAGATACAGAATTAAATCAAACAGAGCCCCTGCTCTCAAGTTAGCTGAGAAGAAGAAAAAAATAGGGATTATTTATTGAGTTGCTGTGTGCCAGCCATTGCTCAAAGTGCTTTCTTTGCACATAGCCCCTAACGGATAATTCCCATTATCCTCAACATAAAAACATATGAAATAAACACACAGAGAGCTTTAAAAAAAAAAAATCCTAAACTAGCAGAGCAAGTAAATAACACACCGTAAGATTTAAAGGGGTCCTAATTAATTAGCTTACAACTATATTTCCTTATGTTCCCAGTGTCATTGACTTCCACTCAAATAAGTCAAGTTTTCCATTAGCAATCTTCCTACACATATGTTTCCCTCTTATTCCTCAGTGATTTTTATTGAAACCAGAACAACAGTATCTCACTTTTTAGCAAAAAAGGTTTGTTTTACCCACAACTGATAGGAAAGTTAATCTTATACATTATGGGGGAAAAGAATTCCCAATTCCCAGCTTTGCTATGGTTCTATCTGGAAATAAAGTCATGTTCACTAGTTCAGACCTTTATCTTCCAAGTAACAAAAGGTCACAATAGAGTAAATGCCTGTTCTTTGAGCTATGAGTGTTTCTTAAAAAGTGAATTAAAGACCACCTTTCATAAATGTCCCTAGTCTCCATTTTCTTAAAAGCTTATGTTTAAAATGTATTATGCATAATTTCAGAAGCCGTCTTGCCTTAAACAAATATTACTGGATTTACATGCAAGATTATGTGTATATTATTTTTTTCAAAAAAGCAAAAGCAGTTATCAAATCCATGTTCAAACTTTGCATTTTAGTATTTATGGCATAGTAGCTTGACAAATAGCTAGCAATCAGTTGATTTGCCAAGGATGGGCTCCACTGAAGTTTGCCACCAGAATGTATTTCTCTGCCTCCGTTCACACAAATCATTTCCTCTGCCAAGGGGCCCACGGCAAAAGCAGGCATATGGGAATGATTCACTTGAGGGAAGTTGTACCCAGAATATCCCAACAGTTTGCTTTCTGCCTCTCTCTTCTTGCCATATTATTTTCTCCCCAGAGGAAGCACCTGTTATTATGTCTGTGACACCTGAAAAGCACTCTGAATATTGCAGGAGATTGCTCATGTGTGGGTGGATTTCCAGGGTGTTCAGTGAAATTTTTTTAAACACTTTTTTTTTTTTTTAGGAGAAATATTCTCAGACATTGGAATATTGCCTTGCCCTATCAAAATTGCTCTGTAACTACACTCACAAATACCTTAGAACACTGAGCTGTACAGATGGAATTCAGTAGAAGACATACTGAGCTAATTTCCTTTGTTCAACATTACCCAGAGAAATCAAGCTGTCAGTATCATCAAGAACAAGCCTGCAAAGAGAGATGATGGCAAAAGCCACAGGAGGCAGGAATGATTAAGAGTTTAGCCTTTGGGAGCTTCTGTCCACCCTCCCAAATTCATTTCCTCTGAAAATGTACTGCAAACAAACAGATTAAGCATGTTTGTTTTAAGATGATTCTATAGTAGTAGAAATGGTAGACGGTTAGGCTGAAGTAATCTTGAATCTGAAACCATTCTGAACACTCCAGGGTATGTTCCAGAGTGAAATGACAGAAACACAGGATTCTAGGCATATAGAATATCCAGCCTAACTTGAGGCCATCATCTCTAAATCATGCCTTTTATTTATCAAGCATTAGTTAGACCATTTAGCCCATATTTGATTTGTACATGGGCATTATTTTTAAATATTACAGTTTTTAAAAACTCATAAAAGGGAAAAAAATCCTTTGGTACCTCTCTGTGTACATTTTAAAAAGCTGTTTTATTTCCCAGACTCCCTTGCAGCTAGCAATTTGGATATAATTTGCTTTTTGCTAGCTATGTGCACACATGCATTTGTACAATTTTGATTCCAGAACCAACTTTAGTGGGGGAAAAGGATGGTAACTACACATTGATCACCCATTTTGATAATCTAAAATGACTCTGTGATATGGCTGTGAAACATAGTTACTTCCAGGTGCCCAGATCGTGACTAAGTGATATAGTAGATTTTCCATTCAAGGTAGTACACACCAGTAATCCCAGCACTTGGATGGAAGGGAACAAGGGAATCAGGAATTCAAGGACAGGCTCTGATCCATAAAAAATTGGAGGCCTGGCCTCCAGGAGCCTCTGTTGGAAATTTTAAAAAGCCATGCATAATAGTTCACACCTCCATGACTCCCCACCTCCAAGTACTCCCAGAGCTTGGGAGGTAGAAGAAGAATGATAAGGGGTTCAAGTTCATCCTCAGCTACATGAGACACACTCCCCCCCAAAAAAGAAAAGCCGTAATAGTAAAGTGGTGGTGGTAATGGGGCTGGAGAGGTGGCTCAGTGGTTAAGAGAACTTAATACTCTTGCAGAGGACCCAAGTTTGGTTCCCAGAGTTGACATAGAGGCTCACAACGGCCTGCAACTCCAGTTCCAGGGATATGGCCTGTAAGGGCTCCTGTGTGCACAGATATGCCTAAAACATAAGCAAACACACATAACACAAATAAAATGAATGCTAAGAAATCTTTTTATTAAGTGGTGGGTGACTTCTTATTTCTAGAAGCCATGCCTAATATTTGCCCCTTCAGAATTTGCAAGTCTTAAACTCACTGATCTTTCAGTTATCAATTGATATGTAATAAACAAACCTAATTAAGTTGGATGGTGGTTCTCTTGATCTCATCTGGCCTCATGTGTGTAGTTGTAGACAGCCATCAATTGTTCTGGGCTAGCAGGCCCTAGGAGATTACACTCACAAGATGGGATTCCCTAAATTGCTAAGCCCTTTTTCCTGTGTTCCCCTTCCCACCATTTCAGTAACCTAGCTTGAGGGTTTTATTTTGTTTCATTTTTATATAGTGGCTGCCTTCTAAGAGGTTAAAAATTCAAGCTAAATCTGGAAGTCACACAGCATCACTTTTGCCTCATTCTGTTGGGCAAAGGGTGGCCTTGATTCAAGGGGAAGATAAAATAGACTCCATCTCTTTATGGGAGTTGTGGCTAAGTCATATTGCCAAAAGTCACATGATACAGGAGGGATTTTTGCTGCATCTGTCTACCACAACTATATTTAGTCCTTTGCCCTTATGGAAAAAGGGACAATTCCTGCTGGAAAAAAGCAGGGGCACATAGACTTACAAGTAGTTCACATTCTCAGAGAGAGGTATATTCTCTTTAAATACCCAGAGAGATGACAACAGTAGCACTTTATGAAGTAAAACAAGGCTTGGCGCTGCTTTGTCTTATTTATAAACCGAGTGTGTACCTTCCATCTCCCAGGAAGAGAGCAGTCAGTGTTTCAGTGAGGGGGTTAGAAGAGTGAATGAAAAGCAATCTTAACAGCCTGCTGTAGCGTTTACTCTCTGTCCAAGTTAATGTTGCTTAGTCCTCAATAAAGGGGAAACAGCCCTCACTGTCTATACCAGTATTCATACAAACTGGATTTTTGGTGACAGAAAAGCAGTATCTCAAATATATAAATGTGTAGATATTTCCATTGCTACCCAGTCTGGGACTGTGATTCAAGGGTAATTGATGGTCAAATTATACCGATGCATTTTTCCTTTTGGCAGTTCATGGGTTTAGTGCCAATTATCCCTGAGACATTTTAAAGGCCTCTGCTTCAGAGTTGAAGCTGGGTTCTCTGTCTGATATTAGAACTCTGTGATCCCAGATGATGGTTGGTTTGGAATCTCTAGCCATTACTTGTGTCGTGTGCTTTAATCAAGATCGTGCTTACTAGTCTAACAAGCACCCACACCCATTATAAAACCTTACTCAGACTCTGCATACTTTTGCCCCCAATCTGATCATATGAACCTGAGCTTCTGACTCGCAGGTTATGAGTTGCCCTGCTGAATCATCCTCAGTAGGATGCAGACAGCCTTCCCTCTAGAGCCAGATCTTCACCTGATGATGGTATATATGCTGGAGCTTTTGGGCCCAGCCTGGAGGTCAAGTTACCTGTTTTTGCTGTTCTACTGCATATTAATTCTGTCTAGCAACCAGCTAGCAATTAATCCTCCTACATAGTGCATGTTCCTATTTGTAAATATTTAGGAGGGTCAAAGACTTGTATACTGTTCCCCCAGAAGATGCCATCAAAGTCTGGATGTAGTCACTATCAATTGGCAGATTTTGCCAATCTTAGAGTTGGCAAAGTGTAATAGAACACCGATAGACTGGAAGCTGAGCTGAAAGGGGCCTGAGCCCTGATCACTGTGTGGCCTTGGACATTATTTCAAAACAAAAGGGTTAAGCAATATGTTTTCTGAAATGCTTTCCAACGCTAGAATTCCACAGATTCATTTGATTGTTTTGCAGAGGACTTCTTATTCATCTGCCAGAGTTAATGATATCCACTGATATCCACTTGCAAGGGCTGCTGTGACAAAGCACTAGAAGCTAGGGTATTTAAACAACAGAAATGTCTCCTCTCACAGTTCTAGAGTCTGGAAGGATAAGAACAGGGTGTTGACAAGCTGGTTCTTCCTGGGAGCTTTGCCAGAAGAGTCTGTTCCTGGCTTCTCATCTTGGCTTGTGGATGGCCATTTTCACATGGTGCTCTTCCTTTGTCCATGTCTGTCTCCAATTTCCCCTTTTTATAAGGACACTGGCATTTATCCTCAAACAAGACCAAGTTCTGAAGTACTAAGGGTTAGGACTTTAACGTATGTATATTAATCAGGACAAAATTAAACCCAGAAGCCAGATTTGGTGGTGCACACTGCAATCTCAGCACTAAAGAAGTGAAGGCAGAAGGATCAGGGCTTCAAAGTTATCCTTGGCTACATAGTGAGTTTGAGGCTAACCTGGGCTACGTGAGGCCTTGTCTCAAAACAACAGCAACAACAAAATTCAACCCATAATAAAACTTAAGTATCAAATATAAACAAAGAATGAAGAATGATGACTTGAGCCAGGCAGTGGTGATGCACGCCTTTAATCCTAGCTCTCAGGCGGTAGAGGCAGGAGGATCTCTGTGAGTTCAAGGCCAGCCTGATCTACAGAGTGAGGTCCAGGACAGCCAGAGTTACAACAGAGAAACCCTGTCTTGAAAAAACAGAATGATGACTTGAATGGCTGCGATGCTGGTGGCAGGAGCATGGTCGACTGGCAAGTAGGTTTAGACTGCAGCATTTATATCGTAGACATTGGTGCCTTCAGCCTACGCTGAGAGTAATTTTGAGCTCCACTTTTGGCCTGTGAGTGAGCTGTTCAGAATCCCTCTGAACCTGAAATTCCCAGCTTTGCCACGCACGTCTATGCTCTTTCATCTGTTTTTATAACTAAGTGTGAAACTTCTAGAACAATAGTCCTACGACTACTTGACCAATTATTGTTCAAAGGAGTCCTGAAGTACTAATTATGTAGGCCATTATTCCATTAAATGACCTTATGGAGCTTTAATTGGGTTTGACCATCAGAGGATATAATTATGAATGAAATATGCTTTTCTGTGCTGACATGGGGCTCCTAATTATATAATGTTATTTCTATATTAAGAAAAAAAGAGTACATTAGATTCTGCTGACTCACAGGTACACATTTATCTTCAATAAAAATAAGTGAAAATTCAATCAATGTGAACAAGAACACACTGGAGATGGAATTGAATGTTTTCAAAAAAAAAAACTGACAGCAGTTTAGCATTTCCAGCGAAGGTTCGCTTCTCTCTTTAAGAGCCTCTTCAGCCTGGAAACCCACAAGGTGGAGCAAAAGACCAGGAATCTCTGGCCATAGCACCCACAAGCAAACCAACCAGCACAGCTATCCCTTTCCTCTGAGCAAACTCAGGCAGGAATCTGAGTTTCTGCACTGCTTGAGATCAAATGTTTTCTACTTGTTAAAATAGACAGTAGCCCAAAGAATCGAAACAAATTTGCTGAGCGGGCTGCAAGTATCAAGTATGCAGGAGGCACACCCATCTGGGGCTAGTTCCCCCTGCCTTGGCTCTTGTTACAGATTTCCTTTCTGCTTTCCATTGGTGACAGATGGAATTTAGGGGCAGCGCTCTTACCAAGCTCCTATAGTTAAAAGATCGTATCCTTGGATCCTCCAGCCCCCTTTCCCTGCCTGCTCCAGCCATTCCCAAGTACTGGTAGCAACCTGGTTTCCATTTAAATATGTTTTCTTTGATTCCAGGCCCTCAGATTCTAACACTTCCTTCCTTGGGTTGCAATCTTACATTCCTTTCAGTGCTTAGGGGTTGGTTAGCTGAACAGGGGCCAGGAACTTGGTTTATTCTATGTGAAGACTGTTACTGTGTGAAGAGAGAACCCGTGTTGCCCCGCTCCTGTCAGCAGCCTCTGTTGGCCCCTGCATTCAAATTACAGATGTTAACTGTCTTGTGTCTCAGTCCAAATCTGCTATCAACATTCCATAGCACAGGAGTCCAAACACTCCAGAGGGAAATTTCGTGAAAGAGGGGCATTCTAAGGTCAAAAAAACTCTTCTTCATTGCTTAGTCTCGGCGATAGAAAAATTATTGAAATATTAATAACTTTGTCCTTCATCCCATATCTTCCCTTCCTCTTTGATCTAAGCAAGTTAGGTAAGTCTTTAGTGATTTCTCACCTTAAAGTGTTTCTTGTAGAATGACCATGCCATCTTTGGATAAAATCTGAGCTCATTGAAGGGGATGTTAATCTTGGCTTTGAAAGCAAAAGAAACAGGAAAGAAGAAAAATTTCCAAGACCATAAAGAAGTTTGGAATCGCTGAATGTGGTGATGCACGCCTTTGGTCCCAGCACTCAGAGGCAGGCAAATCTCTGTGAATTTGAGGCCAGCTTTGTCCACATAGTGAGATCTAGGTCAGTCATGGGTGTATAGTGAGACTGTGTCTCAAGAAGGAGAGGAAGAGAAGATTGTTTTTGCCTAGAGGGCTACCGGGGGGCCCTCTTCTCAGCTTTGGTGTCATGGAAATCCTAGGACCACACCAAAATTCAAATTCACTATGTAGCTGATGCTGACCTTGAACACTTGATTTTCCTTTCTCTATCTCCCAAGTACTGGGATTACAGGAACATGTCACTCTGTCACCCAGGTTTCTATTCTTTTGCCTTATAAATAATATAGCAATGGAAAGTTTTCTATGTCTTTAAATATGTTTGGAATATCAGTGGGATAAATTCCTAGAAGTGAATTACTAAATCCTTTTTTTCTTATTTATTTATTCATTCATTCATTCATTCATTCATTCATTCATTTAGATTATTTGTGACAGGGTTCTCTGGCTGTCTGGGCTGTCCTGGAACTCATTCTGAAGACCAGGCTGGCCTCGAACTCAGTGATCACCTGCCTCTGCCTCACCGGGGCTGGGATTAAAGAAATGTGCCACCACTGCCCAGCTCGAAACCTTTTTGGACTATAAAATTTGATAGGTGTTATCAAATTGCCTCTTATACACAGCAAAGTAAACTCCTACCACCTTCAAGTAAGAATACCAACAGGGAGCCGGGCAGTGGTGGCACACTTTAATCCCAGCACTTGGGAGGCAGAGGCAGGCAATCTCTGTGAGTTCAAGGCCAGCCTGGTTTACAGAGTGAGTTCCAAGACAGCCGAAGTTACAACAGAGAAACCCTATCTTGAAAAAACAAAAATAAAGAATACCAACTGGGGGGGTTACTCACTTTTAAAATTGTTGTCAATTAATAGGATCCTAAGTATCCTCTTGTGGTTTTTTTTTTAATTTCCATTCACCCAAGGAATAAGATTGAATGCTTTTTTTTTTTTTATAAAAATCCCATTTATGTTTCCTTTTTGATAACACTTTTCCATAAAATGGACTGTTCAGAAGTGAAGGTAATCTACCTGCCAGTTATATGAGGATCCTTTAGTCTCATCACCAGAAAAAAATGTCTGCCATCACTGAAGCTGCTGAGCAGATCCATGGTGTGCTGTACTCTGAATTCCTTGAGGTTACCTCAGTTCTTCACCAGGGAGTCATTGGGAGTAGAATGTCGTTTCGTTTATCACAGTTGGTATTGGAGGGTCCCCACAGAGCTAAGGGTGAAAATAACATGCTTCCTTGGACACATCTTTGATGCTTGGATAAAGCTTTTGCATCTGAGACACTCGGCAAAATCTTTCAAAGATGAGAGAGGCAGAAAATTCTAATTTTGCAAAATGTCTTGATGATTTTTAAATGGTGTTTTTGTGCTTCGATACTTGCTACAGTTTTTCTGAGAAAGTAAAAAATAGTGAAATCCTAAAGAATTGGTCAGATATCAGCCATATCAAAGAACCAGTGGGAAGACATAGGCTCCGTTCTCTGTGTGTTACTTCGGAAGAAAAGTGATTCCAAGGAACTGCACAGCGGAGCTAACAATAAGCCAAGGAAGAGGGAAGAGGAATTGATGAGAAGGAGCTGTCGGGCCTGACACAGTGCGTCTTTTCCAGGAAGGAAACAGTTAACTAAGAAGTCAGATCCTAATTTAGAGGTATATTCTCCTATTTGAAGATTAAATCAGGACAATTAGGATGCTCTCCCTAACACCTTAAGTTCTAGCACGTTTGCATGTGCAATTCTCCTAGACAAATAGTTATCCCAACTATAAGATGGGCAGGAACAAATATTTCAGGGACCTTTTTAACAGATGAGTGTTTTACAGATGCCAGGGTCTAAGCAGAGAGTCACGCGGTGTAGAGGAATCTTTCCATCAGTAAAATCAGCTGTCTTAAACCTCTTTGTTGCTGTAATAGAACATTGAAGACCAAGTAATTTACAAAAGAAAGAGGTTTATTCTGGGTGCAGGGACGCTCGGGATCCAACGTCCGAATCTATGAAGGGCCTGCTCCCATGTTTCAACATGGCGGATGGCGTCACATGGCAGGAGTGACCTGGGAGTGGCAAGCAGGTGAATACGCAAGAGTAGAGGTGGAGAATGGTTGTTGTAACACCCGCTCTTCCAAGATCTAATCCAGTTTCATGAGAAACACATTAATCCCTTACAGGATCCTCCTCCTAATATAATACATTGGCACCAAATTTCAATTTGAGTTTCGGCAAGAGCAAACTATATCCAAATCAAACTGTCATATATAGCTTCTGTAAGATTCCTATTTAAATGCACATTTACATACTAGCCTGTATCAGTCTGTTCAGACTGCTGTAACAAAATACCATAGCCTGGATGGCTCACTTACTTCTCACCGTGCCAGAGATCAACATTGTAAATAGATTTGGAGAATGAAGGGCAGTGGAGACATTTATAGTTGTATCAAAAGCAAAACATGACACAGCTAGGCTTTGAGATAAAATGTCACCTTGCTTCTAAAGACACTTTACTAGGTAAACAAAAATGACACAAATTCCATGTTCGCTATGGGCTGGCATTTTCATAGCCTTTATTAGATTATTCTGACTTAATTTTGAGACGTAAGTATAAAAAAGTGAGGGTCCATAGCTAGTAAGAGGGAGAAGTGAGATGTGAAGTCAGGTCTGTGGTCTATCTATCACCAATGAAATAATTTGCATATTATAAATTTCACCCATTCCAAATGTAAACCTCAGTGTTTTTTAGCATGATGACAGAATTTTACAACCACTAACGTAGTCTTATCTTAAGATCTATTTATCCTTTCAAGAACATACGTATTCATTAGACGTTTGCCACAGTTCCCACCTCCTCAGCCCTAGACAGCCACTAATCCCTTTCTGTCTCTGGATTTGCCTGTTCTGAACATTTCTTTCGATGGTGCCATGCATTTTGTGGTCTCCTGTGACTACTTTCTTTGACTCAGCACCATGTTTTTGAGGTTTGTGTATCAGCATTCCATTTCTTGCCTACAAAGTCTCCTAAAAATCTTTCCTTCGTTCAGCCCGTTTCCTGGTGAACCAGCTTTATCCTATGACCTGAGCAGAGCTAGGACCGGGAGCTATTTCTTTCTTCCATAAGGACAAGGCTCTGCAGATGGCAGACAGTGAATGACATCAGGCTCTGCTGTGGCTGGAGCTCATAGCACCAGCTCCTCGTTGTTCTATTTTTATTCTCCTATGAAGAGTTTTCAGATGGAAGGCTTTACTCAAAAGCTGCTTCTCCAGCTCCCACAAACCCAGGCTTGATTCTGCTGCCACCTGCTGTCCTTTAGCCAGATATTAAATGAAGTTGAGGAAGATTTTGTTCCTGGTGACAAAGTTGCATATTTAGCTCTATTCTCTACACCTACGCTTTTGTGCTTTCTACCTTAAAAGACTGATTCCTTGAAATTACATCACTAGAGTGACCCTGCTAAAGCATCAACAGGAATAGAATGCAGTAAGGCTCCACACACACCTCTCTCTTCTGTTTTAATGAGACACCAGGTGTTAAGTGAGCTGACAGAATCCATTCCTTCACTTCTCCCCTCTCTCGTTCTACCAGCCTTCTAGAAAAAGAAAATTTTTGAAACAGAGTCTCATTTTGTAGACTAGACTGACCTTGAACTCACAGACATCCACCTGCCTCTGCTTCCCGAGTGCTGGGATTAAAGGTATGCTCACCACACCTAGTGTTAGGGGCAGACGAAAGGAGACCCCTGAGAAATCACCAGGACTCAAGATAGATGCAAAAGTAAGGGGTTTATTTCCAACGCGTTGGGGTCCGCCCTCACAGGGTGACCCCCAGCACACTAGTATTGCTTATATAGAAATTTCAAAGGCAGCGCTTAGCAACAGGGTATGAAGCACGATTCTATTGGTTACATAGTGATCTGAGTATTAACGTTTAAACTGATTGGTGCTGGCATATAGCAAGGTTGCGGGCTCCTAGAAAATGTAAACTTAGGGTCTTAGTCAATGTGGGTGGGGGGCGATCCTTAGCTGAAGGCTGTTAGTCAGCGGTCCATATCTTGTTTGTCTTAGAAATTGTTTTTCTTACTCTAGTTCTGGGAACTGTTCTGAGTCACCTTGCCCCTGACTTGGGCCTACACAGTTCTGGGGCTTTTTAGAAGCCTGACTAAAGTTTGGCTGCTTTGTTCTTCTCCTTTCACCAGCAGTATATATATATTTTTATTTTATTATTTGTCATATACTAGACTTTGGGTGTTGTTGCTGTTTTTGACAGGATTTTTCTGTTGTAACTCTGGCTATTCTAGATCTCACTCTGTAGACCAGGCTGGCCTTGAACTCACAGAGATCCATCTGCCTCTGCCTCTGGAGTGCTGGGATTAAAGGCATATGCTGCGACCACCCAGGTTAGACTTTGTGAGGGACTGTAAAGGTGTTTAATGTGAAACACTTGGGTCACTGAATCTAAAGGAAATTACTGTGTAGGGACAGTAATGCCCAGATAATTTGGTGGCCTCTTGAACAGCAAATCCTTAGGAATCCTCTCTCAAAATGTATTTAAATTTATTTTTTACCCATACATAAAATTATGTATTCTAATTGGCTATTGTAAGATGTTTCAGTACATGTACACATGGTATCTTTCTATGAAAAACTGGGTAACATTTTGCAATATTGTCCTATTTATTTTTCACTTTAAAATATGTTTATGTTTAAAATATGTTTAGATGTTCCATACCACATCTATTTAGTTTGCATAGCATTTCACTGTGTTTATGAATCATGGTTAAAGCTTTTCACTGTTTGTGTGTGTGTATGTGTGTGTGTGTGTGTGTTGTGTGTTTTTCTATTCGTCTGTGCTCGGCACATAGGCTGATTCCATATCTAGCTATTGTGAATAGAACTACAATGAACGTGGATCTCTTTCCCATGCTGATTGCATTTCCATTGTGTATATGCCCGGGAGAGCTGGATTATATGCTATTTTTAGCTATTTGAAGAACCACCATACTGATTTCCATAGGGACAGCACGAGTAACAGTACATAATAAGGGTTTCTTTCTCTCTAATCCTTGCCAGCATTTTTCTCTCCCCCATCCTTTTCTCTGTTTAGTTTTTTAATTAATTTTTTAAGTTAGCACACAAAGTGGTGGGTCCCATTATTTGTTTTTTAAAGGATTTATTTTCTGTGTGTGTGTGTGCCTGAATACATATAGGTATGCTACATGCATGCAGGTGTCCCTGGAAGCCAGAAAGAGGCATTGGTTACCCTGGGGCTGGTGTTACAGGCAGTTGTGAGCCACCATGTGGGTGCTGGGAACCAAACCCAGGTCCTCTGCAGGAACATCAAGTGGTAGACAAGGCTAACCTCAAACTCACAGCAATCCTGGTCCCTCATCCCATCAGGGTGCTGGGATTATAGGCAAGAGTCACCATCCCTGGCTGCTTTTGCTTTTCTTGATGACAACTGTTCTCAATTGGGTGCGGGGGGGGGGGGGGGCACAAATCTCTGTGAAGTTTTGTTTTTCATTTTCCCAGCAGCTAAAGACACTGGAAACTTTTCCATGTGTTTGTGTGGCCTTCTTCCTCTTTTGAGGTATTTTCAGATCATTTGCCTATTTCTTCTTTGGATCACTTGTTATTTTGCCGTTAACTACTTTGAATTCTTTATGTACTCTGGATACTGATCCTGGGATACATGAATACCTAGTGAAGCTTTCTCTCCTCTTCTGTAGGGTTCTACTACCCTGTTGTTTCCTTTGCTGTGCAGAAGTTTTTTAATTTGATGTGATCCCATTGACATATTTTTGCTATTATTTCCTGAGCAGTTGGGGTCCTCATATTCAAGAAATTGTTGCTTATGCCAATATCTTGATGTGTTTCTCTCTAGTGTTTTCAAAGGTCTGGGTTTTCCATTGCAACCTTTGATTCATTTTGGGTTGGTTTTGTAGAGGGTGCAAGATAGGGGAGATGGGGGACTAGTTCCCATTTCTGCCTTTGTGTCTTCGTTTGTATTTTTGTGCTTAATCTGAGAGTGTATTTTACATGTTTATTGGTTAATTACAGTAAAATTTTTTATATTTGTTTATGAGTATGCATGTATTTGTGCATGTGTGATTGCATGTGTACCACAGCATGCTTTTGGAGATCAGAGGGCAACTTGTGGGAGTTGGTTCTCCCTCCACCATGTGGATTTCGGGGGAATCACACTCAAGTACTCTGTGTTGGCCGCAATCACATTTTACCTACTGAGCTGTCTCATGGGTCCCACTAGATCATTTATCCATGTCAGATACATGTTGTGAATCTCAAGTCATCGTTGTGTTTATTGCAAAATAGGTACTCTGTGTACAATTTCGTGTTCCAACAAGTCTAAAAGGTAGGCTTTACTATCCTTGTCCACTGACTATTAGGTATTTTGCTATTAAAAAAATACCTATGAGTGAGTAATTTATATAAAAAAGAGAAGTTTGTGCACATGATCTTTCTGAAGGGCGAGATGCCCAAGAGCATGGCATGGCCATCCTCTCTGCATCTGCTGAGGGCACCCTCGCTGCACCGTGACACAGAAGGCAGCATCACATGAGACACAGCAGGTGTGCCTAGTTCTGTCTCTTTCCTTCTTGCTATAAGGTCAGAAAGAGGACAAATGAGAACAGCATATAATGACTGGCCCATGCATGAAACACTATACAGAAACTCACTACTTCCAATACTAATTTTAAAAGTTAATTTAAAAGGAAGAGGGATAACTAGAGCCATGTGGTGTGTGTTGGGGGGGTAACCACCTTTACCCAATGATAATTTCCCCTTAAAGATTCATTTCCAACACAAATTTGGGGAGTACTTTTTTTTCTCTCTTTTCTTTTCTTTTTTGAAACTTTTGATACAGAATGACATGTAGCCCAGGCTCGATCTCAAACTCACTGTGTAGCCAAGGGTTATGTATCCATTCATCTGCCTCAAACTTCTTGACCAAACTGCTTTCACCAACCAAGTACTGAAATTACACAAGTGGGAAACATTAAGACCGCAGCATAACTGTTATGAAGAGGGAAGCAAAGGACGACAGGACCCCCCAAAGGAAGACAGAGTAACACACTGGGGAAAAGGAATTTTTACTGACATTTTTCTTGAAGAGGGGCCCTACATTGTAACTTAAAGAAGCAACAGGGGCAGCGCAGCTAGTGTAGTGTCTGAAGCACCTGCTCTTGCCATCTAGTCCTAGCATATAACCGATAGCAGTGGCAATAGTCTATGTAGTTTGTGGGGCTTTGGGTGTTTTCCTAGCCAGCATCTCATAGCGAGATGGCTTAACTCCCGATATTGGGATTTTCACCCAACAACCTGATGGCTTTTAGCAGTGCCCTCTCTTTTCATGCATAGTGCCTTCATTTAAACTCTGTAACTGCCATCTTTGCTGCTTTCCAGATGCTCTTACAAATCTGTAGGACACTCAAGGATTACCATTTTTCAAAAGAGCAGCATTGAATACACGGCGAGGATGGCACGTGATACCCCATCTCGCTCTCCTTAACTCACAGTCATTTTCAGTGACCCTTATTGCTTCCTTATCTTAGGTTGTTGCTGCTACTATGGTATCTCTTGTGTCTCTTCCTACCTCCAGTACAATCTGTGGAGTCAGCATGTTCTGCTAAGCCAGGCTCAGACCCAAAGAGGTACAGAGCCAAACACTTTCCTGCAGGGCTTGCAGCCCACTGGGGCCGGCTTCTTGCTTCTGACAGTCTCCAGGTCAGCATCAGGGCCTTTGCCTTTCCAATAGCCATACCTGGCTGCTGACAGTGAAGCTATCAGTGGAAACCATCTCCTGTCTCCAATCTAGTTATTTTCCGGCCAGGAATGGAGTGGGCACACAGCTAAAGGAAAACAAGGAAGACTTTATTTCCACTTGGAAATAGCAATTTAAAAGTGGGGGGGGGGGGAGTAAAAGTTTCTGAGACCCTCAGCAGAGACAGGATGCCAATAAAAAGAGGTGACAGGTAACACAGTTCTTTGGGGCTCTGATTGGGTGCCAGCTGAGAGCAGTCCCTTGCTGCATAAGTCTGAAGGTCACTGTAGGGAGTAGCAAGCCCTGAAGCCTGGAGTTGCAAGTCTCTAAGGCTGCAAATCTGTATGGAAGCCTGGAGCCTCAGGTCTCTGGAGCAGTAGGTCTTGGATGCCAGAATCCGGCTCAGGATAGAAGCCTCAGACACAGGGAGTCGGTCAGTCCACCCCAGATGAATTGTGAGGACACTCTTCTTTCTCTTCCTTCTCTGTTGCACTCTGCTTTATTCCCTGAAGGCCTGCCCAGGTGCTTGAATTTATAGGGGACCAGTTAGGCCTTAATTGGTAGAATGTGAGTGTGCAAATAAGTTGAAATGAAGCTGGTGGAGAAGGCTGTTAAAGCTAGAGGCCAAAGAGAAAAACTGCTAAGAGTTCCCAATTAGGTCTTCAGGTCCCACCTTCTGCCTCTGCGGTGATAAGGGATCTTGTGACATTGTGATATGACATTGATTTTTTTTCAAACGTGTTGTGCTACATTCACAGCTATCCTGGAATACATGCAGCCCAAGGGTTGTGAGTTTGACATACCTGCAAAAGCCTGGAAACAGTTCGTGGAGGAAAACATTAAGTTTGTCCTAGTGGTGGAATTATTTTCCCACAGTACAAAGTCAAATAGACCCAGGGTAGAGCTTGTTTGCCCAGCTCAGGGCCATTTTCTTAGGGATAGATGGGAACTCCATATGGAGTCTTCATATGCTCAAGCCCTAAGATCCAAGGAGCCTCAAAGAGCTGACTGCCAATAGCTATTAATGCAGCAGCAGTTGACAAAAGAAACAAAAGCCTCAGCTGCATAAAAACCGCCTGACAGCCAGAACCTTGAGTTGGGGCTCTTTTTATTTTTTCCCTAGGAACTCTAGCTCAACACAAATCTTGTCATGTTTGTTTTTAAATGACAAAGATACACCTTTGTCTGATTTTTCCTCCTCTTATCCCCTCTTGATTTCACTCACCCGTTACGAACCTGATCCATATACCATCAATCTAAATAATTTAGATCTTCCGGAGCCTCTCCTACCTTGTAAAGAGCACGTCTCACCAAGGGTCTCATTGAAGGCTAGCTTTATACCAGTTCTGAGGTCCCTGCTGAGTCAACCTCTTTCTTGGCAACCCTGTGGATACAGTCCTATCTGGCCTGGTCAACTGGGCATCAAACATACCTTCTCTCAGCAATGCCTGTCTTTCCTCTGATGTCCTCCAGTCCCTGATATTCATGGGGACCTCAGCCCATAGACAAGTATCCTGAACGGCTTGTTTTGAGTTAGTCCATTGGGGTTGGTTTCCCATGTTTTGCCTCAGGTTATGCTGCCTTTGCCTCTGGGATGGCTTGGCCTTGGTTGCATGTTCCGTTATCCATGATAACATGGAGAACATGGAGAACATGGAGGGGCATGTAACCAACACTACAGAAGATATACTGTCCAATACCACTCGGAAGGCATCATCTCAAGAGTAGTTCCGCAGCCGTTCCACTCTTACACAGACCACCCTCAGTTATATGTCCCAGCACCTACCTCAGAGGTCGTAAAACACTCCTCTCCAGCTCATCTTCGGTTTTGTCAGTCTCTATTCAGGAACCATTTGTATTGTGACTTGTTGGGGAGACACGAACAAAGGCCGATCTGTTCCAGATAGGACACTGACAACAGACCAAAGAAAAGATTCTACCCAAGACTGCCTTGGTGAATTGGTGAGTTCACTGGACTTACTTACAGGAGTATGGGTAAAGGAGAATATATAATATATAATATATATATATATATAATATATGGGTAACAGGAGAATATATAACTCAAAGGCAGCGTCATCACTGAAAAGACCATCCCAGCTGCATCCCTGGAGCTTCCAGGACAACTTGCAGATGGCTCAGCTGGTTGCAGAGTCTCTTCTCGAATTGTTGCTGCTTGAATAAACTTGGGGAGGGGCCACTCGAATCCTGTTTCTCATGTCTCCTGGGCCTCGTGAGTTCCTTTTATTTCCTGAGCATTCTAAACTTTGTTTGCTTCCTGAGCTTTGTGAGTTTCACTTATTTCTTGAGCTTTCTAAGTTTTGTTGGTTTCCTGTGTCTTAAGAGCCTTCTTCATGCAAAAATGTCAAAAATATCAAATAGCTATATAACAGCATCTTCTGCCTTTTGTCTCGCCGAGGCAAGGGCTGGCATTCAAGCAGTTTATTTTGTAAAGTTTCTAGGGGAACTATAATAAGACACTGGAAGGTGACATAGGAAGGAGGGACAAGCATACTAAGTGAGCTGGTATAAGCCACTTGGTGAAAGTGTCCCAGGGGATGGTTATTTCCTCACACTTCCAGGTTGTACATGCACAAGGCCTATGTGGTGGTTTGAATCAGATACTCTCCATAAGACTGGAGCATTTAAAATATCTGGTCCCCAGTTGGAAGCTATGTGAGAGTATTAGGTGTGGCCACACGGAAGGAAGTCTGTCACTAAGGGTAGGCCTCGAAGTTTCAGAAGGACTCCTGTCATTTTGAGTTACTTTCCTCTGCCTCCTCCTTGTGGATGGAGATGTGAGCTCTCAGCTGTTGCTCCAGCTGCCTGCCACCATGCCTTTACTCTGCCGTCATTAGCTATAACTCCCTGGAACCATAAGCCCAGTTAAATCCCCCCTTTGTCAGTTGCTTGGTCATGGTCTAATGTCACAGAAATAGAAAAGAAATGAATACAGAAGTTGATACTGGGAAGGGAGCTATTGCTGTAAAGAACCTGATCATGTTATTTGGATGCATGTGGAAGACTTTGGGACTTTGGACTAGCAAGCCGGTTGAACATGTACATAGCAGGACATTTTGAATAAGTTTTTTTATTTTTTTTTTTCCTGTGTAGCCTTCTTTATGATTGGATGCCACTTGGACTTCTGGGAACTTTGCTTAGAACATAAAGGAGGCACTGGGCAGTTGGCAGTTGGTAGGTTGGTTTGATAGATGATAGTCCTGTTTTGTTTTGTTTGTTTGTTGCTTGTTTTTTAGGAGCTCCTGTTCAAGCTTCAGACAGTTAAGGGCAGTCAAAAAGGGAAGTGAGCATCTCTTCCTTTCTCTCTTTCTCTTTCAAGTTTGCCTGAAGAGTGGCGAAGATTGATTTCTAGCTTTGCTTTCTCTTTTATGGTGAGAGGGTAAAAAAAAAGTACAGCAGGAATCTGTTACAAGTTAGGAATCAGTTACAAGTCAGGAATCTGTGACAGTAGCAAACAGTTTCAGGAGTCAGAGTCCTGGGGAGTTCTGGGACTCAGTTTTCAGTTACATGAACATTGTAAGCACAGCTTAACGCTTAATGAGCCCTCATAGGAAGACAGTAGTGCTAAGAGCAGTGTGGACTGGAGGCCCAGATCAAGAACAATATCAGCAACTACTAGGCTTAGGGTATGATAGCAAAGAATATGGCTGCCTTCTGCCCTTGCCCTAAGAATTTCCCAGAGATTGAATTTCAAAGTAACAGACTGATTTCTTTGACAGAGGAGATTTCAAGATAGCATGATATTGACTCTGTCGCATGGTTATTAGCGATCGATCACTCTTAGGAAGGTGAAAAAGAGAAATGCGAAAAAAAGAAAAGTGAAAAAGAGAATGTGGGGTAAAAAGAAATATAAAATGTACAGTTCAAAGAGAAAAAGAGCACGGCAGCCGAGGTTTGTACCGAAAGAGATAAGGAGATGAACATGAGGCTGGATCTGCATCGGGATAATGGAAGGGTGCCCTCAAAGGAAGACTCCAGTCAGCTAAGCTTCCAACTTGTGAAAGGAAAGACCTAAGGAATTTTCTGCTCCTAAAAAGCAACAACAAAGGAAAGTGATTTCTGCAAAAGGGATTCAAGGAGGCCAAGTTTCCAACTGAAGCGGGCAGCTGTACTTGGCAGCGCTGCCCTCGTGGGTCTGGCTTTAGAGTCAGGAAGAACGCACCAGTAAAGGGGTTGTGAAATCTTCCCGAGCAGTTAAGGAGAGCTTCTGAGGCCAGAGAAAGTATGGCAGGGTAGTCTCTGCACAAAGGTCCTGGAAGGCCATTGTAGGAAGCTGTGACAGGGAAGCCTAAGTTGCGTTGGACACTCTGGAGTGTTAGAGGTGCCAGAGCCATGTGACATCTGCCAAGGAGAGGGGCAGTCAGGCGGTGGAAGCAGTTCAAGGGGAGATGCGTCCCGCAGGCATTAAGGTTAGAAGGGAAGAACCATCTGAGCCCTCTGACATCAGACATGGAGCTACAGGATTTGGAGTTTGCTCTGCTTTGGTCCGATGTTTCCTCACTATGCCCTGATTTCTCTCTTTTGGAATAGTAATATATAGTCTGTGCCACTGTTTGTTGGAAGTATGTAATTTGCCTCAAACAATAAACAGGATTCAGATACTCATGTCTCATGAAGCCTTTCCAGATCTGAGATGCCAATTATTTCATTCTGGATCATTCTATGATGTTCCTGTGGAGATAATAGTTACCCATTAGCAGTGTACAATGTAACACAATTTAACAAAACAGCTGTAGCACGATTCAGCCGCAATATATTAACTCCACTAGAGAGCAACACATACATATATACATTCATACACACACACACACACACACACACACACACATATATACACACACACACACACACACACACACACACACGGTGTGGTTAGCAGTGTAGGAAGGCATATGAGTACGCATTAAAATGATCGGTTCAGCTGAAAAGTGGGAACTGAAAGCTGGAGAGAATAAGATGGGCTGGAATAGCCAATAGGTTGGGCAGCCTAGAAAATGAAGGGGAGCCTCGGGGCCTCAGGTAATCTCCCCATAGAACAGATGTGGTCCACACTGAATACATGACTTGGCGAATGGAGTCAGTGATGTCCTCTAAGCCTCTCAGGCACCACCTGCAGCAGCACAGCACTAGCTGTTTTAGGTTGGGGACCTTTTGAGGAGGAAGGGTCGGCTAAGACCTGATCCTTCATTGCCTCAAAAAGGTGTTTATTCAGTAGCAGGAGCCTCCAATTCTAATTTGCACAGGGCTGCTAAGGGATCAGCTCTTTGTTTCAGTATTTAATCTAGTCCCCCATCTCCATTTTATGGGTTGGATGAAAGCAAAGCGAGCACTCCCAGCCTGCTGTCACTTCTCTTAACTAAAAGCTCTACTGGTTACAACCGGAATAACAAATGCATTAAGATAAGGCCTCAACTGTTTTGTTTCTAAATGAACAAACAAGATAAAAGGTTTCAGGTTGCTATTTATAAGCACTTTTCAGCAAATAGCACATTGTGGGTATAGTCTCCACTCTCAGTAAATGAGAAGCCACGGAGAGGGTGTTTTTGGGTCAGAGCCCCTTGGCACTTGATCTTTCAGCCCAGGTCCAAGGCTCCAGTTTCAGCCTGATGGGAACCTAGAACCAATGGGGGCACCTTGCTCAGGGGAGGCCTTTGCTTTCCTAGTTTAGATCAGTTGTACCCTTTTTTCCTCCTGTGGTCCCAGGGTTTAAACCCAGGCTCTTCACGGGCATACTAAGCAAGCACTGCTAAGCTTAAGCTCTTTTGTTTTTGTTTTTGTTTTTCTTGCAAAGCTGCAAAGGGTCACCCATTCATTGATCAGTTCAAGCATGTGATGCAGTTTCAACAGTGAGCAGGCAAAGATGAGGTGAAAACGACTGACAGCTGGACCTCAGACAGCTAGGTGAGTCCGAGACTGCTGAAAGCTGTTCCAACTATCTACGTCACAAGTAGAGGTTGTGATGATCAAATCCCAAGCCTTAGAAACATCTTTCATACTGCAACATAAATCTCAATATTCACATTACTATACCAACTCCTAACACCTCACAGTACGTTTCTTTAAGATTTACATATTGATTACTCATCTTTTTTATGCAACTGTTTTAAAAAATATCATTTGTTAAATGGGAGAAAATAGAAAACTGGTCCAACGTTATAATAAAGCATAGCAAAATTAACGTCTTGGTATAATTTTGACCATGTGTTGAGTTAAAGAAAGCATCCATATTTAAAACCATGCTTTACAAACTTTGTGTGGTGTGTATCATTCTCGTTTACCCACCTAGATGCTTTGGATACTTTCCTGTACTTGGGACTCAGCCATATAGTGAGCCTGCCTTTTGAAAAGAGAAGCCAATTTTTCCCAGCTTCCCTTGACTCTTCCAAGCTGAGCTTCTGATTCAGTGATTTCAGGGAGACATGGTACTGAAGCTAGGTCCCTGGGTAGAACCTGTTCAGGCAAGAGCTCAGATGAGAGAGGACATCTGGCTTCCAGAGGCAACAGAGGCAAGGTTTGACCTGGTGTCCTTGTGTGTGCAGGGCCTGTATCCAGTCACGGGAGCTTTGTGCCCTCCAAGCTTGTGCACTGGTTCTCTCTCTTAGCAATTACGAAAATGACCTCACATCTTTTTCTATAGTAGTTTTTATTTTATTTTATTTTTTAAATAAATCCTTGGTGGCACATGCTTTTAATCTCAGCACTCAGGAGGCAGAGGCAGATAGATAGATCTCTGAGTTTGAGGCCAACCTGCTCTACAGAGCAAGTTCCAGGACAGCCAGGGCTATGTAGAAAAAACCTGTTACACACACACACACACACACACACACACACACACACGCGCGCGCGCGATCCTTGCTGTGTATCCCGGGCTGACCTGGAATTCTATCCCTCAATCTTCCTACCTCAGCCTCCCAAGTGCTGCCATTATCGGTGTGAGTCTCCACATCTATAACATTTTTATATATGTACTTCACAAACAAAATTAACAAAGCAGGTTTTCTAAAGTGTTCAAATCATTACATACCAGATTACATTTAGGAACACTTTGTTCCGTATAAGTAAATATCCCACTGTTAATAGGAGGATTTAATCTACCTTTTGGAAACAAACAGCGGAAGAAGGAAGTACTGAGCCATCGGCAAGTGTGGTGCTTACAAAAGATACAGTAATTATTAGGTGCACAATTTGCAGCCAAGTCACAATCTGCCTCTATAAAGTTAGTCTCAATAGAAAGAGTATATGGAATGAGAAAAGGCTTGTTATGAAAAGCAGGACAGTACGTTCATGTAAAAAAGAAAAGATCTGATATTATCAGTAATGTTTAAGAGGACTAGGGAGGTGGCTTAGTGGTAGAGCACTTTTCTAACATGAATAGGGTTCTGGGTTCCATCCCTGGTACCATAAAAATCAACGATCTTTTGGCTAAATTTAATGAAAATGCTCATTCTACAAGTCCGAATGAGCCTTTCAAGGACTATGAAGTATCACCTGCTCATCTTCAATAGATTTCCCTAACATGAAGATACGATACTAGTATATTCGAGGCTAATGGAGGACTTCTCATCTTCTCTTTGAGATAATGTAGAACGTTCAACTAGGACATGAGTCAGCACAGGTGAAGGTTTATGGCAGACTGCTAATTTTTAACATACCTTCTCTTTTATTCGAAAAAAATTCAATATCTTGATTCTAAGATATAGAGATAGGTAAAGGAGAAAAAGGATAAACGGAAGGGAAGGAGAGAGAGGGAGAGAGAGAGAGAGAGAGAGAGAGAGAGAGAGAGAGAGAGAGAGAGAGAGAGAGAGAGAAATTGATTTTGTCATTGGGATGAAATGAGCTCTGCTAAATTTGCTATTTTGCACTGACTGCCTTTCTCTCTCAGACCCTTCCCACAGCCGAGATGCACTCTTTGGTGATAATTAGGTAATGGAAGATCACAAAGCCAAACTTGCCATTGTACCTGTCACTTTACTCCTCAGGACATCTCCAAACAATGCCATTTCTATGTTCCAACCTTCTAAGGAATATAGAGAAGACAGACAAGAGCAGCCAGCCCTGGGGCAGGATTTCAGCATCTTAAATAAAGGAGGCTTCTGTAACTACAGCATATCGAATAACCCATTATTGTTCCGGAGGTCATTATAGTCCAGTGAGATGCTTCACAGTCATATCAGCCTCTAAGCCTGCTGCCGGTCATTCACCTACTCATTGTTTTTGGTCAAATGGAGAATTGCAGTTGCAAAGGGAGAAGTGAAGACGGTGAGTCAGCCTCACTCTTTGGCAATAAGTCAAATTCGTTTTTTTAAGAAAATGAGCTTTTGAGGCTCAGGAAATTGGCAATAGATTTTTTAAAATATTTATTCTTATTTTATGTGTATGTGTGTTTGACTACATGCATGTATACACACCATATCCATGCCTGGCGCCCATGGAAATCAGAAGAGGATGCCAGAGCCCTCAGAAATGAAGTTAGACTATTATGAGGTGCCATATGGGTTCTGGGATCCAAACCTGGGTCTTTTGCAAAAGCAGGAAGTGCTCTTAGCCACTGAGCCATCTCTCCAGCCTCTGGAAATAGATGTTTTGTTTTGTTTTTTAAAAAAACTCAAGTTATAGAATCTGTTCTTCAAGACTGGAAACTGGCAGTCCATGTAAGGAATCTCAACCTCTGATATTCAAAATCAATCTGATATTCGATATCAATCTGATATTCCTATGCTCATTTTGACTTTCTAAGTACTGTTTTTACTCTTTAGGCATATACTGTGGTCATCCACATAACCCTCCATATAAATGTGGGGGCTCGGAGCTTTGTCCACTGAACATAAAACCTCATTCTTCAAGTACGGAATCTGACTTTCCAGACATGAACTATCTCTACAAATGCAAATCCTGCCTCGCAAGGAATAAACTATAGCATGTGGGTGTGTGACCTGGGCAGTTTCTGTGGCTCCTAAGCCTCTACCATGGAGTCAGGGAAGAGGAGCCTTCCTGGGCTGGAGGCAGAACAGGCAACCTCCCTCCATAGGCTGCCAGCTCAGCTCCTCTGCACCATGGACAAGTTGCTCAGCAAATGAATGTCACACCCTCCACTGCACACAAAGAAGGCATCAGCATGATTGTCACAGAGACCAGTTCCCGCTCTGTATTCTGTCCTCTGCCTTTGTCGTATGCTTCTTTCTGTTAGGAGCTTCTTTCCTGTGTCCTCAAGCTGGCGGAGGCTGAGTTATTCTAGGCAAAATTGTCTGAGCCAGGAGCAACTACAGATTAGCTTTTATCTAACTCTAACCCTTCTTCCATCCTGTAGTTTCTGTCACTGTTTCAGCTGCTACCCAAGCAGAGAGTTTTATTTGGTTGGAGTCTCTCATTCAACTCAGAAACTCAAACCCCATTTTAAAAGATTCTTATTTTGGAAGTGCCCCTGGAGAGTGTCATCATCCCACCGTTCAGAGGCTTTCTCTTTCCTTGCATCTCACACCCCTTGTCTTCTCCCCTCTTTCTGATTGGGTGGGGTTGCTGGTACACAGGGTACACAGACCTGGCTGATGCTGGGTCTGAGCAGCAGAAGAAGCCAGACTGATCTAGGAGAGATGTAAGTCTTCGGGATGGTACTTTCTATCCTTTTGCACAAGGGCAATCACTGCTAACTTCTACTTTAATATACCTAAAAGACAATCTAGTCCTTTCTATTGAATTATCAATTTCAGTCATTGTTTATCTCCTGAAGAGGTAGAAAATTGGCCCCTTCCATACCCAGCTCCTCTGCACACTTTCCTGGTGGAGTGTGACTTATGACCTCGCAGGGTTAAGACCCCTGAACATTCAGTATACCTCGGTGACGTTTCTCCTTGGGCTTCCTGAACTCTGAGTTTCTGTATTTTTCTCTTCGTGTTATTTGCCAGGATCCTCACCTCCCTTTTTCCTCTCCAAGCTTCTAGAATCTCACTAGGATCTCCTTCACAGACATCTTGGAAAAAGAAACCATGCTTTAAAATGGATCAAGGAGCCAGGTGGTGGTGGCACCACATCTTTAATCCCAGCACTCAGGAGGCAGAGGCAGGCGGATCTCTGTGAGTTTGAGGCCAACCTGGTCTACAGAGTGAGTTCTAGGACAGTCAGAGTTACAACAGAGAAACCCTGTCTCGAAAAAAAACCAAAAACCAAACCAAAACATAAATACAAACAAACACAAACAAAACAAACAAAAAAAAAAAACAGATCAAGGAGCGCCGAGGGACTGCCAGGCCTACTTCAGTGAATTCATTAATAAATCATTACATCACTTCTTGGGGCTGCCGAGACGGGTCAGTGGTGAAGAGTGCATAACGCGATCTCCAGAGGACCGGAGTTTGTGTCTCAGTACCCCGGCCAGGCTGCTCACAACAGTTGCAGGAGATTCAACACCCTTCCCTTGCATGGGTCAGGATCTTTGTGGTTCTTAACACCTATCCCAGTGCCTGGCGCACATAGCTGGTGCTCAGTAAGCGTTCAGTATCGAGAGCATGATTATGAGATCCATTTTCTCACTAGTCTCATTCGTTTCCACTTCCGTTTTGATCCCTCAAGTACCAGACAAGGTGTTCCGAGACACATCCCCTGGCCTAACAGCGTCTTGGGTAAACAGGAGCCTCCATGTCCGATCTGATAGCTTCACCCTACACTGGAGGTGGTCCTGCCCCTCCTCTGGACTTCTGTATTCCTGATTATGAAACTGTGAGTCGAAGCCCCTTCTCCTCTTCCTTCCCCCTGCAGGCAGTTGGGGACAAGGTGCGAGTCCTTAGCTGTGCTCTTCAGGGGGATTGAGTTTCTGTTCAAATGCATTCTGCAATGTTTTTCAGTAAGAGAAGCTCTCCTGTCCTAATGGCGGCATTAGCACCTGCTTACTAAGGACAGGCTTTCCCACAGATTGTCCCTGATGCTGCCCCTCCCACCTCAGTTTCTGGTCACTCACTGGTTTAATCTGACCCTCCATCTGGGCAATAGATTCACTGCAGATGGCCATGCACCCGGGACTCCCAAGCCCCCCGGGGCCCCAGAGCTTGGCTTTGGACTTCCCTGCTTGGCTGCTAGCCTTGGCACTTGCAGCTCATCTAGCAGAGAGCTGCAAAGCCTGTTCCTCATTAGAACAGCCTCCAGCCTATGTCCATCCCCCCAAAGAGGTGCAGGTGTTAAAACTCTTGTATGTAACCTGATATATGGTGAGTTTGCAAGAAAGAGATGCAAGCCCGGCCAGTCCCTAGTGACTGGTACTCACAGTCCGCCATCCCCACACCGTGGCTCTGGCTACACACAGTGTCCCCCACACAGCCCCCAGGAGCCATTCTCAACAACCCACTAGGAAGACAGTCTCACTCTGGCAGTCTTCGGAGAACCTGGGCCTGTGTGCCATCTCCTTTCCCCACTGTGGCAGGGTCAATGTTTATATTTTCAGTATTTAAAAAGGAAGCTGACATTTTAAATCTCACAGAAGTAGAACAAAGACCACCAGAAGCTGTGGAGGGCAGAGGGAGGGTGGACAACGAGTACTAAATGTAAATAGTAGAAATTCCAGGTCTTTACAGCACAGCAAGATGACTGAAGCTAAAAACAAGTCACTATATATGCTTATGGTAGTTAGAAAAGAGGACTTTGAATGCTCCTAACACAAAGAAATTAAAAGCGTTGGAGATGACAGGAATGCTAATTACCCTGGTAAGATCATGACCTATATGCTTGTATCAAAATATCGCACTGTACCCCATAAATATGAGCATGTATGTCAATTAAAACTATACAGGAGCATAAACAGAAATGTGCTCTCTCACTGGCTTCTATTGCACTTAGAATACGACTCCAACCCCAGCTAAATCCCCGGCTCAGGAAGCCCCTCTCCCACTGACCTTCCCCTCAGGCCACCTGCTCTCCCTTTGGTCCTCCAGGAACATCTCTTTTTAATGTGGTTCTTAGAACCAGTTCTATTCCTTGGTGTGTTTTTCTCCCTCCACTCAGTACCTGACTGGAACGTTCTCAAATGTCATTAAATGTCACCCTTAAGACACTTTCGATGACTTCTCTGCCAAAAATAGCTTTCTAAGGGCCTGTCCCTCAATCCCTCACTCCTTTACCTCCCTTCCTCCTCACCACCTCCCCTGCTCCATGTTCTCTTTGATCCCTGACTAGTTGATCTTTTAGTCCAGCTTGTTATTTATTTATTTTTTGACACACAGCTGTACTGTACAGTCCAGGGTGCCCTCAGAAGACTGGTAATCCTTCTGCCTCTGCCTCTGCCTCTGCCTCTGTCTCCTCAGTAGTGGAATTACAGGTATAAGCCACTATATAAGACTCTGCAGGTTTTGTTTGTTTGTTTGTTTGTTTTTCTTCTCTCATATGATACATCCCAACACCCCTTCTTCCCTTCCCTCCGCTCCTCCCAACTCCCTCCCATTTCTCCTCTCTCCCAGGCCTACCCCCCACCATCTACCCACCCCACCCCTGCCTCTCTCCAGAAAAGAGAAATCCTCCAGGGTTATTGTTCAAACAGGGCACAACAAGATGGAACAGGGTCAGTCACTAATCCCTACTTCAAGGGCGGACTAGGCAACCCAGTTGCCTAGCAGGAGAAGGATCCCAAAGGCAGGCAAACGGTTCAAGAGACACACCTCCCTACTGTATGAGTTCTGTAAAAGCACCAAGTCAGACTCCCTCAAAAGTTGCATGTCTGCTGCTTCAGGCTCTGTGAGCCCCTAAGAGTGCCGGTCAGTTGACTCCATGGGATTTGTTGTCCCGGTGTCTTCGATCCCTCTGGTCCCAGCAATCCCTTGTCCACCTCTTCTGTGGGGTTCCTGAAGCTCTGCATAGTTTTTAATGGTAGGTTGCTTTAGTTTTTATTGTTTATGTTGTTTTAACTTACTCAATAAACTCTGAGAGGGGCTGGAGGATGGCTCAGTGGTTAGGAGCACTGGTTGCTCTTCCAGGGGACCAGGGCTCAATTCCCAGCACCCACACAGCAGCTTGCAACTGTCTGTAACTCCAGTTTCAGGAGATCTGACACCCTCACACATATACACATGAGGCAAAACAGCAATGTACATTAAAAATAAATGAATCATTAAGAAAACAAACTCTGAGAAAGAAAAAGGAAGATGCAGAGAGAAGGGAGGAAGGGAGGGAGAGAGGGAGAGAGAGACAGACAAAGAAAGAGAGAGAGAGAGAGAGAGGGAGCGCTTTTAGCTAACACTGCCTTTGGCATAGTGCCTGGCATATAGTAGTTTAACAAACTCATGTTGAATGTCAAATGAATGAATTTTAAGAAATAAATTCAGCTCACTTTCTGAACACAGTGGTAGCAGAAACTTAGAGCAGTGGTCTCAGACTTTGCTGTACATTAGAATCACCTTGGGGAGGCTTAAAAACTCAACAGGCAATTGAAACAGAACTTTGAGGTGTGCCTAACCTTTAGAGATGGGGAAGAGCACACGTGTGACAGCTATGTATTCAGTTTTATGAATACATAAAGTTTGCTTTATGAGCTACTCTGTGGTTTGCTTGGAATTGAACCTGGGTCCTCTGGAAGAGCAGCCAGTACTCTTAACAAACGAGCCTTCCCTCCAGCCCCTCCAAACACACACACACACACACACAGATATATATATATATATATATATATATATATATATATATAGTTTTTAAATCCTAAGGTTATTCCTATTTAGGTGAGTTTAGAGCAGTGATTCCTTTTTTCTTTTACGTCCATAAATAAATGTATATTTGTAGTTGAAACAGGGTCTTGTATAGCCCAGACTGGCCTTAAATTTGTGAATTTCCTTGGACTCCTGCTCTAAGGCAGTGGTTATTAACAATAGTCCTTGGTATAGCAGTATCAATCTGATGTAGGTAGGGAATTTGTTACGTCTCAGCTCCTACCCGGATCTGCTGCATTGGAAGCTGACGGGTGGACCCAAAGTGCTTTACTGAACCCTCCGGAAGATCCCAGTGCAGGCTGAAGTTTGATAGAAAGGCATGGGTTGTCCTGTCCCTTCCCTTGGTCACATTTTGCTGACACCTACAACAGGAAAACAGGACGCCGTGAGGTAAGGTGAACGCGGTCGCAGTTTGTGCAGATGTCCTGGTCTAATTGAAAACTCCCACATCTCAGGAAATCCCCAGCGATCAGGACAGTGGGTGCTTGCTCTTTAAAGCCCTTCAACTCACGTGTCGGCTCCACCAGACAAGCTGAGTTAAAGCGTGAAAAGTGCTTTGGTGGGTTATAAAATGTTAATTTGGTCCAGCAACTCCGTGATGGCTAGCCTGAGTCCTGGGCCATACAGGCGCAGCCAGTAGATACACCCGGTCGCCATGGCTCCCACTTCAGATAGCTGCGTAAAGCAAACACTCTGGTGCAATGCTAAGGCCCACCTCTGTTAGTGCTGTAGGTGGGTAGCCAGAATGTGTTTATCGAGGGAGTATTTTAAACTCAGGAGTTTAAAAATAATTTTAGATGGCTCAGCAGTTAAGAACTTTGATGCCTTAGAAGTTCCCCGGTTCAATTCCCAGCACTTTTATATCTGTAACTTCAGTTCCAGGGGATCTGATGCTCTCTTTGGCCTCTGTAGGCAACAGGCATGTGCAGTACATGACGTACAGTCAGGAAAAATATCCATATACATTAGATAGAGAGGTAGTTAGATAGATAGATAGATAGATAATTTGAATTTCACGTATGGTGATTCTTGCCTTTAATCCCAGCACTCAAGAAGCAGAGGCAGATGGATTTCTGAGTCCCAGGCCAGCCTGTTCTACATAGTATGCTCCAGGACAGCCAGGATTATTAGAGAGACCCTGTCTCAAAACACCAAAAATAGATGGTTGGATGGATGGATAGATAGATAGATAGACAGACAGACAGACAGACAGACAGATAGATAGATAGATAGATGATAGATGATAGATGATAGATGATAAATAGATAGATAAAGAATTTTGGAGACTCACTACCGCCATCCTTGATACACAAATGGCTCGGAAGACAGTTGTGTTTCATTCTGTTTTAAGGCAACAAAACAATGACATCATTCTTTTCTAGCAGAAGATCATGCAAGAGTAACAGGAACCCCACTTCTGTCCCTTCCAAACGCCCGTTTTGAGTTTTCCAGTTAGTTGAGTGTGAAAGCTAGAAGAAGGCCCAGATACCTGGCCTCACATTAGAACCCCAAACCTGTGTTATCATTTGCTCCAGACCTCTCCAGTTCACAAACAGGTCTAAAAGCTAAGTGCCCAATGAAGTCAAAGAGAGTCCTGACTTCCTTTAACCTAAAGACTGGTTTCAAGATGGGGTTTCAGCTTTCTGGTGGTCACAGCCAGATCCCTGGGAGTGATCACTCAGATGAGATCACTTAAACAGCCTTGGCAACCTCAGCCTGGCCCAAAGCCCGGACTTTACTCACTGTCAAGCCAGGGAATTCCAGAACAATCCATTCAACTTCAAGCCACTGTCAGTGTTAAATCCTGGCCCTTAAAGTGTCAACATTCACCAAGTGTCGACTAAGTACAAGGCACATTTGGATGGTTGCAGACCCTGGGTTTGCTGAAACTATCACAGGCCCCTTTGAGAGAAGTGCACAGTGAGTGTGAACACCTGCGTATGACAGATGAGGAAACTGAGGCAAGAATTTGATTTGAAGAAGACTGTATGTCTAGCATTCAGCAGAAGTAGGATTAGGATCTGATATGCTGACTTCCATTTTAATGCCAACTCACAGATACTTTAATTCTGGATATCAGGCCTTTGGTACTTCCTCATTATTGGTGTCCCACCTCTGCTCCCATTACTGTACTCTACTTACCCTCCACAGTTACCGTTACTATGGAAACAACTATTTCAGAGCCTGCTATGCAGGAGGCTCTGTCCCAAACTCTTTCATGTATAACCTCCTGTGTTTCTTTAAACAGACTTGTCTTGTAGGGTATGTGGTGAGGCTTAGACGGTTTGTGGACCTGGTTAACTAAGGTTTGAGCCTTGTCCCCTTTTCCTGTGGAGGCTAGGATCTAAAATCATGGTCATGCCATGTCCTCCTCTTCAGTTGCAAAGTCTGAGCTTCTTCTTTGTCTCTGAATCCTGGATTCTTGCTGGGTTACTTATCTGATGATAATATTCCTGGACATGGGCTCCTGCTGTTTCTTCCTTCTAAACACTGTCCCATCTCCAACTTGGAGAATCGCACCCCTGAGTTGTTAGCCACTGTGTGGGCCCACTAAGAGAGACAAGGAGACATATTCATAGGTGCAAGCCCTTCCAGACCTCAGCAGAGAGAACCACCATCCTTGCCAGCATCATACTGGTCAGTGGAAACCTGAGCATCCCAGCTCAGGTGTTTTTATTGATACAGAATTCCTCAGGTGTTCTACTGATAGCACATGCAGATCATAAGCAATCAAACATCCCCCACATAACTACAACACCTGCAGACAACACAAAATGCCAAAACATAGGCAGCCCCTCACCCAACAATGCACAAAAAATTATTTTAAACACAACTAAAAATAAACTTCTACAATAATTCCCCTTTTCTGTATAAGCCAATCCAAAAAATTGCTTTATTTTTACAACACAATTTAACACTACACTAGGAAAACAATTTACAAGAAGAACAATTATGAGGCTTTTAATATTCATGACCAAATGAAACCAAACATCTATCAAGCTTTTTACAATGTCTTTGGACAGCAGAAAAACATTATCAATGTCCAATTATCTGGAATTCACTCATGATCTTCTGGGCTCTACCAAAGGGCTTGAATCATGTCTCTGGCTCTGCCCTCTGCAGCGCACATAGCTTGTCCTCCAGGTTCTGGCTGGCTCCCCGCCACTGCTGCTGCTATACTTGGTGGTCATCCCAAGGTATTGGCATCTTCAGAATGCTGGGGTCTCTTGCTGCAACTGGGCTGCACTTTCACCAATAGCCTCTCTTGGGCTCTCTTCATGGTTCCAAACTTCAGCTCCTTACATGATCCCTTCAATTTGGGCCTCCAACTACTACTGAGACTGCACCTTCACCAATGGCTTTCCTGGCCTCTCACAGTGCCAAACCTCACCTGCTTTCCAAAGATCCCTTCATGCCTTCAAAACCAGCACCACCTGGGTGACTCTTACAGTACCAAGTTTGGCTACCAGCACAAGATACAACCTTGGCCAGTTCTGGAAAACAGCTTCTGTGTGCTAACCCTGAAGAAACACTTCCCAGATTTTAAGGTAGAGTCTGGTTTGCAGGAAAAATAACTGGTAACTTTGTCTGCAGAAAGAGTTCCTTTGTATGATGGAGTTCTTATCACCATAGTAGATGTGTCTTGTCAGGACTGCCTCATCTCACCAGTATCCGGACAGGTTTGCAGAAGACAAAACTTGATAAAGCAAAACAAAACAGACTCTGTGAGGTCTGGAGTTTCATCCTCATTCTTCCTTGTCTCTGCATTGGATGTGGCTTCTGTGATGTCAGTGCCCCACGTTGGTATGCCATTTATAGTAATATGCTTACGGTGGCTCAGCCAGGAAAACAAGGAGGCATATTCATTGGTGCAAACCCTGCAGACCTCAGCAGAGGCAATCACCATCATGGCAGGCAACATACTCAACAGTGGAACCCTGAGCATCCCACCTCAGGTGATTTTATGATTCAGAACTCCTCAGGTGTTCTACTGATAGCACGTGCAGATCATTAGCAATCAAACATCCCCCACATAAATCTAACACCTGCAGACAATACAAAACACCAAAACCTAGGCAGCCCCTTACCCAACAGTACAAAACAATTATTTAAAACACAACTGAAAACAAACTTCTACAACACACCCCCGTAACTCCTGACTCATAGTTTTAAGTCCTCCACTATCACATACATCCTTATCTCTAGATACCTAGTACGTTATTAATTACCCCTCTAACCCATACTACTGGATTCCTTTGAATCCCAGCACCCCATAGCTGATTCTGTCAACTATCACTAGTTTCCTCATCTTGGGTGGTGCTGAGTGAGGACAGCCTGCAAATCTTCTGACCTCACTATGGTGAGGTCCCTGACCTTTGAGTCTTCGGTAGTCTCCAATTATTAGACCATACCCCTCTCACAAAGGCCCAGGACATCCTATTCATACATTCTATAGAAAAAGAGGGTGGGGAGGACAGTCATAGATTTATAGGGAGGTGAAATTTGTATATTTCACTTGCATATCTGTTAATTCTACCAGGATAGATCCTACCGGACATATGTATTTTCTATCCTCTCTACATCCAAGAAACAGAGAGGAACTCTTTCTGGCTAGGCCATGAGACTCTCTCCCCTTCCCCAGACACACAACTGCTTGTTTGTGAAACCAGGTGAAACCAGTCATTAAGTCATTTATTGACCCAAGGTCTTCACCAAGTGATGTAAGACTTGGTGATAAGAAAGAGATTGAACTTGTTTGAGTAATGAGGAAGACATCATGGCATTTGAGCTGCATTTTGAAGAGTGAGCAGATGTTCTTAATGTCTAAGGATTTCTATTTTAAATATTCGTTGTGATGAGCTTAGGGAACATCGCTTAGTTGGATGAGTGCTTGCCTAGCATCCACGAATCCCTTGGGATCAACCCAAGAGCCCACCACATTGACCATGGTGGGGACACAGCTGTAATCTAGGGGAGGTAGAAACAGGAGGATCAAGAGTTCATAGCAAGCTCAAGGCTAGCCTTGGCTACATGAAACTCAAACCAAAAAAAAAAAAAATTATTATTGATTTAAAGCTTTCCACGGTCACTGGAAATTTAATATAACCCCGCCCTTCAGATTCTGTTCACTATGTTCTGTGGTCAATGATAGCTGGTGAGGAGATGGCGGAGTGTGGGAGCTAGAAGCTCGTCATTGCCCTTCTGGAGTCCACAGTTTCGTTGATGGAGGCGTGTTAGAAAGCTCTTCAAGATGGTTGGTTGGTCAAATGCTGGAATAGAAGCCGTGGCTGTCACACTACTCTGTGGTTTTTAGAATTGCACTTGGCATTTAATTGGTCCTTGGGAAAGGCTGCTTAGGTATGTGAATGGATGCTTTAGTGTTGGAATATTTGACTAGGGCCTTCTGCTGAGCTAGACTGGGGAAGGCATGTACTATCACGCATAGTGTGATTCTTGTGTGCACATCTGTGCCACCAACTAGACTGCAAATGTCCCAGGGAAAGGGCCAAGCCCTGTGCATTCCATATAGCCAAAAAGAACAGGTACCCATTAGGTATTTACACATGTTAATTAGGGTCCAGGGCTAAAGCTAGGGGTCTATCAGCCTTCACTGAAACCTGGCAAAAATGTTGGTTGTTCGAAAAGTATGAAAGTCTCATTTTAAGCACCATCAAGTGTTTTCTCTGCTCAGTGTGGGTTCTGCATGTTAGTGGATGAATACGTGAGCTGATGGTTCAGGCTTGTGCTATGTGTGCATAAGATGGTCACTAAGACCATTTTTACAAAGCTTACTAGTCTGCATTTTTAACAGGAAAGCTAGACAGCTGGTGGTAACTTTGAGTGTCTCAAGAGCTCAGCCAGGATTTTGGTGATTTAATCATGTTTCCTGAAGGAGGAGAAATGTCTCAAGCTATTACTGAAAGCCGTGATTATAAAGCCCCACACCCAACAGAAGGTCAGAATTTCCTAGAATCTCTTTCTATCCAAGCTTCTCTTTTTTTTTTCAGACCAGATAACAATTGCTGTGGCCTTTTATGGCTTAACAGCTGCCGTATTGCCCCAGGGATGGGACTCTGGCTTTATTGCAGCTAGGTCTCCGATTGCTGCTCCTGGTTGATACCTATTTTGGCAGTGCTAAACTTATAATGAGTAGGGTCTCAGGACTACCTCCCTCGGGTTCTTTGAAACAGACTTGAGAAAGCGGACTGGAAAACCCAGCCAGGGAGGGGTTCAGAATCAATGGCCTCGAAGTGTGCCAATTGGCCCGTGAGTGAGCAAGAACCGTGAGGGGCTCCATAGACTGGGATCCACGGGTGTACGGGGGCGGGGGGGGGACACAGCACATTATGTGTGTCAGTATTGAGGGGAGAAACTACCAGGTGCAAAGTACTTGGGAAAGTCTGCTTTGTGAGTCAAGGCTCATGCCATTCTGAAACAACTTCTGTCCTGGAACACCTCGCCATTCTTCTGAAGTCACCCATGCCCAGAGGGACTCCTTCTCTCCCACCACTAACAGTTTGTCAGTTGGATCTAGGGGCATGGACAGGTATTCTCTTCGAAAATGCAAGAGAAATCATGTCTCATGGAAATAGGTTTCAAACAAATTTAACAGAATACAACCTTCTGTCCCTAATCATGAAAACAGCTCTAGCTAAGACAATCAGTGGGACCCCAAGCCCTCTCCTCAGCCTCAGGTGTCTGCAGAAAGTTGGGTGTGGTGGTGCACACCTGGAAACCTAGCACACGAGAGGAGGAGGCAAGGAGGATCAAGAGTTTGAAGCCAGCCAACACTACACAACGAGCTGCTGTCTCAAGGACAAAAATACACAAATAAAAAGCTTTGCAACACACTGACCAGGCCTACGAACTTATTGCTGGGACATTAGGGGGAGCTGAACAGAGACGGAGTCTTAGATGACATTAAGACACTATTTTTCATCTTCTTAGGTGTGATGCTACTTTGGGGTTTCGTAGGGAAAATGGCATTAAGTGAGATGAAAAAATGTCCTTATTGTTTAAAGCTTCGTATTTCACAGTGGCTGAGATTAGACAGCATAAAAACAGAACTGATATAGGAAAATGGAAATAACACTCAATCTAGGTGGCGAGAGAACAGGATTCTTTCGTTATTCTCTGTGGAGAGTAAAACCAGTGTAAACCTGGGGACCTTGCTGTAGGCCTCAAAGGGGACTGGGTAGACCTGAGAACTGGGTGTCAGGAGAGAGTGGGGCACAGAAGTAAGAGGGAGGTCGGGGTGGAGGGTCTGCTCACTTGCCATCCACGGCTGCTAGCAGAGAACCGAACACTCCCTCATGGGACTCCTATACTTTCCCCAATTAGATAAGGGTTGTGTAACCCGTGTTAATGTTAGGGACAGGCTGACCTTTCCTGCATGTCTCTGAGTTTGCAAGGTCTCCTCTTCCTATGCAACAGACCCATCAGCTGCTCTGTGTCCTGTGCTAATTTGGCCCTGCTGCCCCAGAGCTGATAACCTTGTTGCTCTCTCTTCCCCCAGAGCTTCCCTCTCTCCTGGTATCCAAGCATCTGAGAAGAGTGCCTCTGAGCCTCCAGGAAGCTGACAGATGCATGATGGGCAATGCCTGTGATTCTCACTCCAGCGATTGTTCACTGGCTGGATGCCAATACTATTCTCTCCTTGCTCTTGTCAATTCTCACTGCCAACCCTAAGGAACATAGATGTGGCACATGGAAAGGAAAGGGACTGCTGAAAGGAACAGGCATAGGCTCCCAAGCAGGGCAGGGGTGATGAAAGGTCGCCTAGTTTCTGCTTTACTGTTTCCAGAGTGCTCCTGTGTGTCAGGCATAGCACAAAGCACAGAGACATCTCTCAGGAACGACTAGGCTCAGAGTAGAATCAAGACTCACTGGTCTCTGACTGCAGACCATGGCTGGAGTTGGAGGCTACAGCATCGTAGGACTGGGATTCCCAATTCCTTGAAGCAGAGGAAAGATCCCTTGCCAGAAGGAGATTGCCCCTTGGTGAGGATGTCAGTCCTCGAGTCTTGCTCAAGTCTTCGGTGCTGCAAGGTCAGGAGCTCCTGTGGGGCTTGCACTAACTTAACCTTATAAGAAACATGCATGCCAGGAAACCACTATGCACGTGAGTAACGAATGGTGTGTGCACATGGACATGCACACGTGAGCGTACCTCACGTGTGATTTCTCAATCTGTGATCTACAGACCAATAGCACCACCCTTTTCTGTGGTTTGTGTTTGTGACGTAACAGGCAGGTTCCTGAACCTCAGCCCAGCCCCACAGTCTCTGGCTTTTGAGGTGAAAGCCAGGGAGTTACATTTTAAATCTTTCTACCAAAGTTTGAGAATCACTGAGACAGGGAATATAAAAACACATCTAGTTTATGTCTGGAGGGAACTTAAAATGTAGATAGAGACACTGAAAAAAGAAAAAGATATGAAACTTCTGGGCATGATGGTACACACCTTTAGCCCCAGTACTCAGGAACTCAGGAGCCAGGGGCAGAAGAAAGGCCAGCCTGGTCTATATAGACACACACACACCACACACACACACACCACACACACACACACCACACACAACAGCAACAACAACCAAACGAAGAAGGAAACTGATGTGATGGCTGTGAGCCTCTGAGAAGTTATTCTGGAGGCACCCTGCAGAAGGAGAGGCTGGAGAAAGGCAGGGGAAGCAGCTCTATCCAGGCTGTGGGTCTGGAGTGAGATAAAGGCTGAAGGTAAAGGCAAGGGAAGGCAAATGCCACGCCCACCACCCACATCACGGGTCTGGTTTTTTTTTTTTTTTTTTGCAGACAGTCAACAATTTCTTTTTAGAACTTGGAATATGGGATTGTTAGCTTTTAACTGTCAACTTAGACACATCATGAAATCATCTGTAGAAAGAGTTCCAATGAGGGATGGCTATGTTAGGTTGGCCTGTCTGTAGGGAATTGTTTTAATCAAATTAATGGATGTGGGAAGACTCAGCCTGCCGTAGGTGGCACCATTCCCTAGACGGCGGGCCTTGAACGATGAGTGGAAAATCAGTCTGAGCATAGGTAAGCAAGCAAGTAAACATGCATGCATTCGTTTGGCTATGCTCGTGACATGATGTGACTGGCTGTCTCAAGCTCCTGCTTCTGTGACTTGCCTGCAGTGATGAATGGTTACCTGGAACTGTGAAATTAAATGAACCCTTTCTCCCTAACTTGTTCTTTGTCAGGATTTTTATCACAGCAACAGAAACGAAACTAGGACAGAGCCTAATGGGTGAATCGAAAGAAAGGATGTGATCCAAACAAACTGACTTCACTGATCACGGCAGAGGCCCCAAGCCCTGGAGAGGTGATGATCTGCTTTCCCTGAATATAACTCAAAATAAGATTACACCAAGAGCTAAACAAATGCTGAAATTTCAAGAGCTTTCCAGGTTTTCTAGTTGCAACATTGGTTATGCTCACTGGTGCTTCCTTCTCATGTCTTTGGTCCCTCTGCTTTGCTGAATCCTCTGCAGGAGCGTTATCTTTTCACAGGGCAATCTTCACCAGGCAGGGAGGCAGGACTCAAAGCATGAGTCAGGGGGCATTGGGAGGGGTTGCAGGTGGTGAATTTTGGGTCAGGTTACAGACATGGCAATGAACCGGAAGTGAAACTCAGGAAGGCAGGTGCCACAGAGCCTGTAGCTTCTGGCCAGTTACTCAGTCCAGACTGCTGGACTCAGGTAAGCGTCCCAGGCAAGAAATGCAACTAGTCTTCCAGAGCAAAGACAGACTATCTGTGCCTGCACGTCCCACCAGAGTGCATTGGTCACATGGGGTTCTGAGGCTTCAGAAGGAGGTTCCTTGATTTGGGGGAAAGGGCCAAAAAAAGATCTCTAAAGGAAAAGAAAACAGCCAACAGGAAACAGACATGCACAGGGATCATCAGATGGTGCTTTTAAGAGATCCTTGATGTTCATGAAGCCAGTGAGGCCATGCTAGAGATTCAAACACACATCATCTCCTATTGACTCTCTCTCTTCTCTGTTTTTCAGTTAAAACTCAGGGCCTTTTGCATACCCAGGAAAGAACGGAGCTATCTCTACCTTGTTTTTTTTAACCAGTGGTTTTTGTTTTTTCTTAAAAAATAAATGATCACACAAAACATTTATTGGTGAGATTCTCTTATGTATTTGGAAGAAGTTGCCTACTGGATTTGGTCTCAGCATGTTTTGGGGGTTTTGTGTGTGGTTTTTGTTGTTGTTTTGTTTTGAGACAGGATCTAGTATGGCCAAAGCTGATGTGGAACCCCTGATCTTCCTGCCTCCATTTCCTAGGTTCTAGGATCACTGGTGTGGGCCAAGAAAGAACTCTTGGTACAAGAAATAGAATGTTTTAACGTGATCAGGACCTAATAAATGAAAGAATTGCATTGAGTTGTTCTTACATTAACCCATCCGTAGTTTGTTTTCTATGAGAAGATTTTATTTCCCTATTTCCTCTCTCACAAGTATCTGGTAGGTAATTTTGTGTTGAAATTAATACATTTGTCTTGATTAGATTTCTATTGCAATGATAAAGACCATGACCAAAAGCAACCTGGGATGGGAAGAGTTTATTTGGCTTACATGCCCCAGTTGATCATACTACACTATGGAGGGAAGTCAGAGAGGAACTCAAGGCAGGAACCTGGAGGCAGGTGCTAGAGTAGGGACCATGGAGGTATGCTGATTACGGGCTTGCTCCTGGTGGCTTGCTCAGCCTGCTTTCTTATAACACCCAGGATTACCTATCTAGGGGCACCACCCACAGAGAGCTGGGCCATATAAAATATCAATTAAGAAAATGCCCCCACAGACTTGTCTACAGGCCAGTCTGGTAGGGACATTTTCCCAACTGAAATTCCCACTTCTCAGAGGACTCCAGCTTGTATAAAGTTGACGTAAAAACTAACCAGCAAAGCATTCAAAGGAAAAAAAGAGGAGGGCACTTCTAAATGGGTACCACTATACACCTGGGGATTATAAAGTAGAGAATTTGAAGGCAAATTATATGGTCAGTGAAGTTTGACTTTAGTCAAAATACTTAGACTACTGAAGAAAAGTCCTTCCCACCTCTGCCTCCTTTACCCTCCAGAACAGAATGCCCAAAAGATGGTACAACCAACGGAAATAATTTTAGGTGCTAATTTCCCATGTGATGCTCAGGAAGGGAGAGCTGGAGACAGGAGGCACCGCGAGAAGACCTGTGGTGCTGTATTCTGCTATGCATCTCACTGAGCAAGTACTATGTACTATGTCCCTTTGGGCACCAAGTACACATAATCTCTTCAGTTACCTGATAATAGGTATTAAATGTCCCCATTTTATAGATAAGGAAACTGTCTACCTGCTTGCCGTTACATCACAATGACTCTAACAAGAGAAAGAGGACAGGACAATGAAAAGACAGCCAGAAGTCAACGCCCAGGCGCTTGTGTCTGGACGCTCCAGAGGAAAGTACCTAAAGAGATAAGGGGAGCTTAAATAGAAGGATCTTCCCAAATGAGTAGGAATTATCCTTCTGTGCCCAAGGGCTTGTGGGAGACTTTCCAGATAGAAATAAAAACCATCAACTAAGCCTGAAAGGGCTTAGAGGTTCTGTAATCCATTCAGCTCACCCTCCGCCTAAGATGAGATACTACAAACAACTGATATTTTCTTGGGCACTGATTGCACTGAATTGACCAGCTGCATATAAACCGTCTCCCACTCTTAAGCCACAAGTCATGACACATGCCTGCAACCATAGCATTTCAGAGGTAGAGGCAGGAAGATCAAACCTTCAAGGTTATCTTCTGACCCCTAAGTGACTTTGAGGCCAGCCTGAGCTACATGAGACCTTGCCTCTAAAAACTAAAATATAACGCACATACGTAAAGAGAAGGTGGGGACTAGATCCTCTTTGGCTCAGACTGTCTGTCGTCAGGAACCGAAATCTTTTCTCAGTCAGGGTGACCCTTTTATATGTGTTGTGGGCCTGTATTGCTGAGTCCATCTGGATATTTTGTGAGGTTACTTCTTTGTGATTCCCCATGCTTACCAAATGACTCCCAAACTTGGTTTGATATCCTTCTTCCTGGAAGTTTCTTCTGACAGAAGGAAGCTTTGATTGTTATGCAGCAAGGAAGCTGTCCCTGCTTCCTTAGAAGATGATCATATCCCTGTTGATCTCTTAAAGCCACCCTGCTCACTGCTACTTATGTTAGAATCCATTATGAGGTTCCTGATCATGGGAGTATCTGATCTAGCCCCCCTCTGGTGTCAGCTTCTTCCAACTTACTCCTGTTACCCTCCCAAAGAACCTGGCCCAGCTGGGTCCCTGGGTCTGAGCTGGAAGAGCATGTGGGTATACTAAACTATGCCACACAGTGGCTCTCATCCCTTCCTGCCTTTGTGAGCTTCTGTTCCTTATGGGACACTGTCTGGGAGACTGGAAGGATGCCACTAATACCCAGAATCTCCAGTTCTGATCCCGGGGAAACAACCATCAGTGGATCCAGTCATTAATACTCAGGAAAACTTGAAGCCAACACAGCTTCTGGGCCACCAGCCCTCATTTGCCTCATCGGACCCCAATTTGTAACAGCTATACAGCTATATCATGCAGCATGGGATCATTGCTACATAAATTTTGTAGTAGCAGTCCTGACATAGGGTCTATATTTTCTGAACCCCAAATTGAATCAAATAACCCATTTATAATTGTTTAGAGGTTATAGAAAGTTTAAAATGTCCATATTCCCAAAGCCAAGGTCTCACACACCATAAGGTGGAGGAGAGATGTCTCTGCTGTCCAGAATTATAGAAATGAGAAGTTTTGAAGGATTTAGATGAACAGTCAAACTGACTAGAGAAGACAGCTCAGTGGTTAAGAGCAATTCCCTCTCTTCCATAGGACCTAAATTCCATTCCCAGCTCCCATATCCACCTGTAACTCCAGCATCTGGGGATTCAATGCCCTTTTCTGG
Source organism: Cricetomys ansorgei (assembly GCA_026225945.1). Lineage (NCBI taxonomy): Eukaryota > Metazoa > Chordata > Mammalia > Rodentia > Nesomyidae > Cricetomys > Cricetomys ansorgei. Next base: position 2,599,335 of record JAMJFZ010001789.1, read on the forward strand.
CCTCCACAAGCACATACATGTACTTACTCATAAATATATAAAATCTTAAAAGAGGGAAGCTGGAGAGATGGCTCAGAGGTTAAGAGCACTGGTTGCTCTTTCAGAGGTCCTGAGTTCAATTCCCAGCAACCAATGATGGCTCACAACCATCTGTAATGGGATTTGATTCCTCTTCAGGTATGCATGAAGACAGAGCACCTATATACATAAAAATACATTAAAAAATCTTAAGAAGTAAAAGAGGTAAACAGCATCTTCAGAAGAGGGCAGCAAAGTGAAATACCATCCACATGGATAGAAGTGGGTCCCTGAGAGACCAGATCCTCACATACAGAAGGCCAACCATGTGAGAGGATAGGCATAATCAAATAAGGAAAGCATTGTACCGACATATACAAAGAAGTGTGACCTGAACCACATTTTAGAATCAATAATCAGCCAGGAAAAAAACCAAAAGGGTGATGTGAGAGGAGTCAAAGAGGAAGGAGACGAACCTGAGGCATTCTACTGGCCTTCATGTCAGATGGGGCACCTCTGGGTCTAGGAGGGCCTGCCTGAATCCCACCCTGCATCCTTTGTGAGGCCCATAAGTCTTGCTTATTCTCAGTCCCTTGTTGTTCTGGTCAACCTTCATTCTGCATTTGCAGGTTTTCCCTCAGCTCTACCCCAACTTGACAGAAACATAGGGTGCAGGTCTATCCCTCCTACCCGCTCAGTGTGTTCACTCGAGGCAGCAATGTGTGCATGAGTGTGCATGAGTGTGCGTGTGTGTGTGTGTGTGTGTGTGTGTGTGTGTGTGTGCGCGCGTCTGGGGAAACAGGGGATGGCGAGGAGCACGTGGATGTCAGGCCACTGGAACCTGTGTACTCATTCAGCTGACTCAGCACCAGCCTGCAGTGCGGACCCCTTGCTCCCTCCCTCCCCTTGCTCTCTCCTTCACCTCCCTCTCTCCAAGTCTCAGTGTCCACAACCCATATGTTGTTCGTGGGGGTAGTTTAGCCATCTTCTTACTGCTACTAGAACAAAAGCCATTCAAGGTCTTACCTCTGTTCACTGTCATTCATGAGTCCCTTTTGACACAATCTTTCCAGGAGAGAGACTTTGTTGCTAGTTTTATGGATAGCACCCGAGTCATCCAGACTTCCCTGTACCTTCAGGGAAGCCCTTGGAGCAGACTTTCAGGATTCTTTGAGAGCTGAGGGCTGAATCGATTCCCACAGCCCTTCCACATCCTGTGTGAATGTATGGTTCCTGTGTGTCAGTTCTGTAAGACTGGAAAAGACACGCAGAAATGCAGAACTGAGAAGTAGGGTGACCTTAGCAGGGCTTCTCAACTGTCCAGTTACAGGATACTACTGTAGAAAGTATGAGGACCCCCCAAAGAATGTTTTCCATAGAGCAATCTTAATCCTATGTGGTATTTTCCTACCAATTACCCTGTCTGAACCTAAACATTTTTTGAGCTAGGGTTACTAAAATATCTACTTGAAGAGAATGTGGTAACAATCATGTGAAATTAACAACAGGTATGCTCAAAGCACATTGTATATCTTCATGAAAATGGGTTACATCTCTGTATAGCAAATAAATAACTGAAATAATGTGAACAAGGTAATTTTCAACTGAAATTTTTATACTCATCGTTATCAGTATTATTATCCTCCCTAAGTGGATCTTGGAGATCCTACCTACTTTTTATGTCCCTTCTTCCAAGTACCAAGAAGCAACAGATTACAGCAGAAAAGATGAGTTCTGGGGTCTTCTATGGAAAGGACTTAGAATCTGATCTCCCCACATTCAGGCTGTATGGAGACATGGGCAAACCTGTCTGGTCACTAGCATGAAGGTGGGCTGTGGAGAGATAATAATACAATATTTATTTCCCAGGGTTGCAAAAGAATTTAGAATAATGTCTGTACAGTGCTGGGCCAGGTAAATAACAAACAAAATCTAATCTGTGTTTCTCTCAGGCATCCTGATTCACTCACATTCACCTTCATCCTTTGCCTAGGGTCACTTCTTTCTTTACATCAAAACTTCCCTGTAGAAGCTGACCCACAATTTCCTTTTAGACTAGTCCTTTGAACTCTGCTCTGGGATGTACAATAGCATTTCTTGTAGTCGGCAGACTCAGATTCCAAATGAGAAATACGCTGAAAACCAGACTTGACTTTAAACACTTTGTAGATCTGACTGGCCTGGAACTTACAAAGATTGGCTTGCCTCTGCCTCCCAAGTACTGGATCTAAGGATATGGGGCAGCCCAGCATCTCTTACTGGAGATCTGATAGCCACAATGAGCTTAACGGAAAAGCTGATGCTTTATTGTGAATAGTGAATTTATTGTGAATTACTGTACAGAGAGTTTCAACTGCTCTACAAAGGGAGTTGACAGCAGTGTAATTTGAGCCTAACAGAATTGTTTCCTGTTCCAAGAAGCCTGGTCAAAGATCTAAATACTCTAGAAGGCCAGTTCCAACCCCAGGGAAACTAAACTGTTCAATATTATCTCGAACTCGGAACTGTAACCTGCCAATGGCAGGGCCCAGCAAGGTTGGTGTTTATCTCTGGCCACACTTGCTAGCTGCCCGCTGTTTCTGGATGTGTGGGCACTAGCTTCCTTTACCCACACCTCTCACAGCTGCAGATTTCAGAGCCATGTGGCCAGATGTCAGACTTTGAGCTAAATACTAATGAATACCTAAAAGTTTTTAATTAAAAAACATAATTTTAAAAAGTTTGAATGGAAGTACACTCAAAGGATGGCTAATGTTCCTAGAAGCCGTAGGTTATTAAGCAAAACTTCAAATGCCAGGTGTGAGATACATCCCTACTCATTGTTGGTCAGGGAGGTCCCAGAGGACCCCAAAACAAACAGGCTACAGCCATTGGCCTTAATTACCCATCAGAACTAGCAAGACCCTATTACTGAACACCCTGTACATTTTAGTCACAGGACATAGAGAAATCAAACCATATCTGAGCTGGAAGCTTTGCTATGTAGGCTGTTGGGGAGGGGCATGGGATGTGAGGGAGTCAACTGTTTTACTCAGTTGAGAACTCTGTGAACTAAAATAATGATCCACCAGGCAAGATGTGCCCACTGGTGCCATGGTGGCATGAGTATTATGGGGGCAACCAACTGGATCAAACTTGAGGCCTGATTCAAAGGAGGGGATTCATGCCTGTTATGATAATACTGGCCAATGGCTATGACTGGGGAGCTCATAGGCTCTGGGGAAACTTACTGATATTGTTCTGCCAAGCAGACATGCTGGTAAACTGCCTTCTCAACGCACGCACACACACAGGTATGAATATATGTATGTATGTGTGTATGTATGTGTGTATGTATGTATGTAGAACAGCACTGCTCTTAGTGTCATCAGAGAAGGTTCTTATTGCAGCAGATAGTAGCTAATGCAGAGACTCATAACGTGATCAACTGTCACGTATAAGTGACAATGGAGTTCTTGACTCTAAATGAGACACCACCTCCAAGGCTCATGGAACATTGCGGAAGAAGGGGCAGAAAGAATGCAAGAGCCAGAGGATGGGAAGGTGTGTGCGACTAAAACATGTCTTCTGGACGTGACTCTGCAGTTGCACTCATGAGCTCACGGTGACAGTGATGACTGGCACGGGACTGGGCCCATCAGCACTCAACATTTTATCACAGATGCAGAGGGGTTCATGAGGGGCCTGCCCAGGGGACGACTGGCTGTTAATGGGGTTTGAAAGAAGGGTTTCTTTTTCTTCAATGCTGTGGCACTGGAGAGTCGCTTGTACTCCAAGCAACAACCTGCCACTCATGGTCATGCAAGCAAGCAGAATTAAATTCAGTGTGTCTCACACACACACACACACACACACACACACACACACACACACACACACACACAGAGCTCACACACACACACACACACAGAAACAGACAGACAGAGACACACAGAGAGAGATCAAAGTTAGAAAGGGAAGGATTTTAGTGGGTGAGGAAAGGGAGAAAAGCCTTACTCATTATATGCATGTACGAAACTTTGAGAAAATAAACACAATTTTAGAAGAAGAGAATAAAAGCAATGCATAGACGATGGGGATATCTACAGCCTAAAACAGTGTGGTTTCTTTAGCACAAAACTGGAGAGCACAAAGAGGCTGGGAGTGAGCAAGAAGGCAGACGGAGCCCGCGCAGGACACTTACCGGGATTTGGACTTTAAACAGATAGAAATTTTAAGACAATAAAATATTTGGCTAGACAGGTATTTGATAAGAGAATGAATTGCTAATAGTTTCAGAGACTGTGATGATTAGTTATTATTGTTATTGTATATTGTGTGTGTGTGTGATGTGTGCACGAGTACAGGCATGCACATGCTATGGTGCACATGTAGATGGGAGAGGACAACTTTCAGGATTTGGTTCTGTCCTTCGCCTGTGGGATCTGGAGACTGAACTCGGGCCATCAGGTTTACGTGACCAGCACTTTACGCACTGAACCACCTCCTAGCCGGTGGTGATTAATTATATATGTCATCACGAATGGTCATTGAGTGTCCAGATAGCCAAACATTATTCCGACTTTATCTGTGAGGGTGTTTGGGGTGAGATTAACAGTTGCAGATTATAGTAGGCTGTATAAAGCAGATTTCCCTCCATAACGCAGGCAGCACACCTAATTAGTTAAAGGTCAAACAGAACATAAAGAAGGATCCTTCCTGGAATAAAGGGAACTGTTTGTCCTTACACTTGAACTGTGGTCCTGATCTTTCCCTACTGATAGACCACAACTAAAAAAAAATAGCTTTTGTATTTCAAGCCTGTCGACTTTTATATATTACGTATTTCATATATTGGAATATGTTCTGCTATCTTCAGGCCTGGACTAGACATACACAGTAATTCTGGATCTCCACCTTGGGATGTATTTTGCCGAAATGCTGTGTTTGGTTTTTGTTTTTCATTCTGAGGACCTGACCTAGAGTCTCATACAGTCTAAGTAAGTGCTGTCCAATCGAACCACACTCCTAGACACACTAACTGTCGATCTGTAGATCCTGGCATTTCTTGGCCTCCACAAATCATAAAGCTAAGTCCTTACTATAAAATCCCTACTGTCCCTTCCATCTACTGTCCTCCAGTCTTCTCCTGAGTTTTCTTTCCCCTTCACCCACATCACGCTTACCGTTTCTCCGGAGAGCGCTGGCTAATACAGCCTTAGAAATATTTCACCATTATATTTAGAAAAATATGCGAGATGTTAACAAATAAAATGATGTCTGATGTGTGCTTTGAGGTAACACTGGGGTGAAGGGTGGATAAAGATTCGGTTGAAATCAGATTGGCTATCTACTGATTACCGCAACAGCTGGGAAATGGAAGCAGGGTCTCCTCACGCTGTTCTTTCTAGTTTTGAATATGGCTTGATATTTCTTTAATTAAGAAAAAATATAAGGTGGAAGACAAGAATTGTCTCCAGTGGGTAAAACAAAATGGAGGTAATTGAAGATGTTATTTTTATTTATTTTTATTTTTACTTTTATTTTTATTGTATAGAATTACTTGACTAGTATATGTAGGTTACAAATAATATGTTTTAAAACTTATAACTGAAGAAGAGCTGCAATGAACCCAACAATTCAAGATAAAATTTAGATTCACTTGAAACACCAATGATTCCTGACCTTCAGCAGTATACTGGAGCCTTAGCTTTAGCAGCAAATTAAGAGAAAGAAAGGGGCTGGACAGATGGTTCAGCGGTTAAGAGCACTGGCTGCTTATTCAGAGGACCCAGGTTCAATTCCCAGCGGCGCACATGGCAGCTCACATCTGTCTGTAACTCCTGTTACGAGGGGTCTGACACCTCACACAGATATATATGCATGTAAATAAATAAATAAAAAGAGAAATCAATAACTAAAGATATTGAGAGCAGATAACCAAGTTAATGTTGTTGCAGTCAATATTGCACGCCTAAATAATTTGTACACTAAAGGAAACCTGCTCTATACAGGAGCGTGATACAGACACTCAGTGCTGTCCCCATATACTGACAATGACCAGCCGGCTAATAGGAAGTACAGTAGAACACAGTAATATGAATGATGGCAGCACCAGCTGTAAGGTAGATTGAATCACACCATCATAAAGTAGAGCAACTTATGAGGAAAGCTATGGAGCATTAATGAATGATGTTAGACCTAATTAAAACCATAGACAATGCTACTTCTTCCCCCAAATTCACTGCTTCTGGTCTAAGTCCAACAGAGATTTTTTTTTCTTTTTTTGGTGTGGAATTGGACAGACTGACAGAAACTATGATTTTCAAAACTTTGAAAGATAGCTTGAAGACAAGAATGAGGGAGAGAGAGGGCCTGGAGAGGTGGTTCAGAGTTCAAGAGCGCTTCCCGCTCCTGCAGAGTTTGATTCACAGCGCTCCCAGGCCACAGCTCACAACCACCTGCAACACCAGCTTTAGTCCTCCGGCCTCTAGGGGCAACTGTACTCACTCACACGCACATGTTCCACGCAGACCCACGCATACACATAATTCAAAACAATGCATCTTTAAAAGAACAGGGGGTAAGCTGTTTTTGTTTTACTATATATTAAGATTCATTTTAAAAGAGTAAAATATTAGAACAGGGATTTTAAAAAAACAGTAGAATACACTAGTTAGAGATCCCAGAAATAGACACAATAAAAACGTTAACATTTGATAATTATTCAGGTAATAGACAGCTAACAACGGATTGCTCAATAAATGGAGAAGTTGATGTTCTTTGGGTAGAAAGTGAAGTTGGAGACTTACTTCACACATTCACAAAAATAAGAGTGAAAAGCAGTTCTAGGGAAAAACAAAACAAAGCAACAACCAAAAAAAACCAAACCAAACAAAACAAACCACAGGAGGGAATATCTCTCTTCCAGAAGTAGAGAACATAAAACACAAAAGATTAAAATAAGAAAAACTACTAACTAAATCCTAATTAAATTTCCTGCGTGATAAATGACCCCAGTATACTTGCAACATATGAGAATGGATAAAATATCCATATATCAAACCATGCAGAAAAGACCTACAAAGTGACAAAATCAAATCAGAAGTTGTGTGGAGGACACAAAAAACTCATAAAAGAGAAAATCAAAACAAGTAAAGCATGGGATGATCCTCAACGTCATCATAACCAGGGAACTATAAAAATGCAATGAGGTGCAATTTCATGCATAGCAGGTTGATAAAATTATAAACTCTGACCACGAGGAGACAGAAAAACAAAAACATAGCTAGTGGGACCACTAGTTTAGAGATAAAAATTTGGGATATGGCTTGTCTTTTTAAAAAAAATTTATTCACTGTGTGCCCCAACAACGCTATTCACCTGAGAGAAAGTCTGACGGATGAACACAAAGAGACGCTCATGATGGCATTTAAACAAAAAGTGTGTATATGACCAGAAACGTCACATTGTACCCCATAAATATGTGCCATGACCGAGTTGATCAAAAATGAGAACAAAGTATAACCACATAAAAATAACATTAATACTTGCTTATGTGAGTAGGAAAGAATCTTGAAATGACGTGAATTATGAAAACTGAGTTCTGGAGGAATAAAAAATGTGTTATACGTTCATGTTTTAATATATTGTAGTAAAGTCGATTAACTAGATTTAGATGTGTATCAACACTGGCAATCTCAAAAACCATGTTGAATTTAAAAACCAAGGCCCAGAGTCAGCTGTGGTGAGGCACACCTGTAATCCCAGTACTCAGGAGGTAGAGGCAGGAGCATCAAGAGTTTGAACCCCTAAGAGGCTTGTTGGGTAAAGGAACTTGTTGCCAAGACTGATGATCTGAGGGATTCACAAGGTAGAAGGAGAGAGCTGGCTCTCTGAAGCTGTCCTCTGAACTCCGCGTACTTGTACAAGCACACACACCCTTAAGAGTCCAAGGTTATCTTTAACTACATAAGGAGTGCTTGGGCTGAGACCTTGTCTCAAAAACAAGGAAAAAAAAAATCCCACTCCCAAGAGAAACAAAACAAAAAGCAAGTTCAAAGATGGCATATATGGTTTGCCATCATTTTTATAACATTTTAGAAATAGATATAAATTTCGAGGACTCTTCTCAAAATAGTGAAGAAATGAATGATTGGAGACAGTCCGTGGTACCCGAGTCTGCGATCCCAGTGCGTGGGAGGCGGAGGCAGGCAAATTGTGAGTTGGAGGGCAATCTGTTCTACACAGTGAGTTCCTGTCTCAAAAATTTTTTAGGGAAAAGAAAAGTGAATGACTGGGAGTCGGAAGGCATGCTGCATGTGTGGAGGGACTGCAATATGGACGTTTGGGTATAGTCTCTGGGGAAGGCTAGAATGTTTTCTTTAATTTAACAAGCAGTACCAGAGTGTGGTTACATAGAGGCAGGAATGATCCTGCAGAGAGAATGAAAATAATTGACTCACAAACAACAAAATTCTGGAAAAAAGTGGAAGTTTAGGTAGCAAAGCAGGAAAGATGAAGAATTTGTGAGATGTATAGGAGGCAGAGGTATCTAGAAAGGATGCGAATTGAATATATGGTGGTGGGTGGTTTTGTCAAGGGGTTTGAATCCACTTCGATTTACAAAAGCAACTCAAATGGACCTGCCATCACAGACACCCCTCTACCACCCCCCACCTCTCACCCCGGCCCCAGAGGCTTGGATCATCCACAGCTCCTTATGAATTCTAACCCGCAGAAGGAGTCCCAATAGTGCAAAATTCCTGAAGATAAAGTGATTTCCCAACCAACACGCTGTGTCTGCTCTAGGGAGCTGAAAACTTTCTCAAGGTCAGGCGGTATTTACTTGTTTGCACTCAGCTGCTGCCTCTCAGACAGTTCACATCACATCAGTGTTGTTGAAGATAATGTAATCACTTCTGTTGTGGCACAGACACAATCACGCTGGTCTGTTCTGGTTCTGTGCTGCTGCTGACCAGCCCTGTATTCTTAAATAAGTGACATAACTTCTAAACGTCTGTGCTTATACCGGTATCACAAGGTGTTAGTGACACCCCTAGCTTATGAAAAGTATCTCCGGAGAGGACAGAAGTTCAGACTTACCCTGGAGATACAAACTCTATTTGGAATTTCTCCTGTCATCCACTCTGATCAAGTCAGGACTCCCAGGTCTAGCTATCATCCCCCACTCCACCACCCCTCTGAATCACAAATGTCTTCACTTTTCTTCTGCCTCTAGAGCTCTAAATCCCCCACCCTAAGGTAAATGGCAGTTACATCTGGTTCCCCAACTCCAGTTTCATTAGGGCACGCCTCTTGGCCATCCCTGAAGATTTGGGATTTTTCACACTAAGCTGGCTGCAGCACTGCATGTAAGGAAAGAGAAGTTACCTATGTCTGTCAGCCTCTCTCTCTCTCTCTCTCTCTCTCTCTCTCTCTCCTTCACACACACACACACACACACACACACACACACACACAAATGCACAAACATATGCACCCATTTCCGGTGTGTACACCTGTCTCCAGGATGCCATTGTAGGTGAGCTTGTTTGATGCAACTGGTGAAGGCTTGCTTCTCCATCTTCTGTTCCTTGTTTCCTGGCTCTCCTCCACTGTCATCGTCAGTACCCGCCCTCCACCCCTCCACCCCGCCAGCTCCTCACCCTCCCTCTGGGTGCCCTTGTCTGAAGCTCAGTCCCCCTGTCTGAAGGATGCCACTGAGTCTCACTCCGCCCTCCTCTGCAGGAGCCAACCGGCAAGCTGCAGCCTCTGGACTAGGAATCCAAGCGCATAAAATGCTCTGAGATGAGCAACAGTTTATGCTCGTCCGCGGTGGGAGCCTTGAGAGCAGCGAGAGAGCGCAGGGCTTGGCTGGGGTTTCCAGTTCCTGCAAGCAACGCCCTCCCGTGGTCCTGGACTGCTCTGCCAAGACAGCTTAGGGACACTGCTCCACTTCCAGAAAAGTTTGGACAAAGTGGATTTGAGAGATGGTAGCTGCTCCCTCTGCTTCCTCTGTGTCGCCTCTCTGGAAGCCTCCACCTTCATCCTTCCCACACTGACTCCCAGCTCCCAGACTCTCCTCGTCTTTCCTTGATTCTGCGGTCTCTGTGGAGTCAGGGATGTCAGTCCTGCTCCTTGCTCAATTCATTCTCCTCCCTACCCCTGTCTGTTGAACTTTTCACCTATCCAACCCCCCTTTCTCTCCACCTCTGACCTTTTGTCTCCCACTCCATTTTATCTATCCAACTCCTTAATTGCACCCACACAGTCCGTCCCCTCCTTCCCTCCCTCAAATCCTTGCCATGGATTCTGAGCCTTCTTGGACTGCTACCCCGTCTCCTGGAGGCACCCTGTCTGTCCCCAATGTCACCACACCTTGGCTGGGCAGGGATGAGGAGCTAGCCAAGGTGGAGATCGGCATCCTAGCTACTGTCCTGATTCTGGCCACAGGGGGCAACCTGGCTGTACTATTGACGCTGGGCCGCCAGGGCCGCAAGCGCTCCCGAATGCACCTGTTCGTGCTGCACTTGGCCCTGACTGACCTGGGCGTGGCCCTTTTCCAGGTACTGCCGCAGCTGCTCTGGGACATCACCTACCGCTTCCAGGGCTCCGACCTCCTCTGCCGGGCTGTCAAGTATCTGCAGGTGCTCAGCATGTTCGCTTCCACTTACATGCTGCTGGCCATGACACTGGACCGATACCTGGCCGTCTGTCACCCCCTTCGCAGCCTCCAGCAGCCCAGCCAATCCACCTACCCTCTCATCGCTGCTCCCTGGCTGCTGGCTGCCATCCTCAGCCTCCCTCAGATTTTCATTTTTTCTTTGCGAGAGGTTATCCAGGGTTCAGGAGTGCTGGACTGCTGGGCAAGTTTCTACTTTTCCTGGGGACCGAGGGCTTACATCACCTGGACCACCACGGCCATCTTCGTGCTGCCTGTGGCTGTGCTCACAGCCTGCTATAGCCTCATCTGCCACGAGATCTACAAGAACCTTAAAGTCAAAACAGGCAGGGAGGGAAAAAGGGGCTGGAGGACTTGGGACGCGTCCCCCTCGTCTGCCCCCGCTGCGGCCACTAGAGGGCTGCCGTCGCGGGTCAGCAGCGTCAGCACCATCTCCAGGGCAAAGATCCGAACTGTGAAGATGACCTTCGTCATTGTGCTGGCTTACATCGCTTGCTGGGCACCCTTCTTCAGTGTCCAGATGTGGTCTGTGTGGGATGAGAACGCCCCTAATGAAGGCAAGTATGTGGCTTCTGTGAGGTGGGGGGTGGGGTGGGGGACAAGGGGGTCAGGATAAGGATTACAGCGCTTCTCAGGACCAGGGAGTATACAAATGAATGGAGTAACTAAGAAAGTCAGTGCTTGTTTGTCTTAGAGCATATCTGCGGCTGTGACAAATGCCACCTAACTTAAGGCAGAGAAGTCTATTTCTCGCTCTCCTAGAAGCTGGGAGATCTGGGAAGGATCTTCTTGAAGTGGAGACTCTCTGAAGATTTTCAGAGTGGGTGAAGGCACCCTCAAAAGTGGACAAATTGGCTTTTCTAATGGGAATACTCTTATGGTAACAAATGTTTTTCCTTGATAATTCATTAACCCATTAATCCCTATGGTCCCACAAGTCCCTATGGTCTAATTGCTTTCCAAAGGTCTCTCCTGAAAGTACCATTGGCATATGACTTTGAGGGCTCCGTTTCTAAGACATGAATTCTGGGCACAGACATTCAGACCACAGTCACGCCCCATACGGTCCCATCCAGCCCACCACGGTTATGTAAGTGAATATCAATTATGTGGAATTTCTTGATCTTTGCATTTTATTTACTTATTTAACAATTTTAAAATACTATGTGATGCTAGTGTAAGACAGCTTTTGCTCTGGAACAATACAGAGATGAGTGTGGCCCCTGTGGGGAAGAGACCTTTTGGCAGATTTGCTCAGCCAACTTCTAGTTTACTACATAGGTTTTAGGTTCATAGACTGACAGAGATGAAAGGGAGTTTCAAATCATCTGGTCCAGGAAGGCAATGTGTGGTACAGGTACTGTCTTATCTCTTGGTGCCCTCTCCTTCTGTGTCTGGACACAGCTTTGTGCCCCTTCACAGTGGCCACTTCCAATGAGTTAGGGTTGGTATATGCCAGCCCTTAGATCCCAAGTTCAGCTCCTTCATTATGTCACAGAGGAAATGGAGGCTCAGAAAGGATCCAGGACTTGCTCAAGGCCACTCAGATAGTGGCAAAGTGAAGAGTAGAGCCTAATCTGTCAGCTCTCTGTCTTTTTCTTTGAACCCATGCCTTGCCTACAACCCTGGTCCTTAACTTGGCTTTACAAGAAGAGAGGCCTTCCTCTTACCTAAAAACAAGATGAGAGTCTTCAAAACACTGAGTTCTACACGGTAACAGGGAAAGCTATAGACAGCAGCCTCCTGAGCTTCCTATGCTTCAGGTGGTCCAGGCTGACCTTCTAACTCACTGTGTAGCCAAGACTGATGTTGAAATTTTGATCCTCCTGCCTCTGCCTCCTGAGTGTAGGGATTATAGACGTGTAGCTGCATGCATGCTTCTGTATCCCTTCTTAACTGTGCCTTTGACATTAGTCCGGATAAGAAGGTATCTGCACGTTTTTCTGTAAGAGGTAAGCATATTCAACCCAACTTATTGTTAAGGCTCCTCCTCTTCCAGCCAAGGATAGACTAATATGAAGGGCTTCCTGGTACCAAGCATGTGAGTCTACGTGGCGTTATGGAGTTGTTTTCTCTACAGTACCTCTGAGTAACTCCGAGCTCAGAGAGGCCTTAAAGCAACTGGTCCAAGATGCCACTGCTAGTAGGTGGTGGAGTCTGTACTTGAATCAGGGGTTTTATCAGCCAACTTTCTCTGTTACATGACTTTTCTCCCAACAATTACAGTCTGGTCAATGACACCAAGGATGAGGTAGTCGTTTGTCCTTTATTGAAGGATATGTGGGAAGATGGATTTTGTTTTCTCCACTAGGTGGTGTGGTTTTTCCCTGTTTGTCTGAAGGACCCACTGTTTTTTGCGAACATGTTTCCAATACATTGTCTGTGTAGAGGGTAATTTGCTATGGCTGAGGGCCTCTCTGAGCCAGCAGTGCAGAGACAAAGCACTGTCTTACAATGAGCTCTCAGAAAAATAGAAACTCCTGGGCTTTGAGTCACTGCTTTAAACGTATTTGTTCAGTACACTGAGCTCCCTCATAGTCTTTGGTTAGTTCTGTCTCCTCGTTCCCCCCTTGTCTAGGCAGCTGAATTTATGCCTGGACTGGATGTGATGGATCTTCCCACAACAGCTAAGAAGCAGAGGCTCCATGGAGTCTCATGCTTCCTCTTGTCACATTCCCAGCCCCTACACTATGCCGGTCTCAGATGGTCCAAACTGAAACATGATTCCTAAGGCATGGAATTTGTCCACCTAGGCCATATGGCTTCGGCTTCCCCCTCACTTGCACCTTTTATTGAATGTTCCCACCCTATGCTTTCTCTCCCCCCACCCCAGAGTAACCATACCTACAGCACACCCGAGAGAGTTATTCATGATTTTCCTGAAGCTTTTGTCACATACAGCAGGGTAAACATATTTGCTGGACCTTTGACCTTAGTGGTGGAGGCTCTGGTGGGGTCCAGGAGCTCTGCTTTAGAGATAGAAGGCATGGAGCAGCGGTTCTTGTGGACTGTGCTAGAAATGGAAAGTCTGCTTGTGAGTTTCCTTCCAGGTCTGGCATTGCTTTCAAAGATTCTACAGTCTCTCAGTAAAGAGAAAACTGTTAGGAAGCCAGCTGTGCCATTGCAGGAGGCCCGGGTCAGCAGAGCAGCATTCCTGTTTGTGAGAAGTGTTTCATTTAATCTCTAGAAAGAAATTTATATCTGGAAGGGATCTTATCAGCATTTTTTCTCACATTTTGCTTGCCTAAGGGATTCTCCCCCATCATGTGAGAGAGCAGATTGCTAGTGACAATTTGGAAGCAGGTGCTCTCTGCCTAAAAGCTGCCCCCTCACCCTCTGCTGTACTTAGAGATGGTAGCAGACTTATAGGGTAGGCATGTTCCAGTCATTGCCCTTCCTGGTCCCTAGCACAGAGCCCTGTGCAGGCAGATTCAGTGACCACATGTTTAGTGACTGAATGACAGAATGAATGAGACTCATCCCAGAGAGATGAGGGAGGCTACAGTCCATAGGGCCACGTGAAGCCATGGTTCATAGCTTAAGTGAGGATGTAGTAGAGGACCCCGAACTTGGTTGTTTTTCCTTAGGAGTGGTATGGACTTTGTCTCATCTTAGGTCTATATCTATTAGGGACAAGGTTCTTCAACTGTGGGTTGGGACCCAATATGGGTTCCCATAAGTGGATATGGGGATGGCAAAGTACCTGGTGAGAGTAACAGTTCCTGAACGTGCAGTGATCAAGAATTCATTCTAAATCAAATGTATAATGAATCTGAGTGGATTCAGGCTACGCTCACCTGTGCTGTACCCCTCAACTCCACTGCAGCCTTGTTCAGAATGTACGGCATCCACCCCTCGCACTGCGCGTGCTGCCACACCACACGATGCCAAGAACGCTGCCCCAAACACCGCAGCTCAGATCCAACACTGCTGCATGTTACGGCCTGTGGTGTTTTCACTGTACACAGAGTCTCCTGCTCTTGCAGAAATACAATTTTTTAAATGTAAAAGCAAAGACTTATTCCCTTCATGGAAAGCCAACCTAGACTTGAGGATCTTGGACAGGCTCCTGGGAAGAGGAATGGGGAGTTGCTTTCAGGAAGTAGACCAGATAAGCAAAAGGCTGGGTGGAGGTCCCGCCTAATTAAGGGATGCCAGTGAGTTGCTCTGGCTTGGGGGTGACAACAGGCACGGCATGGGGAAATCTGAGTTAGGCTTCTCTGGGGAACCAAAGCATGAAGGAGCTTGGGCGACATGCTAGGTCAGCTAGCCTTGAAAGTGCTGCACGAAGTGATGGATGAGTCTAAAATGATTGGAATTCAGGCGGTTGCTTTTTATTTGGCTGCTACTATATTTTCACAATGACTTACCCTTGATAGAGACAATTTTTGCAGCTACTATTTTACTTTCAGAGGAGATCAGTCCTGGTGCCTGGAGCATCAGCCTAGCAGAAGAGAATGACGCCTCAACCCTACTATAATACAGTTTCTCTTGAACACTAAACACTTCTGCTGAAAGAATAAGAGTGATTAAAGAATAATCCAGCCAATGACCTAACCCAGGTGCACAGATCCCAGCTCAATGAGACTGAATTAGACAGAAACATCCATGAAAAGGATTCAAAGAATGTATGTTCAAGTAAATCACAGAGGACACAAACTCTCAAGTGACCCAAGAGAACGCAAAGAGCTGAATGAAATGAAGATGACAATGCAAGATGTGAAAGAGACCAAACGTTGAAGAAAAAAATTAATGTTGGAAACATAAAATTAGTAAGTCAATAGAAAGCTCGTCTGTGAAGACGAGAAGGACAAAATATTGGAGCTTGGAGATAAGATAGAGAAGTTGGAACAGTCAATCAATGACAAAGGTAAGTTAACGAGAAAGTGGGAGCAAAACAGTCCAAGTCTAAGGGATGCCTTGGAAAGACCGAATCTACAAATCACGGGCATAGAGGAAAGATTCTACAACCTCTGATAAAGTCATAGGTTCAAAACCCCCCCTGCCTAAGGGGGATACCCATCCAGGTAAGGGAGGAACTTAAGATACCATACAGATAAGGCCAGGAGAGAGCTTCCCTGAATCATATTATAGTTAAAGTACTTTGGAAGCAGCAAGAGAAACACCAAGTCACACAGAAAGACAAACCCATCAGAATAACGGCTGATTCCTCAACGGTCTTTAAAGGCGAGGAGGGCTTAGAGTGATGTGTTTCAATCTCTGAAAGACAACAGTCAACTCAGCCTACGTTCCACCATAACTGAAGTAGAGAGAAAACTTTCTGTGATGAAAACAGACTAAAGAAACCCATTAACCACTAGGCGGCTTTACAGAGGATGGAAGGAATCCTTCATACCAAAGAGGAAAATGCGTACAGCCATGAGGACACAGGACAGAAGAAAATCAATTTCTTCATGATTTGTTATCAGTAAATGTTCCACTTGTCTACCTACGAACTCAAGGAAGCATATTTTTCTTGAGTGAAAAGGGATCACGTGAAGAGAAAGTTTCAGAAACCCTGAATTAAGCTTGAGGGCAGACTGGGCTACAGAGTGAGATTGGTCAAAAGAAGAAGGGGAGAAGCATTAGAGGATTCATGGCCCAGATTTTAGAACAAATTCCTTTCCTTCTATTTAGACCAGTCCTACCCAGGCAGTGTTTACTCTCTAAAGTAATCTTGAAGCAAACTGTATCCCTATGGTTACAAATTAACAAAAACTAGGGTGGTGAGTCTGAGCTATTTTCCCCAAGTGAATCTCTTTCCCCCTCTGGGACTCCATGTCTTCATTTGCTCAGTGGAGACCCAGCCTCTGTCCCGGGTCCTTGAGCTGTCTTTCTGAGGATCTTTGTGCTTCTGTCTTGGCAGATTCCACCAATGTGGCTTTCACCATCTCCATGCTTTTGGGCAATCTCAGCAGCTGCTGCAACCCCTGGATCTATATGGGTTTCAACAGCCACCTGTTGCCATGTTCCCCGAGTCACCGTGTCTGCTGTAGGGGATCCCGGTCCCGAGTGCACAGACAATTCTCCAACAGCAGCCTCGCTAGCCGCCACACCACGCTGCTGACCCACTCCGGTGGCCCATCCACCCTCCGTCTCAGCCTTAACCTCAGCCTCCATGCCAAGCCCAGGCCTGCAGAGTCACTGAAGGATTTAGAGCAGGCAGATGGAGAAGCCACCATCGAGACCAGCATCTTTTAGAGAAGGTTCCCTGGAATCTGGCTCTGCTCATCCCAGGCACTGGGAATAAGGCTTAGAAGGGTCAAGGGATGGTACTGAGTGGAGCCTAGTTGGAGGCAGGCTAAGGAGGTCAGAATGGCTGTCACTCTCTTACGTGTCACGGCAGCCCCAGTACTGGCCATTGTCTCTCAATTTTACATTGCTGGAAATCGGAGGAGTCAAACTCCCTGTTCCTGCCACATTCAGAGGGTACCCACAAACATACCCAACCGGTAGATATAGTGTTCTAGAGCAGGGACAGGCCCAGACGGTGCTGTCAATTAAAAGGCTTGTCTCATGACTTGGCTAATTGCTCCCGTTCTAACCTGACTGGTACATCTCAGTGCAACCAGGAAAGGAGAGAATAGAAGATTATGAGAAAGGAGAATAGGTGTGTGGACTTCCAGCTACACCCACTTGACTACAGAAATGAGGTGGTGTGATGGTGGTGTGGGAGCTGGTACCTAGTAGGAATGTAGTAGATTCTAGCTCTTCTCCTGCATCACTTCTGCCCAGGATGGGTGACACGAGGGCACACTGTGTGTTCTCAGTGGTGTGATCCACTGGGGCTGAGACAGAGAGAAAGAGGAGAGGGAAGAAGAAATGGAAGTGGTCACAATAAACTGAGGATCAGGAATAAGCCGGAGAGCTTCCTCCTCATCTGCTCTGGGGGATCCAGACTCCCTTCCTCTAGGCCTGTGCAGAACAGGCACCTTTTTTGAAAACAGCTGACATATCCATGGCTCTAGAAATCCTTGAAGTTCTAAAAGAAGCTGGAATCAAGGTTTTAAATGTCTGCTCTGCCCTAGGAAGTCACCCCCACTTTCCAGGCCTCAACCTCCTAACCTGTAACGGGATGTCTCTAAGGTCTTTCTCAGCTCTAGCCTTCTATGACTTGGCAAGACTGGAATTGGGTGATAGCACAAAAACCACAAAGGGTGTTCTAACCAACGGGCCCTAGAATCGTTCTGTTTTCATAGCAACTACATACACACCTTCACCTCTGCTATGGTAGACCCCGCCACAGCTGTGCTGGTCACTCTGACCTCAATTCTGTATTGCTAAATCCTCCCCCAAGATGGGAAGAGGCAACAAGGAAAGGGAAAGCCTAGGGACTTGCCTCACTCTTTCTGATTACCTTTAAGGGAACTTTCCAACTTCATTTCTGGTTTCAAGGGACAGGCAAGATTATATAAAAAGCACCAGCCAGCAGCAGGTCAGGTGGGCTGAGTCCTGGCTCTGCCCCAGCAGTGACCACAGTCAGTAAAATGCTGAGCCTTGCTATCTCAGTTATGAGAGTCAGACAGAGTGGGTATAAATGTGGTTTGCAACCATTGCTGATCTACAAGCTTTTGAGCAAAACTCTAGGGAGCAGGCTTACTCTGCCCATTCCTAAGGAAGCTTTGAAGAAGGATTATGGCTTTATAAAGACTCTTCTCCTGTGGTTTAGTCTTTTGTCATCTTGACACAAACTATACTCATCTTGGAGGAGGGAACCTCAATTGAGGAATTACCTCCCTCAGACTGGTCTGTGGGCGTCTTCTTGGTTAGTGATTGATGTGGGAAGGCCCCGCCCACTGTGGGCGGTGCCACCCTTGGGAAGGTGGTCATGGATTGCATAAGAAAGAAGGCTGACAAGAAACTGTACATACCAGTAGCATCGTACAGACTGAGAAGTTTCTCTTCATGTATTTAGGAAAATGTATGTATATACATATATGTATGCAACAATGAAAAAAAGAAGCCGTGAATTTGAAAAAGAGAAGGGAAGGGAATGTGGGAGGGTTTGGAGGGAGGGAAGGGAAAGGAAGGGGGAAAATGATGTGATTATACTACAATCTCAAACAATAAAAGAAACTTCTTTAAGATTTTTTTTTTTAAAAAAGCAGACTGATTAAGCTATGGAGAGCAAGCCAGTGAGCAGCACTGCTCCACAGCCTCTGATTCGGTTCCTGTCTCCAGGTTCCTGCCTTGAGCTCCTGCCCTGACTTCCCTCAGTGATGAAGTGTAGCCTGGGACTTGTAAGCCAAAATAAACACGTTCCTCCACAAGTTGTTTCTGGATGTGGTGTTTATCACAGCAACAGAAAACAGACTAGGGCGCTCCTTCAGAGTGACTCTGCACTAAGAAGCCCCCTAAGGAATCCTTAAAAGAAAAGAACTAAGTAAGTTGGATGAACAGAACACCCAGCCCGTTAGTACTAGGGAACTGGGGAGCAGCAAACAGACACAGGTGGGGGTGGAAGTTGAAGGAACAAGATAGCCAGGGGAAGTCACCTCCCTCCCTCTGTCCTGTGGCTCCTGTTGCCCAAGGCAGCCCGAGGACATCTAACTTCTTCTTCTCTGCCCATCTACCGTGTGGATCCGGTCACACCCCATGAAACCAGTCGGAGAAGCTGAAGATGTTCCTTTTCCTGCTTATGTAATCTTCTGCACCCCCCATCCCATCTTCCGACTGCAGTTTCTGACTCCAGTGCCTATAGTAGAGAAGCTACTAAGTACTTCATCACGTGACTGGAACACAGAAGGAGAACCAGCTGTGCGTCCCAAAGATCTGGGTTTGAGTCTTGCTTGCTTTCTACCTGTGTGAACTCAGCAACTAGCCAAGTTTTGGGGGCGGCATTGCCCTTATTTATGAAATAGAAATGTTTATGAAATAGAAATAACATGTCACTTCGACGGGAGAGATTTCTAAGAACTCTCTACTGACATCATAGGGGAAATGACGGTCTGTCTTAGACTACATCTAGAGAGTGACTCCCAAGCCTTGGGCCTGGAGAGTCTATAATTCAGAGAAGAAAACAAAAGACTCAGGATCAAGGCTGGCTAACACCCCTTTCTAGCCTACTCTTTGTCTTCAGTAGTCCCTGTCTGCCTACTACTGTACTTCTCTTGTGAATTTTACAAGGATTTACTTGCGGGTGCCTTTGAGATCCCTACAGTTCCTTCCATGAAAGCACTGTACTGGGTCTTTCCCAGAAAGCAAGTCCTACAATAATACCAATGTGAAGTGACCAGGCACTGGGCCTAAGGCCTTGGGAGCACAATGTAAGATATTTCTGGAATAAGGAGCAAGGTTCCTGGCCTATGAGCGACAGCATTTGCAGCACCTATAGGGAGTTCTCATATACAGTATGGACCAGTGAGAGAGCCATGGATGGGGTATAAGCAGGTGGGCCCTGTGGGATGGAGCCAAAGTCATTTATGACCTCTAACCCCAGGATAAACTGAATAACTCTGATGCTGTGTTGGACACAGGTACACACAGTTCATGCCACCCTGTGCACTGTGGAACACAGTACGTCAGTCCCTTAAAACCTACATAGGGAATCAGGGTCTGAGTCCACAGGCTGTGACCTCAGTGGCTCAGGAGACTGACTGGAAGAGTGTAAATGCAAGAACTGCTTAGGCTACAGAGCCAGATGGAACATTTTAGAAAGATTCTGCCTCTATCTCTAGTATTGGGGGTGTGTGTATGTGGGGGTGTGATACCTTACGTAGGAATCAGGCATAGTGGCACACATCTGGAATCCCGTCACTCAGGAGGCAGAGACAGGATTGAAAATTCAAGGCTAATCTGACCTACATATTGAGACCCTGTCTTACAAAACAAGACCAGAAACAACCCTGTAGGAATAGGACACCAGGTACAGACAGGGCAGAGACGATACTGGTCTGTGGGATGCTGACCAGTTAATTATGGGAATTCCTCCAGAGAGATTTTTAAACTATTTGGTACAGCTACTGATTTCTCATGTGGCTCTGCTTATGTTTTGTATGTAAATAGGTCTTTGGTCTACCAAGTGGTTACTAACTCAGCCCAGGCTACAGCAGATACCGTCTGAGTCCGGAGCTCCAAAGTCCTGGTTGAAATGAACCAGTACGACTCCCTTAATACCCAGGCATCTTTATGTCTTATGAGCAACGATCATGAGCTCTACAAGATAAAATTAAAACACGATTTCTTGAGCAAGCTGTGTGGATGCTGGAGGATGGGGAGACATGATTAGGGTCTCAACTCCTGCTCCCTGAGAAAGCAGTGAAGGTATTGTGTTTGCAACCACAAAGTGGCAGTGTGGAACTGAAGGAGCAGCTGGGTAGGCCCGGGCTGGGCTGGGCAGTTCCTGTCTTAAGAATCATGTTGAAGCCCCTTCTGTAGGAAAACATTACTGAGATCCAGTGTATGCACACATATGCCGCTCTACCCTATCCCTGCTCCGGATAGCCTGAGGTAGCAACGAGCCCCAAGAGCAGGCTGGGAAAAGCCAGCCTTAAGAGTAAAAAGCCCGCATTTGCCCCATTTCTTTTGACACCAGACTCAGGGCTTCCTTCTAACACCACAGGTGCATTTGACAGAGCCTAAGAGGTTTCTGCTGCTGGGGAAGGGTTAAGTGTGGGGAATGTACCAGAGTGGGACTGTAAACAATCTGACTTTGTTCCAGGTTAAGTGAGACCACATCTAGAAGCTCACAGTTAAATATCTTACACAGTAAGATACTTAACTCACAGTTAAGAATCATAGATCACCATCAATGGTTAAGTGGGACCACATTTAAGACTTCACAGTTAAGTACCATATATAACCATCAATCTCAGATAAGCAATTTTTCCTCAAGTCAGGAAAAATACCCTTTGCTCTGTAATTGGTTCAAATAAAACAAAAGAAATATATATTAACTTTGGTTGAATTACATTTTGTAATTTTTTTTTTCTGTGAACTAACCAATTCTGATGTTGGTGGTAGCAACTAGGATTCAATTAGTCATCTTCTGTTTATAAACCCAATAAATTCTAACAACAATAACAGCAACAAAGCCTTCTAAAAGAATTACTTGAAAATCTGGGAGCAAGGCAGGCTTCCTCAATAGAATACCTCAACTGATAAAGATGCGACACTCACACGCAGAGCCGGGCAAGAGGAAAGAAACTGTTGGTTGCAAAGTTATTTTCACTTTTAAGGATGTTGTTTATTGGCAATAATTAAAGAACTTAAAGAGAAGTTCTTTAAACAAAGCTTCATTATAGTGGAATAAAACTTTCTCGTACGGTGTGCGGGGGAGGGTGCTGGAGAGACAGCTCAGAGGTAAGAGCACTCGCTTCTCTTCCAGAAGGCCCAGGCTCAGTTCCCAGCACCTATGTCAAGCTGCTCGCAATTGCTCAAAATTCCAGCTCCAGAAAATCTGAATTCTCCTCTAGCCTCTGTGGGCACCCATGCACACAAAACACATAAATAAAT
Organism: Cricetomys ansorgei; assembly: GCA_026225945.1. Lineage (NCBI taxonomy): Eukaryota > Metazoa > Chordata > Mammalia > Rodentia > Nesomyidae > Cricetomys > Cricetomys ansorgei. The sequence goes on from JAMJFZ010001789.1 coordinate 2,621,470, forward strand.
CTTTTAAATACCCCACAAGACAAAGTTTTGTTTTGTAGCCCAGGCTAGCCTGAAACCCATGGTAGCCTTGGACTCATTCCTTCTGCCTCAGCTTCCTAAGTGCTGAGATATTAGACACACACAACTGTGTCTAGTACGTACATCAAAACCTTCTTAAAATCTTATCATTTGTTAACTGATGCGCCTCATGTTTTCACACTTTATGGAAGCTCTTCCTCACATCTGATCTGGGAGTTTTTAGCTGAGGCATCAGCCTGCTTTTACTTCTATGCTTCTTCTCCTCCTCTTCCTCCTCCTCTTCCTCTTCCTCCTCCTCTTCCTCTTCTTCCTTCTCTTCCTCTTCCTCCTCCTCCTTCTCCTCCTCTTCTTCCTTTTCTTCCTCATCCTTTTCTTCTTTTTTTAAGAATTGTCCTACAAAATGAAAACAAGAATCCATGGAGAATTGTATGACATTAAAATCAACCTAGATAGGGCTGGAGAGATGCCTCAGCAAATAAGAACACTAACTGCTCTTCCAGAAGACCCAGAGCTGATTCCCAGCCACTCAGGTGGCCGGCAGCTCACAACAATCAGTAGCAATTCCAGCCCCAGGGAATTGGGTGCCCCCCTCTGGCCTCCTGGGACACCAGACATATGCATGGCAAAACACCCTCACACATAAAAATCAATAAATATTTTTTTAAAATCTGGAATTTAAAATCTAGTTAGATGACTACCAAGCTTGACGACCCGAGTACAATCCCAGGACCCACACGGTGGGAGAGAGAATAGACTCCTGGAAGTCGTTCTCTCCCCTGCACACACTCACCCTGCATGCAGGCCCAGCAAATCACGTTAAAGAGCTAGACTCTGCACAGCCTCTTGAGTGTCCTCCACTGGCTCAGAGACAGCAGGGCTCACCACAATCCAGTGACTGGACTTGTGGCCTTTTGGATTGATATTGGCATAACTGGTGGCTTCCTCCATAGTCACGAAGTTCAAGACAAAACCATTGTTCTGTCATCTGGTGACTAGAGAGATTTGTGTTTATGTGTGTTTCATGTCCTTAGTGGCCTATGGGAAAAACAGATATGCGGAAATACCTGTCCTATTTGGGATAGGCAAGAACCCAGGGCTGAATTTTCGTTCCAAGTGGCTCACTAAAGGTCTGGTGGAAAGGAGCCAAGTGGCTATGTCTAAGAATAGGGCCAGGGTAACAAGGACAATGGTTAAGAGATTTGTTCTATCAGCAGGGACTGAGCTTAAGGGTGAGTAGGTGAGAGGTGATAGAAAGGCAGTACAGACTCAGCCCAGGTGAGGTCAGAACCTAGAGAAGACTTTGGCCCCTGTGCCTGAGGTTTGGGAAGAAGGGAGTTCGCCTCTCACTTTTAGTACTTTGCGCGGATGCACTTGCTTCAGATGGTACACGATGCTACCGGGCCTCCGGTGCCGACCTTGCATAAAGGTGCTGTTAGGAAGTCCTGTGCCTTTTTTTTTCTCCTACACCCACCACTGGGGTGGCTTAACTTTCATGTTTCACATCAGGGATCCTAATCTTCAAATGGAGAGTAAGGTCATCAGGGAGATGGGGTTCCCTGGGACTGTCCAAGCTCTCTGAGCACGTACTGTTGTCATCTAGGGAGCTATGGAAATGGCTCCTCTTGGAGAGCAAGCAGAGGTGTTGTTGTTTGGTGTTATCCTCAGAGAGAACAGAAACAGAGACAAAAACAGAGGTGGTGGAAGAGAGAGAGAGTATACAGAACCCAGCAAAACAGATGGAAGGGGTGGGTAGATGGCAGAGCTTCCAAGGATGGGAGAAACTAGACCAAGGGTCCAGGCTGCCTCTTTATTCAGAGACACCTACAACTAGTCAAAAGCACACAGGGTCTGGGCGTGGTGGTACACTCCTGTTATCCAGCACTCACGAGGCTGAGTCAGGAGCACCATGAAATTGAGGTTGGAGGTCAGTGTGGCCTACACAATGAGACCTTATCTGAGGAGGAGGAGGAGGAGGGGCGGGGCAGCGGCACACCAGGGGCTGGATGGACTGAGGGGAAGGGAAGTCACCAGAATCAGCAGGGACATAGGACACAGTAAGCCCCACAGCAAATAGTGCTGGCTTTACAAACCTCACATGGATTCCAGGCTCAGGAGGATATCGCTAGCTCTGGGCAGGTCACATTTCTTTTTGTATCCTGGGTTTTGTCTTCTGTAAGTCAAGAGGGTTGAGCAGTGATTTCTGAGGTGTCTGCTACCTTGTCTCTGATTCTGGTCAGGCTCCGGGAAGCTTTGGGCCTCGGGTGAGGGGGCTAGACCACCTGTGCTCTGCAGACACACAGCTTGTGAGTTGCGCCCTCCGCTCCCAAAGGCCCTGAGGCCCATCATACGTTAAACCAGAAGGACAGAGCAAGTTCCAGCCTTTGAACACAATCCAGAGATAAGCCACAGAAAAGTGCAAGGGACAGGTGAAGGTGGGGGTGGGCAAGTCCTTGGAGGCTCCCTCCCCACTGGGGCAGCAGTTTCCTCTGTGTGGAGAATGATCCATTGAGTCTCCAACCCTTGAGATAAAAACCAAGAAGGTCAGGCTAAGGGTGTAACTGAATTATAAAGAGGACTTACCTAGTACTCACAAGGCCTTGCTTCTGTCCCCAGCCGAGAGAGAGAGAGAGAGAGAGAGAGAGAGAGAGAGAGAGATATGGAAGGCAGCCAGTCAAAAGAAAGAAAATAAAAGAAAAAGTTCAAACACTAGAGGATATTGTTCCTGTTGGCTTTTTTGCAGCAGAGAGTGGAAATGGAACCACCTCCAAGATTCACAATCTTTTCAAATGCCTGCACTTGGGTACAGACCTCAGACCATGAGGAAAGGCCCCTGGGTGGCATGGAGGAGCTAGCTTCTAGAACCAGCCAACCATAAAGTACAAGACACACCAGCAGCATATGCTTAGAGGTAGGCAGAGGTGGTCTAAACGGCACCATCACTTACTAGCTGAGCAGAATCCCCCAGCTCCCTTCCTGGGGACTGGTCCCAGTTGTGAAACAGAAAAGGTGGGATTTTATGGCCTCTGTGATCTCATTCCTTGACCAGGAGAAATTTGGCCCATGTGGAATAATGGCTTCTGAATCAGATATATCAGATTTTGAACCCTGACTATATCATTAGCTGGGTAACCTAAGAACAACTACTTGCCCTCTCTGATCTTGAGTCTGTAAAAGTAGGTTATTAGCAATAAATCCCCAACTGAATACAAAAGGCAACATGGACTATGAGTTATCCACTTGAGTTACAATTAACTGGTGGAAATAAACCATCACTTTTTCTTGAAAATCATTATTTTTTAACTTTATTTTATGCATATGAGTGTTTTGCCTGCATGTATGTCAGTGCACCAGGGTGCATGCCTGGTGCCCACAGAGGCCAGAAAGGACATTGGACCCCCTGGAACTGGAGTTACAGATAGGTCAGTGTAGTAGTTAGGCTACTGTGAAGCTCGGCAATGAAGGCAACGAGGCATTTTAATAGCTACAAACCCTGCCGGACCTCAGTGGAGGGAACCACCTGTCCTGGCAAATTCCGTACTGGACAGTGGAACCCTGAGCCTCTCATCTCAGAGGGGCGGGTATTGATACTTAAACTCCTCATGTGTTCTACTGATAGCATGTGAAGATCATGAAGAATCAAACATCTTTCACATATAACCAACACCTGCAGACGATACAAAACGCCAAGACCTAAGCAGCCCCTCCCCCAACAGTGCACAAACCAACCATTTTAAACATAACTAAAAACAAACTTCTGCAACAGTTCTGAGCCACCAGATGGGTGCCGGGAATCAAACCCGGGTCCTCTGGAAAAGCAGCCAGTGCTCGGAACCTCTGAGCCATCTCTCCATCCCTAAGCTGCTGATCTTGATTTGCTGTTTCCATCACCTGTGCATCCTATTACCCAAGTCTTCTATGGCCACTGGGGACCAGAATTTCCCATAATGCTGCTCCAGGCTCAGGGTACCATGTGTTGGATGTTGAGGACCTTTGAACACGCTTTATGTCCTCTGCATGGGGTTTTAGAGTTGTTGGGGAGTGAGATGGGTGTGCTCACAGCCAGAAACAGTGATTTCTTTATTTTATGGGCACTCCTCCGGCTACCCTCTCACTCAGTGTTGAAGCAATAGACAGCCATCTGCTGGGGGCCCAGAGAGTAGAAGAAACGCGGACCTCAGTGATGGGAGAGCTAAGGCTTTGTCCTTTCTGGGCCATGGCTTCTTCACGTAATACTACAAGGAGTTTCTTTTGGTTTTGGTACAGGGGAATAACTGGGGCCTCACACACGCTACAGCCCAGCCTATAAAAGGCTGTTTGTCCAATCATAAGTACATGCTTTACCACTGAGCTAAGCCCCCAGCCCCTAAAAGGAATGTCTATCCCATCATTTCTGGAAGCATTTTCTAAAAGGCCTGGCTCTCGGTTGCAGCCCTGGGGGAGACAAGACAGGAGCCTGGCTTCCTGCCTCCCTTTCACATCTGTCCCTGTTGGTCAGGCGCTGCTACTCTGCACATAGGCCTGTGAATCACTTATGTGTCTAGAAAGCGGTGATGATGAGCCATCTCATGCCCCTTCAGGGCTGAAGGCCCGAGATAAGGGGATCTGAGGCGTCTCACCCAGGGCTTCCGCATGTCTTGTTTAGATTCCCCCAAATGCAATTACCATGGATTACAGAAAAAAGCAAAGCCTGGGAGATAGGTCACCGCAAACAGGAGGAGAAATCATCTTCTGGGAGCCAGCTTGTTCTCTCAAGAGGTAAGGATTCTTGCAGGGCACCTTCCAAAGCTGGATCTGAGATAGCAATCAACAGGCCACCAGTGCTGCTTAATCATACAGACCTCTGTCTCACCCATGCCCCAATTCTCTCTCTTGTTAAACCTGAAGCACTCTGACAGGGCCCTGAAAATGGACTGAAATGTTTACTTTCCAATTGCCCCAAATAATCATTTGGATTAAAATCCATCACAGCCGGCTGAATCCCGCATATTGGAACCCACCTACCCAGTCGGGCCTTTGACCTAAGATTCAGGTTATATCTTGTAGAGACCTCCATAATGACAAGGTGCATTTCGTATCTTGACCTTGTTCTAAATACAAGATATTACTGAGGTACTGGTTATCATTCTTCTCTGTAGTGCAGCCCATTCCCAGTAGGCTCACGACAAATATGTGTGGCTTGGGTCAATAAGTGAATACCTTCAAGGGACCCATGTTGCTGAGATAACCTCGACCAAGCCTGACATCCTGAGCTCAGTCCCTGGGACTCACATGATGAAAGGGAAGGATGGACTTCTGCAAGTTGTCCTTTGACCTCCCAAGTGCATTGTGGCACGTGCACATTACCCCCCAGCCCATACACACACAAACAAGCAAATTTAAAGTGCCTGGTTACACATTCATGACTTGTGCACACTCTCAACTCCCTACCTGCATGGGAACATTGGTCCCAGATGAGAAGGCAATTGGTTCTTAAAGGGGCTTTGGGCTCCTTCTGACACTCCCTCTGCCTAACCCTGACTGCATTGGGCTTTAAACTGACAGGCTCCAGTTCCAGGATAGGAGGCAGAAATGAGATCAGACCAATGAAAAAGGAAGAAATCAACCCACAGGAAGCTAATTTTGATGGCTTGCCATCTCAGAGGAGTTTCCTGTCCCCTTTCCTCTCTTCTCAGCCTCTGCCCCAGACACAATATCCACAGTCTGTGGGACAGCAAGCTCCTCTCTGCAGGAGGTCCATTTTTTTCCTCTTTATTTCCTAAATGGGTTTCTGTATGTTTTACAGGGATTTTTGAAAGGGAGGGAATCCGTTCGCTCTTCAGTCTCCATAATCAAGTCTTGTCTACACTTCACATTTTTTTAAATCTACATTATAACAAGTGAGCATTTAACTCCATGATTCAGATCATGGAACTTTCTCCTCAAAAGCTTTCAGGGAGCTCACACATACTTCAGCCCTAACTCCTGGTTGCCATTTGATATTGGTGCCAGACTTAGCGTTCATCAGGCAAGCTTCTCTAAGTAGGCAAAGGTTAATGCAGAAATCCATAGCTGACCTACCCTAAAGAGGGCATCTATATCATGCCCCCAAAGGCTCAAGGACCATCTGAAAAAGCGTGTGGAAAGAATTCAGGAGTCAGTGGATGGGGAGATGTGTGGCACAGAAGCATCCTCTGGACATGTCGTCCTCATGAGCTCACCACAACTACGGCTATCTACAGGAGACCTGGAGAAGATCGAGCCAACATCCATCACGGGTGGAGGAGGGGCCCTGAGGGTCTACTGGCCGTTAATGGTTGCTGGGGGAAGACGCGTCATTCTCTTAGTGGTGCAGCCACTGATAGGTTGGTCACATGCACTCCAGCAAAAAAATCTCCTAGCCACGCTCTGCCAGCAAGTGCAAGCTACCTCAGTGGTCACACACAAAAAGAAGACAGAGTAGGAGGGACTTACTCAGTGGGAGAGAGACGTGGATGAGAGGGGACTGGGGTGTGAACTGAGTAAGATTCATTATTATATATTCGTATGAAACTGTCAAGAAATAAAAATTTTTAAATGTTTTATATTACTACTCCTACTGCTGCTGCTGCTATTTTGGGTTTTCAAAACAGGGGTTCTCTGTTGTAACTCTGATTGCCCTGGAACTCACTCTGTAGACCAGGCTGGCCTTGAACTCACAGAGACCCACCTTCCTCTGCTTCCCAAGTGCTGAGATTAAAGGCATGCACCACCCTCACCACCAGGCTAAATTTTTAAATTTTTAAATTAAAAATGAAACATGTGGAGGAGGAGGAGATAGCTGTTAGAACCAGTTCTCTGGGTGTGGATGGGTTGCAGCTCTCTTGAATGCCGAAAGAATGCTAGTTTAAAGAACCGATCACTGTCTGCTCAAGCCCTTGGATGGAGCAATTGCTGTTCCCACTACTGGGGGGAGGGGTTCCCTGAAGTTCGGTGACTGACTTCCACACACATCTCTGCCTAGTCTAACCTGCTTCAGCCTGTCTCCAGCGAGGCATGCAAACTCTTCTGCTCCTATGGGTTTAACAACTGTGCATTTCAGCGTGTGGATATCAGCAACATTCTCTCTGTGTTCTTAACCCTATAATTTATTCTCAGCACAGCACCAAGAACCGTTATTTTACAATTTAAGTCAGGTTCAAAACTCTTCAGAGTTCCCTTCAGTAGTCAAAGCCCATGCATGATACCTTCCACGATGCTCTGAGGAGCCACTCTAGACACCCCTTGCTTTTCTTTGGTCCTGTCTGGTCCACCTCTACCCTAGGGCCTTTGTACTTCAGTTTCTACTAACCGAAACACACCTATATTGTCCTCATTTCCCACATTCCCTTTAGATCAAGATCAGTGAGGTCTCCCATGTCCACCCGATACAAAATAACCCACCCATTCCCGCCGAGCTTCCTTTGACTAGGGTATGACACCATTTGACCTTCAGGGTATTCTTTTGTTTGTTCATTCTAGAAGCTCTGTGATGGCAATGGTTTTTAGGTTCACTGCTATGTTCCAATGACCAAGAAGGTGAAAACACTTAATACACGTTCTGAATGAAGGAACGCAGGAGTGGACCAATTGCAAAGTTCCAGGCATCTAGCAACCTTGGGGGACCTGACCCTGAGTGTGACTGATGGCATGAGTCTGCCTCGCACTGCTGCACCTTCTCCTGCCCCCTTCTCGGGGGCTTGTGAGTCCTTCAGTAAAAGGCACTTCCCTTGTTCCTGCAGCTCCCACATACCTCCAGACACCAGGCATCTTGTCCACAGTCTGTTGGGCAAATGTAACAGGGTAATCAGCCATTTACAGACCACAGACCCGGGTAGCTCATGAATGAACTACCATGTGCTGTCAGTTCTTGACTGGGCAAAATAGTTGGACACTGAGTAATACAAGCCTCCGAGCCTTCACACACCTCATTCCTCACCTCGGGAGAGCAAGAGTGAGAGAGGCCTCTGTTCGCCAGGTTGTCTAGGAGCCTACCTCCAGGTGTGGGTGGGGCGGGAGTCTAGACCAGCATGTTCTAGTCTCTCCTATGTCACTCCCTCTCGTTAGAACTGTACTTGGATCCTAACGAATTAGAAGAAATACCCAACCATCTATCCCATCAGAATGGTTTTATAAATTAAAAAAACAGTACAGTGATGAATGCAAGTAAACCAGAGGATGTCAGGACTCCCCACCCAGGCCCAGATCTGCCCGCCTGCCCTAGCAACCCTCTGTCTTCATCAGTAGAAAGCAATAGGAGTGTATGCCACTTGGTCTGCTGATGGCTTGTCTCCCTGGGACAGTTAAAACAGGGCATATTGGTGTCGCCAGTAAAGCCCACTTCTTTCCAGGGTGCTGGGTTGGTCACTGGAATACACAGCCTCAGCATGGCAGGAAAGGGCCCTTTGAAGACAGAGCTTTGTTAGAGACAGATGAGTCAGCACTGAGGACTTTTGAGAACAAAACCAGATGTGTAGTGGTCCCTGGTGGGTGGCGAATGAGACCCTGGCTTTCTGCACACCCCTGAATCTGGCTCCATTCTTTTGTTGTTTGTTGTTGCTGAGACAGGGTCTAATGGAGCCCAGGACATCATCCAACTCGTTACATAAATGAGGAGGACCTTGAACCTCTGATTCTTCTGCCTCAACTTCCCAAGTATAGAGATTGCAGGTGTGTACTGCTATGCCCAGTTTATGAGGCGCTGAGAACGGGACATAAGGCTTCACGCACACTAGACGAGCTCTCCACTACGGAGCTGTATCTCCAGACCTTTGCTTGGTTCTCAGAAGCATTCTTTCCGAGCCTCCCAAGCTCCGCTTTACCATCCTCTGTGGGCAACCCACTTAGGGAACCGTGCGTCACTGAAGACCCTCTAGGTAAAACAAGACTACTTTCTTATCAAGAGCCTTCAGAGACGATTGGTCTGAAGTCTCAAGGATCCTTAAACAGTCCTAGAAAAATAAACTCGAAGCTAATCTAGCTTAGCGCAGCAACCATCTATATTTGGCAGATGGCTGGATTAGGGCTCAATTTGGAAATACAAAGAACACATTCAACCTATTGGGCCTCTGAGCCTAAGTTAAATTCCCAAGAGGGCTCAAGGGAATGTGTACACTTTGTTACCATTTAGATGATAAGAGGACTTGGGATTAGCGTTTCTTTGATTCAATAAACCGTATGTGTGGAGGTAAGTGGCTCATGCGCACTGCTCAGTGTACGGGACTTGCTCAATGAGTAAATCTTACTTCCTGTTCCAAGTCCCTGGTGGCTCTAGAGCAGAGATTGTGTGACCTGTCCACTTCCCTCTCCCCCAAGGCTGCCCATGGGAAAGGCACCCCACCTCTGCCTCTAGTCGTATGCAAGGACATAGTAAAGAAACAGAAGTGGCAGCTCCATGACCAGGGGAAAGGTTTCTATTGTGGTTAAGAAGAGAACTGCCAGAGGCCTCTAAAAGAGTCCAGAGCAGAGAGAGAAAGAAGCAGACGGAACATGGCCAGAGCTAGGGAAGTGGGGATATGGAAAAGCACACAGGCTGTAAGGAGGGGGAGGGGTAGAGGGAGGGGGAAGAGGGGGAGGAGGAGGAGGGGGAGAGCTGGTAGGGAGGAAACCCTCTCCCACCACCCCCACCCCAGAGCTGGAACAGTTCTGGGAGTTCAGGGTAGAGCAGGAGGTGAGAAGGGCCAGGATGGGCTTTGAGATGTATGAAAGTGTGTGGCTAGGGACTTAGGGAGCCTGGAGGCCAGCATGGGCTTTGATATGTAACCACAGGTTTATGTCCATGGCGAGGCCTATGTCCCTTTGCCAGAGTCTGGGAACTCACAGACTCCACAGACTTCTGAGGAATGCTGGCTTTTCTCTAGCCACCAGACATTTCTAGACATGTGTACTGCCTAAGACCCAACACTAGTCTCCCCCTCTCTCCATCCCACCCCCTTCCAGGGATAACTGTTCCACTCACTCCCAGGCCTCTAATTCTTCAAGTTCATGAAATAGTTCAGGAACAAGATGAGGGCCATAGCACCGAAAAGACCAGAAGGCTGTGTCTAAGCCACATGAGCGGCTGAGAGGAGTCGGGATAACCCAAGAGTCACTTCTCTTCCACCTCCCTGCGAGCCAATCACTCTCTGCTTCTGTTGGAGCCTCTGCCCTCTACCTCAGTCTCCATGGATAGGGTCCCACCCACCCCCACCCACCCTTCCTCCCTGAAGCCCCACCATCCTGCTCCATGGGCCCTTTCTCCCACCCACCTGTCAAGCTTCACAGACTGAGTACCCGGCTGGCTTCGGGGTAGCGATGCCCTTTGCAGAAAGGGAAGGAAAGGAAGAGAAAACCACAACTGAAATAGCAACAAGAAAGATTTATTCATTTTCATTTTATGTGGGTGCTTTTCCTGCATGTATGTCTGGGTACCACCTGAGTGCCGCCCCTGGTGCCTATGCCCCATGTGCATGCTGGGAATCAAACCAGGTCCTCTCCAAGAGCAACCAGTGGTCTTAACCACAGAGCCATCCCCCCAGCCCCAGGAAACACAGCTGAAAGGAACTCTTACACACATACACGTGAGCCCTAAAGATCTTAAATAGTAATATTAATGTCTATTTATTAGAGGCTTAATATACTCCAGACGTACTCCTTGCCTCATTTACTCTTCAAAAATGGACATGAGAGAGGAACCACCCCTGTTAACAGTAAATACATCAGTTCTCAAAGGATCCAATGCACTCATGGTCACAGGTCGGGCGGGTCTGTCTCTCTCTGACTTGAAACCGTGTGTTCATACATGCTGTGTTCTGGCCATTCGCTCCAAGCACTACCATTCTCCCCAAGGGTGGCCAGATGTGACAGGATATCCAGAAGCAAGACCGCCATGCTAATGCAGATGAGAGGTTCTGGGAAGGGGCTTGACAAGGTCGGGACCACTGAAGGTTGTGGTGCAGCTACGAATAGGTGGCAGGTGAGTTTGCCCATGATCCAGAGAAGAAAGGGGAACTCCCTCATACTGTGAAATAACTTCCTCGCCTCACTGAATGAAGACATCCAACCACCCCCCTTTCAGCCGTTATCTGTCTCTAAATCATGGGAGTTAGAAGGAATAATACAACCTTGACTTCTCAGAGGAGGAAGCACAGGCAGACGTAGCCAGAAGCTACTGAAGCCAGGAGCTGAGCACATATGACTTTATTCTCGACCTAAAGCTTGCTCCCCCTGTACTCAGGATTTCACGTTTCGTCCCGACAAAATAGAGCTCTGATCCCACTCGCCACACAGGTAGCACCCATCTGACCTGATACAGATGTGAAATATACCCCCACCAGGCTTATACTCCGAAGGAGTGGCCTCCAGATGGTCACACTATTAAATGATCGCTCCTGAAAGTGAGCCCTCTGATGCTGTGCTTGCCTAGCAGGGTACAGACAGACAGGTTCTGCCACAGGGAGGGAAGGCAGAATCCCTCCAGGAAAACAAGGCCCTAAGGGGGAGGAGCCTGAAGAAGGGGTATAAGTCATTTGCTGGCCCAAGCTGTTCACTACGGCCTGCTGGGACTGAGGGTTCAGGTCCAGCATTCTTCCTGGCTGGCTGCTGGTACCTGAAATAGCAATGGGAATATACGATGATCGATCTTGATTGTCACCTTGATTAGACTGAAGCATCTACGAGATGGTAAAGCAAACCTCAGAGTATGTCTGTGAGAACATTCCCAGAGAAGACTAAGTGGGGGAAATCCCTCCCATGAAGATGGATGACCTCTTCCCACAGGCTGGGGGCCCAGCTGGAGTCAAAAGGGAAAACACAGGAGTGCAGACACACACTCTCTCTGCTTCTTGACTGCCATGCCGTGAGCGACTCTGCCCCACAATGCCCTACCTGCCGTGGTAGACAGACACCTCTGGAACCACAGGCCAAAATACGTCCATCTTCCTTTAAGTTGTCATGTGTCAGGCATTTGGTTACAGAGATAAAAAAATCAACTAAGAGAATTCTATTAGCCCAAGCCCAAATTCCATCCAAAATAATGTCAAGTATCATTTAAATATTCAAAAGGGCACATAACCTTTGGAAGCTAGATTAAAGGTCTACCGCGGGGATAAAGCACAAGGAAACCAAGAATACTCAAAGCTAGGCTGTGAGAACTGAGCAGAGAAGGGGCTGCATCTTTGACGGCCGAGTGCAAGCAACCAAGGAAATTAACAAATATAGTTCTAAAATCAAAGAGAAAAATCCGAAATGCAAAGCTTGCTTTCGTGTATGCTGTGTCTGCAGCAGTATGAGGCAGACTGCATGAGTAAGGGAAGTGGACACAGTGGTACACGGGCTTTGAGCGCTGTCCTACACCCATTCCTATCCCAGTCTTCCAGGGAACATCTCTGTCAGACCTTAGCAGACACAGCAAAAGATCAAGTCAGTGCTAGAAAGATGTGCTATGGGGAGGGGCCATTGGATCAGAGAGGAGCAACAAGTCCTCTCTTCTCTTCTCAACTGGGTCTGATACAAAGCCCAGGCTGGCCTTGAACTCAAAATCCTCCTTCCTCTGTCTTCTAAGCACTGGAGCAGTTGTTTCTAACTTAGGTGACGAGAGGAGGAAGTTGCCTTCGTGCTCAGGTACAAAGTTGCCTTTGTGTGTTTCAGGTGAGAGGGTGCCAGGCCCGAAGGTGTGCTGGCAGACGCTACGGTCATTTCTACTTCAGGGAGCATCTGAAATCACTGGTAAGAGATGGACCTTGAGGTGTCTGAGGGCTAAGGGAGGGCTGTCATCTAGGATGATTAGAAAAAAAAGGGACAGAGCCTGGCAAGACAGAGCGTGGCAAGGACAATTTGTGAAGTCAATTTCGAGAGTCCTGTGTGGCCTAAGGTCTTGTCCAGCCTCATGTGTCTCCCCAGCACCTAGGCCGGTGCCTGGGACATAGTAGGTCTTCCATAAATGCTTGATGAATAAATGAATGAATGTCACCCTTCTTTGCTCGACTGGCTGCAGATAGGTTGCTGTACCCAAGCAGGGAGCAGGAGCAGGGCAGACATACCTTCTCTGCTTCCTCTGAAGTAAATACCCTAACCTAGCAATTCTCAACTTGTGTTGTGACCCCTTTGGAGGTCGAATGATCCTTTCACAGGGGTCACCGGGTACATAGTGCATATCAGCTATCTATAGATGACTCATGAAGTGACAAATTTACAGTTATGAAGTAGCAACAAAAATAATTTTATGTTTGGGGGTCACCACTACATGAGGAACTGTATAAAGGGGTTGCAGCATTAGGAAGGTTGAGAACTACTGCCCTAATCATTTATGGGACTTGAATGTCTTTCTGGATGTTACTCCGAAATTTCATTTCTCCAAATAGATCTGTCCCCTTGAGGTTTATCATGGAGCTCATTTATTGACAGTTGCCCTAAAGATCACTTTGCGATTTTCAGTTTGCATGGCGGCTTATTTGCAAACAGCAAACAGTTGTTTTAACATTTGGCGTTCTAAGGAAACCTGACTCTCAGTCTTGTGGATTCTTACAGAAGTCTACCAGTGACCAGGCAAAGCCAGCACCTTGCCACAGCTGGCTCAACAGAAACAGATCTCATGTTTGTGGAAAAAATGTCCTCCACTGACTCTGAACAAATTCTTATTTGATTATAAATATAAAGTTTAATGTACCTCAGACTAGCTTCAGATCAGTATGTAGCTGAGGCTGGACTTGGATTCCTGATGTGTGTATCTCCACCTCTCATATGCTGGGATTACAGGCATGCACCACCATGTCCAGCTTCCTTTATTTGATTTTAAAGCTGGCTTCTTGTTTGTTTCAGAAAGCAAGCACGTTTCCTGTGTCAAAAAACAAAACAAAACAACAAAATAACCAAAAAACTGTATGCCCCTCACAGTCTCATTTGTTCCTCAGAACTGGAGATGCCTGAGGTGATCCCTGAAGCGGATAGAAAACATAGTTATCACCATTTGCAGCTGGGGTGGCCAAGAGATAAGAGTTGCTTAACGTCCGAAGTTAGCCAACCATAAGACCGGTGTTTCCACACAGACCTCAGTCCGCGAGCCAACCATCCACTGACTACAAGAAAACTGAATCCTTGACCATTTTCGTTTGTCTGGTAACTTCAAAGGTAAGTGGTTTATAATCTTATTACAAATTTTTCTGGTAAACAACAATACGATGCATTGTTTCACCAGAAATTCATTTATTATGATAATTTTCGGACAGGTAAATTTTCTGATAGTCTTCTCAGAAGCTGACATTTGCTTGTTTCCTAAGTGAAAGTGAAATGAGTTTGCTGAGGACCCCCTAGTGGGAATCCGGAGGTGCTTGGCCCAGGATTTTGGAGTTTTTGTTTGCTTGCTAGCTCTCTTTTTGAGGCATGGCCTCTCTATGTGGGTCAAGTTAGCCTTGAATTCCCTTCAGTCCTCTTCCCTAGTGCTAGGAGTGTGGGCATATATCACCATGCCCTGGTCTGTTTATTTAAATGGTTTTTAAAATTTCCCTACTAGTATTATGTATTGATGAAATTTGAGGTTTTGCATTATAAGTCATAGTCTGAAAGGGACCATTGAGTCCCCAATTTAGCTGAGTCTGTAAGATTTTCTTTATGGTGCAATTCACTTTCAATATAACTGATGTTCACATACCATTATACATCTGCGTTTTATTCCTAAATTAGAGTGCATTATAAATGAACGGCTAATTGCATCCCAGCTGTTATTAATGCATTGCTAAAGAAAATTTCTTGAGGATAAAATTAACTGCTGATCCAGGTGTGGTGCTATATACCTTTGATTCCAGCACTTGAGAGGCTGAGACAGGTGGATCTCTCTGAGTTCAAGGCCAGCCTGATCTACATATCAAGTTCCAGGCCAGTCAGGACACACAGTAAGGTATTGTCTCAAAACACAAACAATCAAAAAACCTACTGGTAAAATTTTGTAGCTTATTATTTTTATTAGAAATTCTAATATAAGCTACATATCCATATGTGTGTCACATTCAGTAGGTTAATATGTTGTTTTTCTCAGGGTATTAAAGAGGAGAAAAATGTCAGACCCAAAACAGAAAATGAAAAGCAATCTAGAGACAAAGACGAAACAGAACTATTTGAATTATTGACTAAACCTGACAGGGAACGAGGTGGACTGTGGGAACAAAACAGCACAGCTACAAGCAGCTGATGTGTGCAGATGTGTCCTAGAAACAGTTGCAGAATGTAAATGCTCCTTTGAGTCCCATCCCCAGCCACCACTGAGAATCTCAATAAAGGCTAGACTTACTAAACGTACTTTCTAAATATATTTTCTCTCCTCTAATTTGGCCTGGTGTTTAAAGTAAAATCTATGACAGTGTAAACACCATAGGTTTTTTTCTCTGTTTTTATTTTTGTTAGTGTGGGTTTTTGTTTTGTTCTGTATTAGGGTTTGGACCAAGATCTCCCGTATTTGTGCTAGGAAAGTGTTCTACCCCTGAGCCATAGGCCTACTACAGAGATTTGACCATAAGTCAAATGTTACTGTACAGAATGTCCAGAAAACACCAAGATTAAGAAACTTAGAAAAAATAAAATTTTACCTCATTGCTAAAAGTGTCCCTGAAATATAAATTGTTTGTAGTGAACAAATGCCAGACTTTTAACATTGCTAGTGACTGCTCCAAGATAGAAAGTACTAGAAACAGGAAACTCATTTTAATTCAGAGTCATATGATTATCCTCTCCACACTCCAAAGTCAGTATCAGATTTCTACCCCCCTACATTGGAAGCAACACTATCCCTTTAAAAGAAAAGTTTGCCATACTCAAAGACTATGGTGGCCTTTTCAGTCCTCTGCCCTGCATGCAGAATTTGAAAATGTGTGGTAAGCATGAACTTCTGGGACCATTAAAGACACATTGACATCAAGGCACTCAGCAAGAAATGGGAGACAGAGACACTGGTGTTGGAATCAAAGTCTGGGCCGGGAAGATGGCTCAGCCACTAAAGTGCTTTTTGCACAAGAGTGAGGTCCTGAGCTCAGACTCCCAACTGAGCGTGGTGACCTGCATTTCTAACCCAACACTTAGGGGGGCAGTGTGGGAGGCTGGAGACAGGCAGGCTCCAGAGGGTTAGACACCAGGGGCTTGATGGCTGGCAGCTCTAGCTCCAGCTTCAGGAAGAGACTCTGCCTCAAGGGAATCCAGTGGCGAGTGATGGGGTGGGACACATTCATACTCTTCCAGTCTCCTCAAGTGTGCTTGGACACATGCACCTGCACACGTGTGCACAAACACCACACACGCCAAAGTTAAGTAAATAAATAAGTGAATAAAGTGGAGCATATAGAAAGACACTGATGTCAACCTCCAGCCTGTACACACAAACACACCAGCATGTGCACATGTACACACACACACACAAATGCACACACACACACACATATGCACACACATGCACACATACATTTCACACACACACAAATGCACACACACACACACACACATATGCACACACATGCACACATACATTTTCTCTCTCTCTCTCTCTCTCACACACACACACACACACACACAGGAACTAAAGTCTGTCAATCATTTCTTGAGTCTAATTGGCTCCATGCAGTACCCCAGTTATCTACAGAACAGCACACTGAGCAAGGGCACTGCCCTCCACCAGCATGCACTGACCTGGGTAGATTCAGTCAGCAGTGGGAAATGTACTTCTGACATCTGAAATGCAAAAGCTGCCTATCTGTGGTGCCAGCAGCTGTTTCCATAGAAATAAGACCCTGGAAAAAGCAAGCATCAAAACTGCCTGGGAAAATTTCCTTTTCCACGGGAATGGTTTTATGACTGAAGCTGGCTTACAACAAATGGTTCCATTCAGTATACGCATTTTCTGTTTTTTTTTTTTTTTTTTTTAGTTCAATAATTTCACATATAGTTCACGTGGAATCAACTTGCATTTGCTGTGTTCTGGTTGCACCAACACAAGGCAGGATGTGGGGTGTGTCTCTGTGTTCCTCCTCCCTCCCACTGAGCAGTCCACTGTGGCCACCTTCCACGTCCTGCCAGGTGCTGGTGTGGCAATAAACACCAGAAGTTAACAACTATCTGCAAGTGGTGATTTGCATATTCTTCCTTATTTTCTATCTTTTGTTTTGTCTGAAACAGCCCTACTAGGTAGCTCAGGTTAGCCTCAAACTTGTTCTCCTACCATAGCCTCCAGCGTGCTAAAGTTATGGGTATCCACCACCTCGCCCAAAACATCGTTAGGTGGGGCAGGAATCTCTGCGATGAATATATCTTGCACTAAAAGAGAGAAGGGAAAGAGGCAGGAAGAGGTAGAAGAGAGGAAGCTATAGAGAGAGCCCCCCACTCCCTCCACCCCACACCCAGGGTTCTCAGGCCTCTCAGAGACTAATGATGAAGGGGGAGGTCCTGGAACAAGGATGAGACATGAGCTGGGGAGAGTAAGGGTAGAGGAAATGCGCTGAGAGCTCTGAGAGCACTAGAGCTGAGCTTGGAGAAGGGTTCTCCTGCTAATCAAATACAGCCGCTAAATCCCCTCCCAGTCCCGAGAATATCTCTCTTCTCTGGTTACGAACTTCATTTATCTTGCAGCACTGACCTTTCTAGTAATGTCTGCTGTCTTGTAGGTTGCTAAAGTGGCTTTGCAAAAAAGATCTCCTCTGATCTCTGCTGAGCAAGGTTTAGACCATCTCTACTGTCTCAGAATTCTATTTATAGAACGTCACTTTCACCCAGGCCGTGCAACCTCTGAGCCTCCTCAGAGTCACTTTGTGTTTAGCTCCCTTCAACATGCAAAGTCATGTGCAGTGAATGCAAAATGCACGTGCACTGTAAAAATAAAAGGCAGAGAGAGTGGCTGCAGCGTCTTCAGCGGCTTGGGAAGGGTCTGCCACTGGAGCAGCTTCGAGTCCCAGGTCCTCCAGGCCGTCACCCAAAGTCAGACCTACGTTCTCATCACCCAACAGATACCTGAGTCCACTTTTTTAAAATGATTTTCTACTTGTGTCAACTCTTATGAGGTGCTCATTGGATCACCTGGAGAAAGCGTCATCTCCCCTCCACCTCCCACACAAGCCACCCACACCTTCTGATGCTGGGAAAGTATGAGCCCACTCCCAGCGACTGTCTGCCCCCATCCTCCATTTTCAAACCCCCCTACCCCCATGTCTTCATTGCTGATACAGCACTCTCTGGGCATCCTTGTCATTGCCTGCTCCGTGAGGGTCTCAAGTCAGAAGCTTGCTCTGCTCATAGGAGACCTCTGCATGCACTCATTCTGCAGAGCAGAACAGCAGAGCAGGGGAAGGGGACCTGTACCTTTCTCCTACTCTGTCAAGAAGTCAGATAGCAGCTTTGGGAGCCGCCAAGAAGCACCAAGTGAAGGACAAGTCAGCAAAAAGCTGACTCCTCAGCACTTCCTGGCTAGTCAGCATTTATTGAGTGCTTACTGTATGCTCCCTGCTTTGAAAGAGTCAGGACAGCATAGGGATCTACATAAACTTCTCTCAGCAGTTTCCAAAAATATCGGTGTTCCTGGGATTGTCCTGACACCCAGATTAAGGGCATTTTTGTCTTCGTCTTCTTAGGCAAGGCTCCTATAGCTCGGACAGTCTTGGAAGTTGGGAGTGACCAGTAACAAATGTTAGCGAAACAGAAAAATATCTTTGACTTATTGTGTTTACCACACTGTTATCTCTGCAGTTAGGCCCTTCACATGAATCTTCTAAAATTTAGGTTTATTTATTTTATGTGTGTGCCTATGTGTATTTATGTGAACTACATGTGTGCTTGAGGCTTATGAAGGTCCGTGGACAAGGGTGCTGGAAACTGAACTCAAGACCTCTGTGCTCTCGGTTGTTGGCTAGCTCTTCAGCCCCAGGGCTTTGTTCTCATAAAACAATGTCCTCTTTTATTTTCAGCCACACAGTGAGAGACAAACTCTGGACTGAGTTTGGGGAGGCACTGAACAGCAGGCAGGCACTGGCTGCCAATAGAAACTCTCTTTCTTTCTTTCTTTTTTCTTTTTTTTCAAGACAGGGTCTCACTTTGTAACTCTGGCTGTCCTGGAACTCTCTTTGAGAACAGTTTGACCTCGAACTCACAAAGATCAGCCTGCCTCTGCCTCCCACGTGCTGGGATTAAAGGCATGTGCCACCACACCCAGCCAACAAACAGGTTTTCAAAGTCTGGTGAATAGTGACTGTTCCTTTTCCCACACCTCAGGGTCCCAGAACCAAATTACAAAGGGAGGTACATAAAGGATGTATTTCCTGGTCTATTTTTATTTTTGTTTTGTTTTGTTTGAAACAGGGTCTCTCTACACAACCCTGACTGTCCTAGAACTCATACGTAAACCAGGTACATTTTGAAGAACCCTCAAGCCCAAAAAATCAGTAGTGAATTAATTTGTGCTTCAGCCTAGTTGAACAAAATCATCTTTACTTGACATAAAACTCTTTGAGAAGAAATAATGGCTTTGGGATATTTAAATTTGCCCCCCAGAGACATGGAACAAGAAATCGTAACACATTTAGAAAACTGATCTTCATAGGCCCTCTTAGTAGTCACCAGTAGACACTTAACAAAGAAATATGGGTGTGGCCTGCACTGGGGAATGGATGTTGGGCTCAGCTGCTTCTAGACAGTCAGCCTCGGGAAATACCCTGCTGAACTTGGTGTGATTTGAAGAGGTAGCGGGCTGTCGGAGCCACGAAGAGGGTCTCCCAAGGGCCTCCTAGCTTGAATGCCACCTTACTGAAGCAGCTTGTGGGCAAGCTAGCAAGCAGGCTGCTGGGCTGCTGAAGCACAGGCACTATAGGGGCCTTTTGCTGTTAGAGTTTCTGTCCAGTTGTCAGGTACCAGATCACAGTTTTCAAGGACACCCCAGCAAAGATCCACTCTGGAAGCCACCTCCTTCCATCAGAAGTGAGCAGCCATCAGAAACCCCCAGTCCTTGAAAGTGAAATTGAGGGTTTTTTTTTTTTTGTTTTGTTTTGTTTTGTTTTTTTGTCCACTATGCAACACAGATTGTGCTGTCCCAGCCTTAGTGCTGTGAAATTAAGGACCTGAGGAAATAGTAGGTTTGGGGGCTTGGGTTTCTTTTTGTCTTTGCTGGTACTAGGGGTTGAACCTAGGGCCTTGTGCTTGCTTGGTAAGCACTTAACCGCTGAGGTGTATTCCTAACCCTCTTCCCTACCTTTTGTTTGGACCAGGGTCTACTAGTCACCAGCAGGCTTCGATCTTTCCATATTCCTGCCTCAGCCTCTCAAGTAGCTGGATTACCAGCTTGCGTGCCAGGTTTGCTGCTTATAAAATGTACTGAGGTGGAGGAGGGGAGACGGTGCACACTCAGGCCGCAGCCCTGGTGGAGTCAGAGTGTAATTCGAGGGAGTCAGTTCTTTCCTTGTACAGGGGACCTGGGAATTGAACCCAAGTTCCTCAGAGTAGACAGCAATCGCTTTTACCTATTCAGCTACCTCGGAGGCCCCAGTCACATTGTTTTTGTTTGCTGTTTAAGGAATTCTTATTTAGAAAAACTTCCTCTAAGTCTAGTTGGTAAAGAATTAGGGACTGAGCTTCCAAAGTAACCGAATTGTGATTCCCCACCCAATAGTAGCATCACGAATTGTAAAGATTCTCTTTGCCTTACAGACGTGGGAAGTTACTTGTCCCAAGCTGCTTAGGAAGTTAGGAATCAGCCAGGACTAAAGGTGACCCAGCGTTCTCAGACCCGACTGGCTGCTTCCCACACAGTCCCAAAGTCTGCAACACTTTGAGGGTCTCCTTCCCATTCCAGATGCAGGCACAATAGGAGGAACCAATGGGGTGGGGGGGAAGGGGAGGCAGTGCAGACTCAAATGCAAAAATGTGCTATAGTAAGGGGAAAACTCACACTTGAGTTTGGACCCCGTACCTCTAACAAAGCGGAACGGCTACTGGAGTTTTCTTTTGAACCTCAGTTTCTTCATTTGGAAAAGTAGAGGAAACAGTGCCTACTGTACAGGGCTGCCATGGAAACGTACCTAACTATCATAACATCACACAGGCACATCTGGTAGCCTAAGATGTCCTATCAAGATTTCTATCAAAGATCCCTCCTCTGCCAAATACTGGAATTACAGGGGCTGGCAAGACGGCTCAGTGCGCAAAGGCACTTGTCACTAAGCCTGAATGATGACTTGAGTTGGATCCTTGGCACCCACACAGTGGAAGGAGAAATCCAACTCCCTCAAGTCATCCTCGGACCTCTATAGGCGTGTCATGGCGTGCATGCACACACACAAATAAATAAATGAATTGTTAAGAAAAGCAGCATGCTCTCGAGGTGAATGAGTGAATACGCCAGGTTACTGTCGGGGCCTTCCTTTATGGTGTCTAGAAGGAGGAGGAGTTTGCTTACTAAGAGATGTTCCATAGATAATTTTGATTGACGGCTTCAGTTACATAAAGCCTTTGCTCCTTGTGAATGTCTCTTCCCATAATGCATGTGGTTTTAATCATATGCATGCCAAATTATTCGTAAACATAAGAAGGTAAATAATTTTCTCCTAAAAGTTCACTCCGAGGGCACAGTTTGCCTTTTGGCATGACACCGACTTTACATTTTAGAGAAAAGTCAAAGCCCATTCTCAGTGAACCACCTCCTCCAAGACCACACCTCTTAATCCTTCTTAAACAGTTCCACCAATCAGGGACCAGATGTTCAAATACATGAGCCTATGGGGGCCGTTCTCCTTCAACACCACAATGTTTAAGTTTATTCAGACTGCCCTGAAGCTCCTGCCCCTGAAGCATGCCTACTGAGGCAGCATTCTCTTGGGGGTCTCAGTGTGCTTTTTTGCTGAAATTAGATCAACAAGACTCTATGCATCCCCATCAATGAAAAAAATAAATGATAACCATCTGGAGGTCCTTCCACAAGGGAGTTTGTTGAACCTAACCAGATGAATATCTCAGGGTCTTGGAATAAACATAATCTTAACTGCTCTTTTGGACATGATTTCCTCCCATAGACTGCCCTTCCTCACTCCATTTGAGACAGGGTCTCAATGTGTAACTCTGACTGGCTTGGAATTTGCTATGTAGACCAGAGTGACCTCTAACTCGCAGTGGTCCTCTTGACTCTGCCTCTCCAGTGCTGATATTATACAGGTGTGCCCCACCACACCACACCCTTTACAGCTGAAGAATCTGAACTCAAGCCCTGCATTTGTCTGCGTTCAAGCACGTAAGCTGGTATCAGTCACTGTGCATGAAGCATGATGCAGATATGCTGGCAAGCAGCAGCTGGGGTTGGGCGGGAAACCTCCATGGTGCCTGCGCCCTCTACTGGCAATGCTGAGCAATTTCTGGTCTAAAAACCACTGACAGATTCAGGGACTCAGAGAAACGCTGGGGACATCAGACTCTTCTGTTTTCCAGTTGCATGAAAATAGGAGGCCTGAAAAAAACAAAAAAAGGGAAAGAAAAACAAGCTGTGTGGGAAAAGTGAGCGTTTAGTGCCAAGTTCTCTCTGCAGTAAACAGATGCTTTGATGAAATAGAAGTTTTGTTTTTTCATAATTCAGTCAGGGAGCGGGGGCAGGGGTAATTTTTTCACTTATAAGCAATACAGTAACAATCCTTCCTGAGCAGCTCATTGAAGACAAGACAGAAAATAGTTTTTTTTAAAAATACAGTACAAGGAGGTAGAGACAGGAACCTGGGGTGCATAGTGAGACCCTGTCTCAAAGAGCAAACAACTTTTTGTTTTTACAAATATGCAGTGAGAACATTTCTCTCCACACCACGCCCTGTACACACATTTTATTCTCCCAAGTCTACAAATGGTCTGCCACGGCAGAAATGAGTCTCTCCCTCTCTCTTTAGCCCCTCAAGTCTCCTCTCTCAGGAAGAAGTTCTAGAATGTAAGAATGGTTAAGAATATCAGCTTTATCCAAGTGGTGGCGGCGCACACCTTTAATCCCAGAACTTGGGAGGCAGAGGCAGGAGGATCTCTGTGAGTTTGAGGCTAGCCTGGTCTACAGAGGGAGTCCCAGGACAGCCAGAGTTACAACAGAGAAGCCCTGTCTCAAAAACAAAAAACAAACAAACAAAAAAAAAAACAGTAAAATAAAACAATGTCAGCTTTAGGTTAGGCAAACCTGGGTTCGGATCCTAGTCACAGCACTACATAGGAGCCACCCTGGGTCTTTGTTTCCTGATATGTGAAATGGCTTTAAGTATCACTGCAGGACTGATGTGAGGTCTAAAGAAATACTTCTAGGTCCCTTAACACAGTGTCTGCTCCACAGCCATTACCCCCACCCCCACCCCCACCCCCAGCCGCCGCCGCCACGGCGATGTCCTTTTGTTGCCGTTATTCAACCCGATCTCTTCATTTTCTGCACAAGGAAACTGCAGTTTGAGAGAAATTGCGTGCCATGGGGCAAAACCACGCGGATCCAAGATCGTCGCCCAGCCTCTTCTTGCCTTACCACACATGCTGCAGTGGGGTTTCCTTCATTCCTCAACTCTGAGCAGAAAGAGATTGGGACATTTTCCCAAGCTGTCATCCGGGTCATTCTGGGCTGATCCTATTGCCAGAGCCAGGGAGGGCCCCCTGCCACCAAGAGGCAGCCCTATCCCACAGATAGGTCATCAGAGCAGCTGCTGTCCACACAGCACCGTGCAGCCGTCCTCCTGCTGATATTTTATCTTCTGCAAGCAGAAACTGTAGAAAGAGAGGCTAATTAGGCAGTGTCACCACTGATGGCTTCCCACGTTCTGAAAAATGTTGAACGTCTGCACCCAGCCAGCCTCCTCTCCACATTCCTGGAGAGCCCTCCAGGGCCCCTTTGAAGTGTTGAGACACCGCATGGCTGCCTGCATTGTATCATACCCACTGCTCCATGGCACCCTTTCACTCCAGCATTCTGCCTCTGCCTCTTCCCAGAGGTCACACCCACATAGCCACCTATCAGTCCAGGGGCTTGTGTTCCCAGAGAGGGCTCCACTGTCTATAACAATGGCCCACAGTAATTTTCCATTTCAGCCTGGGAGGAGCCGGTGATCTACAACCAGGTTAGGTGCAGTTCCCGTGTTCCCAGAAAGGACAGAGCCCATCAGCTCTGACAAACGGTCCCCACATGCCTGCTGCCAATCTTTGTCAGACATTCTCTGTAACAGACAGGCAGGCTGAGCCTGCTTCCTCAGGCTCAGGTAACCCACAGCTGCCTAGGCCAATCAGTCTCTTTTAAACACGGGCCAACCCAACCCTCTACCTTTGGTAAACAGAGGCAAAACAGATGGGGAGAGGTCTAAAGATGGAAAAGGAGAAGTAAGGTTCTCTGACATCAATAGTTCCGTGACAACATGCAGAGAAAGCCCTGGACCTGGGTCACCCTAGCCCTAATGAACTGTGCCCTTAGGGAGCACTTCACCTCTCTGGGACCGTTTTTCTCATCTGCTGTACAAGTGGGTTGGCTGTGAGGACCTGATAGAAACCTTCCAGAACAAATGTTTGGCAGTGCTGCCCAAGGGTGTAAGGTTTTCAGTACTTCTGCCTATCTTGTTTTGAGCACTTAATCCTCTTAGAAACCCATCGGTATAGGCAGGGCGTTGACAAATGATGGCCCTGGGGTGTATGGTCAGGCAACTGCGGGCAATCACGACAGAACTCAGTGCTGACAGGAGGGATCCGGACTCCCAGTCCTCCTGCAACATGCTGCTGTTCAGGGAAAAGGCACACCCCTCTCCCTTGTGAAAGCACTGAGCCTGGGCTCCTGGGAAATGAGTACGTGCTGGAGAGGCATGGTTGCTTTGGGATCAAAAATAAGTGTTTTTTTCCTTTTCCCTCTCTTCCTTTTGGGTGTCTCTTCAACATTTTGGATCTAAGGAAGGGTTTTGCCTAGCCTCAAACTGAATTTTATCTTCTCCTGGGCTTCAGAGGTAAAAAGGCAAGGCCCTGGCAGTTTGTCAGAAAACTGGCTGGTAAGAGCAGAGATAACTCTAACCCAGGCACCCTAATTCCTATTTTATAACCAGTGTCCCTGGAAATACTAGCACATATGTAGTAACAGCCTTTTCTACCTCAGCCCAGAGGCCACCAACTGGGGTCCAGAAGGGTTTTCCTTCCTGTCACCCTCCACTGCTCTTAAGCCAGGAAAGCTGCCCTTCCTTTTGGAGAAGGGACCTTCACAGGAAGGATTGATGGTAAGAAAACATGCATTTACAACCTCCAGGATCATGGGAAGATCAATGTTGCTGAAGCCACTGGTTTGTGGTACGTTGCTATGGCAGCCCTGGTCGCCAACCCAGGCCTGCTCCAGACCCCGCCTCTCCGTGGCTGCTTCTGCACTCCCATACAGACCCCAGCCCCTGGCTCATCGAGGGCTTGGGATCGAGAAAGCTCACTGCATAGATCCATCGCCAAATGTTCCCATTTCAGGGCCTTTGGGAAGTACTGCTTTTGCTCCGTGTAGAAGGACAAGTTGCTTTGGGAGCCTCTGAAGGAGTGAGGAGAGAATAAGATACAAGGACAAAAGCCTAGGAAATGTTTGGAGTTACAATACTGCTACATATATGGCATTTCAGCTTCTGCCCTTCTGGGCTCTTGAACAGGGTGGGTCCCTCGTTCAGGGACTTTTTGATCCCTTATAAAATAAACATAGGGTTTCTTGAAGCCAGTGTAGGGTGTCCAAAGACCCTGAGAGAAGCCGAGACTGGAATATCCCTCATTTTCAGAGGGTACACACGCACACACAAGTTTTGACCTTAGATCCCCAAGCGAAGGAAAGGGGCACAGGGGGTAGAGAAGGGACGTCCTATTACACACACTGTTTACTATGGGCATGGCTATTGACTCCAGGCCTTATCATTGGGTCCTCAGACTGGGCAGGGCAGGTCTGGGCACCAGGAAGAGCTGCTGCCCCTGCCCTGTACATGAGAAGAAGGGAAGAGGGAAGAGAGATCGAAGCAGAGTGAGAAGCTGCTAGCTGGGACTACAATGAAATCCCTCCTTGTGCTGCTGCTCGTGCTCCTGGACCTGGGACAGACCCATGGAGCCCTGTACAAGTAAGACCTTGTCCCCAGAACTGAGTTCAATGTAGGCATGCCCAAACCCCAGCTCAGGGCTGCCCCGGAGGAAGAAAGGTAATAGGGAAATGAAAAGAAGAAACTGGGATCTTATGGGAATCCCTAGAGAATGTTCTCTCCTTCCAGTGAAGGCACTTCCTCAGCTCAAGGAGGCCCCTCTGTTGCTGAAAAGCATGTTCCACCTCTGTCATTTGTAACTCCAAGCCTTCAGATATTCCCCCAAGGGGAAACGAGCACTACTACAGAGTCCTTCCAATCCTTTAAGTCAGCCCTTTGTGGGGTCAGATGAAACTACAGACTGTGTCCTATCTCCACTCCCTACAAAATCTCAAAGGGCCAGTGCCCAAGAGGGAGAGCCATTTTTACCCAGATTCTGAGTCCAAAGGCAGAGAAGGTGATGCTTCTGGCCACACCCTGGTCTTGAAGATCAGCAAGACCTCCTGGGTCTTGCTGTAGTCACTGCAAGTCACTGAACTGATACACGGGAATGGGGGAGGGAAGCAGATCTGCCTCCTCACACGGGGCCTTTTTCTCCAGAGTGCCCCTCAAAAGGCGTCAGTCCCTCCGGAAGAAGCTACGAGCCCAAGGCCAGCTCTCAGACTTCTGGAAGTCCCAGAACTTGGACATGATCCAGTTCAGCGAGTCCTGTACAATGGAGCAGAGTGGCAATGAGCCCCTCACCAACTACCTGGATGTAAGACTTCTTGGGCTGAAGCCTGGGGACACTGGGTATGTGGAGGAAGGCCCGGGCATCCAGCAGGGACCAGTGCTGAAACAATGACATCAGGTGCTCTGGCATGGGTTTCTTTGCTCAGATGATTCAAATGGATAATCCCCTAGTCTCTGTGAACTCTGTAAAGCAGGCCTCAATGTGCTCCAGTGTGAGAGCTTTCTTTAAGAGAAAAGAGATAAGGATGACATGTGTTCCAGAGGAGAAAAAACCCTACTGGGTGCTCGGCTGGACATAGCTATATCTTTGGGCAAAGAAAGTACTTGATTTCCCACAGCCCCCAGTTCCCTGATCCCTAAAACAGAGGCATTTCTGTCTCCCATACCTTGCTCACGATGGCATCCTGAAAATCAGGATAATGAGAGAAGAATGAACCCAAGTTTCCTGGGCTATCCTGCATTTCCACCCAAGGGGCCCTTGCTCCACTCCTTCCATGCTCTGTCCCCAGCTCTGTCTCTTCCAGGCTCTGTAGATTATAGTCTATGGTACCCCAAGCTCTGGTAGCAGATGGCCCTTCTCTCCTCTCCTCCCACATACTCTCTCCCTTCCCCGCAGATGGAATACTTCGGCACCATCTCTATCGGCTCCCCACCACAGAACTTCACCGTCATCTTTGACACTGGCTCCTCCAACCTCTGGGTCCCTTCTGTCTACTGCAGCAGCCCAGCATGCAGTAAGTGGACCTGGCGATGGTGGGAGCCACTTCTTGGAGGCCAAAGTGGTTCTTCCTTGGGGGTGAGGGCGAGGCTTAGGTTCCCTCCACTGGTCTTCCCTGCGATACCAGCTTCCCTCCCTATCTCTATTTGGTCAGAGATGAAAAGTAACTACTAGTCAAGATAACAACTTTCATACTAGTCAGAATTAATGCAGAGAAAATTAGCCACCAAGAAGAGAAATCTTTGCCTTGGTGACTCACTTCCTTTGGAGCACACAAAGAAACAGGGGGAAAGTTCCTTCGGTCTGTGCCTGAGCAGGTAGGTAGAGTTCTAAGGCAGACTGCACCTGCTTCAAGGAGGCCTGGTGGCCTGCCTCCCACAGAGGTGGGGCTGCTGGGGCACAGTGGCCTGGGTGTGTCCATTTGGCCAGAGGTAATGTGGAGGTTAAGTAGAGATTGGGAACAGAAGCCCTACACAGAGAAGGATTGTTCTGTGTGGGATACAGCCCAGAGACAGAAGCTCTGTGGAAAGCCTGAAACTAGACATCTTCAACGTTAGGTGAAGAGTTAGGAGTAATTTCCTAGAAACGTTCGCCCACAAGTTTTCTGGGAAGGCCAAGCTCTGACCCACGCTGATGACGGAGACTGTTGCTGGCGCCTGGTGAAACAGCGCTTCTCTTGTGTCTGTGAGGTCACTGTGAGCAACCAGGCTTGCCCAGAGACAGTTATTTGGTTAGGACACACCTGTGGCTAGAGAGAACACAGTAACTCACTAGTAAAAGGCCATGGCAGGGCCTTTTCAAGAACCCCCATCTTCTACTTCGCGTGGGGAGCTGAGGGAACTCACTCTGCTTCTGTGGGGCACGGATAGAAGCAGTGAGCAGTGTTCTTGTTTTCCAGAGACACACCCGGTGTTCCACCCCTCCCAGTCCAGCACATACAGGGAAATAGGGACTACTTTCTCCATCCAGTATGGTACTGGGAGCCTGACGGGAATCATCGGAGCTGACCAAGTCTCTGTGAGTGCAGTTCCTCCATCTTTGCTCTCTTGCCCAAGCACTAGGCACAGGGGTAGCAGGAAATGATTCAGAGGTCTCAGAGGCATAATTTCAGCTCTGCCTCAGGAGGAGGTAGACAAGGCTAGCTTCTAGGGCAAGGGAGCAACCCCTCCAACCCAGAGATGAACAATGGCCAGTCTTTTGGGCATGCTGAGCTACAGGGAGCTACATGGAACTTCCTTCGGGAAACGATGGCCAGGGCACAATGCATGGTGTCAGAACTGGATCTCCAACCCCTGGACGCTGAGATAAGAGCAGGCTGTCATCTTGAAAGAAAAGAGCCAGTGAGCAAGCTGGGCTCCATTAGTGAAATCAGAAGGTATGAGGCAGGGATCCAACCACAGAGAAGGGTCCAGGTGACAAAGCCCCAAGGTCTAGGACCCGCTCCTTTGACTCCCCCGACCAAAGGGCCGGTGGGTCCCTGATTTGTGGGACTCAGACTAAGGTGAGGGCAGGGAAGCAGAGGAGTCCTGGTCCTGCCTGGACACTTTATGCAAGTGTGGGGCCTAGGCCTTGGGAGGAATAGAGGCTGACCCACCCTGAGGAGGATTGTTCTAGTTCAAGCATGATCCTAAGGTCAGTAAAGCTCGGTCTTCATATACATCCTTTCAAAAACCTGAGGATGGGACATATTATCAAGTAAAAAAGGGCCAACTAGCAGAAAACTCTTTCCCACCCCACCCCCCAAACCTAAGCTCTTTACCGAGCTGGCCATCAAATACTGTAAAGCAAAGTGAGTGCATCTCCAGTCTTAATTACTTTTTTTAGGATAACAAGTCTCCTTATAAAGCCAGATGTGGTGACAGGCACTCAGGTTCAGCAGCAGGAGACGAATCTCTGAGTTTGAGGCCAGCCTGGTCTGCATAGTGAGCTCCAGACCAACCGGGTGTACATAGTGAGATCCTGTCTCAAAAAAAAAAAAAAAGTTTCAGTAACATCTTCTTATCAGAAAAATGCCTTCTACATAAAATTTTATATAGATAAAGCAGAATTTTCTATTGGAATTGTATATGCCTATGTAAATATAGTATATGTATATGTTTGTGTTTTGGGGGGGGCAGGTCTCACAGTGAGCTGAGTCTCACCTAGAACGTGTGATCCTCTCGCTGGGTGCTGAGTTGCTACCTGTTGAGCGTTGAGATTACAGGCAAATGCTACCATGCCCAAATAGATGCCGAAGTTCTCACAAAAAATGAGATCCTGTGACGTACAAAAGGATCATAAATTTCAACCAAGAATCATTCTTCCTAGGAGTTTGTCATTCGGGAGAATAAAAACAAACAAACAAAAAACAATACAATCATCTAGATGGGTAAAATTCAACATGTATTCATAACTTTAAAAAACTCTTAACAAACCAGGAACATAAAGTAACTTCTTTAGTCTACCAAAGAATACCCACGGGGCTATTCTTCCAGAGGACCTGGGTTCGATTCCCAGCACCCACATGGCAGCTCACAACTGTCTGTAACTCCAGTTCCAGGGGATCTGGTATCCTTACACAGATATACATGCATATAAAACAGCAATGCACATAAAATAAATCAATCTTTGAAAAAAAGAAGAAGAATGTCCACAAGCCAACCATGGTGGTGCACACATATACCTCAGTACCTGGGAGCCTGGAGCAGGAAGACTGCAAGTTTGAGGTTAATTTAGGCTCCACAGAAGCCCACAGCAGAGCTTATACTTAACAGTGAATTTTTGAAAGACTTATCCCTGAGATTAGGAATGAGAAAGCCTTTCTGTCCACCCTTTCTGTTCAGCACTGTGCTGAAGACCATTGTCAATGCAGTAAGACAAGAAAAGAAAAAGAAACAAAGGGCATTAAAATTTGGAAGGAGCTGGGAGGTAGTGGCACACACCTTTAATCCCAGTGCTTGGGAGGCAGAGGCAGGAGGATCTCTGTGAGTTGTAGGCCAGCTTGATCTAGCTCAGTACAGAGCAGTGCCCTCCACATGCGCTGTGGCATGCATGCAACCACGCTCACGGACATCACACACACAAAAGAAAATGACATTGTCTAAAAAATATGTTTAACTCTGTTTCCCATCAAAACTCTTCTATCTCCCCAGCCCCCTGGGCCTCACCCCAACTCAAGTATTCTATTATACCAAGCCACTTCATGACCTCTCCTTTCTTGGCCTCGGACCCACTTTTACATTTTCAAAGCCTGGTTAACAAGTAATCACACAATATATCATCCAAACTAAGGCCATATGGAGTCTAATGAGGGTATCGACCAACTGGGACTCTCAGAATATCAGTAATGGAAACATTGGTACGACCAAGGACCTTTGCTCAGAGAGAATACTTATATGCGCTGGGATCTAGCGGTTTACTCCAAGGCATATATCCAACGAAAATATGTACATGTGTTCACCAAAGGACGTACACACAAACCACCATTAGCGATAACCAAACATAGGAAGCAACACGGATAGCCAACCTCGGCATAAGGGATCAGTTACAGTAACATATTCAAACCCTGGATCAGTAATGAGAACAAAACAGTTACAACAGCCCGTGGCAAGCACAGCGCTGCGTAAACAGAGTCATAGTAGGAAATTCCCTTTATGCCGAATTAAAGACAGATAAACTAATGCTGTTTGGGAGCCAGGTCCCTCTTGAGTAGGAGGGATACAATGATTGACAGGATACACGAGAGGGCTGCTGGGACTTTGGAATGACCGATCTTATTTCAAGAGGGCTAATGGGCATGTATAGTGTGTGGACTGTTATTAAAGTAGACATTCATATTTTCTGCGTTGTATTATATTTCAGTTTTTGAAGTCACATGAAGAAGTTACACGAGTGGGATTATAGTCAAACTTTCTGTGCCTATTTACCAAGGAAAGTTGAGAAAGGAAGAATTAGGTCTAGACTGAATGGGGAGCCGGAGATCTGAGACCCTCTTCCAATAAAGCTTCGCGCAATTCTCCCTTCAGGTGGAAGGGCTGACTGTGGTGGGCCAGCAGTTTGGAGAAAGTGTCAAGGAGCCTGGCCAGACCTTTGTGAATGCAGAGTTTGATGGGATCCTGGGCCTGGGATACCCCTCACTGGCTGCTGGAGGCATAACCCCGGTGTTTGACAACATGATGGCCCAGAACCTTGTGGATCTGCCTATGTTTTCTGTCTACTTGAGCAGGTGAGGCCAGTCAAGTCCCCCAGGTCAGGTCAGTGATGGCTACAGGCAGATGGATGGCACACGAGTCTTCACGGGTCTAAGACCGGCCTTGATTCTCTTGCTTGGTCCTATGGTCTATGATCTTGAGCAAAACACTTAAGCTCTCTGGATTTTGAGGGAATATGGTTTGGTTCCTAAAGGAGTTGTGACAAGCACTTTGTAAACTACCACTGTGAGTTGAATTTCTGGACCCTTGTGATTGGTTACTGATTTATATGGTGTGATGGTAGACACCAAAACACAATGAAACAAGGTTAATCTCTGTGGTTGGGAGAAAAGGGGGAAAGTTATCCAATAAGATGACATCAAAAATAAACTGTACATTAATGGATAAGAAGAAAAATGTGGTGTAATCAGACAGTGGAACAGTGATTCTCAACTTGTGACTCACGACTCATTTGTGGTTGAATGACCCTTTCACAGGGGTCGCCTAAGACCATCTGCATATCAGATATTTACATTACAATTACAATTGTAATTACAAAATTATAGTTATGAAGTAGCAACAAAGATAATTTTCTGGTTGGGGGTCACCTCAACATGAGGAACTATATTAAAGGGTCACAGCACTAGGAAGGCTGAGAACCATTGCAGTCAGATATTATTTGGTCTTTAAAAGGAAAGAGACTGAGGGATGCAGTATGGCGGTAGAGGACCTGCCTAGATTTCCACAAGGCCCCTAGTTCAATCCCCACTGCCTCACAGAAAGTTTCTGACACATGCTAGAACATGGATTAAACTTCAAGACTTATGTTGAGCGAAATAGGCCAGTCACCAATAGGACAGATACGACTCTACTGATACAAGGTACTGAAAGTCAAATTCATAGACAGAAATTACAGAGGTGGTTGCCAAGGGTTGGGGAGAATCTGGTAAAGGGTCTTTGTTTAATGAGTAGATTGTCTCACTTAAACCCAGCGACAATGTTCAGGAGGTTGTCTGCACAGTAATGAAAATCTGAACTGTACATTCAAAAATGATTAAGATGGTTTTATCTTGTATTTGCACTGTTACAACTTTAAAAAAATTCATACACTATAGCTGAGAAGAGCATGAAGCTCACTGCCCCTGGGCTCTTGCCAGGGGTGCTGAGAAGGTTATCTCATTTTCCTCCTTATGTAGAAAGATTTACCTGCCCCACTCGGGTCTGACCTGAGCTCCCCACGTTCCTGCATCGACCCCCCCTTTCTGTGTCCCCTCCCACACGAAGCGTCCTGAACTTGCTCTCTTGGGCTGTGCTGTGTCTCCAGTGTGGCTGCAGCTGGTACCAGGCCCAGGTAGGACTTGGATAGAGGCACACTGTCATGGACACCGCTGTTTCCCCTTGCAGGGCCTCCTGCTCTTTCCCTGCTGAGGAGGTGTACACTGATAGTCAGGAGAAGGTCAACCAGCCTGGACTACGGTCCTACCATCTGCATTGTTTAGTCTCCCAGGGCCTCAGTTTCTCCAAGCAAATACCAGGCTCTGTGAGAGTTCAACAAGATCAATGGTTAGATTTCCAAATCCCAGGACTCACCCCTACCAAGCAGGCTTTCTACCCCTTAGTTACATCCCCAGTCCCCCTACACCTAAAATTCCTTCAGACATGTGCTCCCTCCCCACTGCCACTCTGCCCTGAAGCACCCAAGCTTTGTGTCTTTCTGCTCCTTTTCCACCTGGAAACCCCCTTCGCCTCCAGAATCCTACTGAACCCCAGCATATAACTTGAGAAATAAATACCAATGAAAATTAACCAATAGTCAAGCTCCAATAAGACATATTGCTTTCAAATTAGCTTCTCCACCTTAACACAGAGCGATGAATACTATGGAAACCTTCACACCCAGGAAGGTTCTGACCTCAGATCTACAGTTCTGGTGCTCCCTACCTCCTGACCCTTTTATCCGGACATTGGACAGACTGGTTCCTATCTTTGGTCCCTAGGTAGTTCCTGCCTGCCTGGGTACAAGATGTGAGTGCTAGACATACAGAAAATGGCCTTCACTGACCTCCCCCTAGTGTGTACAGTGGCCCTTGACAATGTGCCTTTCTCTCGCTATGTAGTGACCCACAAGGTGGCTCAGGCAGTGAGCTGACTTTCGGAGGTTATGACTCCTCCCATTTCTCTGGGAGCCTCAACTGGATCCCCGTCACCAAGCAAGGCTACTGGCAGATTGCACTAGATGGGTGAGTATCCTCCATGCAGTGGCTATGGTAGAAAGGAAGAGCTCACAACAGCCATAGCTCAAATTGGTTTAACTAAATGACGCTGCCAGGCACTAGAGCAGGTGCTAGGACCTGCCTTCTGACCAGAGGTATGGAAACACATGGGGGGGGGGGGGGGGGACAAAAGGAGTGGCTTCCTTCTGTTTACATTCAGCAGGCTTTCCTCTAGCTCACGTGGCTAGCTACCCTTGTGTTTGCACAGCCTTAAAAATACATGAGGCAAGGACTTAGTGACATGGGGAACGTGGGAGTGGCTTGGACTCAGATTTTTGCTTTCTTGAAGCTTGCATAGAAGATGAGATGTGGTCCGAAGTGACCACCACACAAAGTGGATGTAGTCAGTGCTCTGAGATTCACCGAGATGGCCAGCAAACAGAGCGAGAGTCTCTTTCTGAAGACTGCTCAGGGTTTTGTGGAGGCAATGGCTCTGAAATTGAGCCTTGAAATACATGCAGGGGCGTGGAGCAAATGGGGAAGTAGGGCTGCATACCTGTTATACAGCTAGCACCGTGCCAGACAAGGTGGGGAATTCAGGGAGAACAATCTAGTTTCTGTTCCTGAGATGTCCGGATAAAAAGTAAAGCAGATCCAACGCTCACTTCCATCACAGGCTATTGATACTATTCAGACTGTGGAGATTTACCTATTTGTCCTCATGACACCATATTAAGGAATCCCTGTTTTTGAGACAGGACCTTGCCATGTAGCCCCAGTTGACCTGGAATGCTTAGAACCTATTGCCTCGGCCTCCTACATGCTGGGTTAAAGGGGCTCCCCCACCATGCCCAGCTCCTGAGCCACAGTTCTGAGTAAAAGCAGAGTACAATAAAAAACACATGAAGGGGTGTGTGTGTGTGTGTGTGTGTGTACACGCGCGCGCGCGCGCACTCACTTGGTCAAGAAGTACATTTCCTATTGTGAATTTCAGTAAAAAAAAACAAGTTGAGCTGGGCAATGGTGGCTCATGCCTTTAATCCCAGCACCTGGGAGGCAGAGGCAGGTGGATCTCTGAATTCAAGGCCAGCCTGGTCTACAGAATGAGTTCTGGGACAGCCAGAGTCACAACAGAGAAACCCTGTCTAGAAAAACTAAAAAGAAAGAAAGAAAGAAAGAAAGAAAGAAAGAAAGAAAGAAAGAAAGAAAGAAAGAAAGAAAGAAAGGAAGGAAGGAAGGAAGGAAGGAAGGAAGGAAGGGAAGGAAGGAAGGAAGGGAAAGGAAAGAGAAAAGCAAGTTGAGTCAGTATAATGACTCATGCCTAAAATCCCAGCACTTATGAAGCTGAAACAGGAGGGTTGCTATGAGTTTGAGACTAGTCTGGACAGGACAAAACCCTGTCTTTAAAAAGAGGCAAACTGGCTAGGCATGGTGGTGCACGCCTTTAATCCCACTACCTAGGAGGCAGAGGCAGGTGAATTTCTTTGAATTCAAGTCCAGCTTGGTTTACATAGTAAGTTCCAGAGCAGTCGAAGTGATGAGAGACCCTGTCTCGAACAAACACACTAGTTGAAGAACACTTCTGTGGTAGGAGAGACCAGAAAGGATAGCATTATTGAGTCCTGGTGTGGTAAAAAGCCCCATAGTGAGCAAGAATTGTCAAGGACCAGGTGCTAACTGTGGGACCATGGGGCCCTCTGTCCTCAGAATCCAGGTGGGAGACACTGTGATGTTCTGCTCTGACGGTTGCCAGGCCATTGTGGACACAGGGACCTCCCTCATCACTGGCCCCTCCCTCAAAATCAAACAGCTTCAAGAGGCCATTGGGGCCACACCCATGGATGGAGAAGTGAGTGTCTGCCTAGGGGTGAGGGTGGTATAGGAGGGCCTGTTCTTCTCTGGGGAGAGAGCTGTCTCTGAGTTGACCCTTCTCCGTTTTAGTACGCTGTGGATTGTGCCACCCTCAACACAATGCCTAACGTCGTCTTCCTCATCAACGGGGTTTCATACACGCTCAGCCCAACGGCCTACATCCTGCCGGTAAGGGATGTTTCCTTATTCTGTGAGTCACAGTGTCCACCCCATGAGCCTGCCACTTCCCCCTTCAAAGTCACCCACACAAGGCCACACTACTCCAAGCCCCCTCCCGCCTAGTCCTGAATGATGTGGCATTCTCTGAGAGAGATGAAGCTGCCTGTGGTAGAAACTTCTGGACTTACTTCTAGTTTCCAGTTCTGCCATGAAGCAGTAGTTATTTAGGTTCAAGACATTTGAGGGGGGCTTCTGATACTGCCAAAAGGGATTTATCACAAACACATCAATCCTGCCCCCTACCCATGTGCAAACTAGAGATGTTGCTATCTTGTTTTATAGGGAAGAACGCTGGGATTTCTGAGAGTTAAATAAATGGTTCAGATAGGAGCTGCTGGGGCTGGAGAGCTGGCTCAGTAGTTAAGAATACTTGCTGCTCTGCCAAAGTGGGGTTGCCTGCACCCACTTTGTGTGGCTCACAAATTACCCGTAACTCCAACTCCAGGAAATCCAATGCTGTCTTCTGATCTTTGTGGGACACACACATGTATGTGCACAGATACATACTGCACGCTCACGCACACATGCATGCACACATGTGCACGCACACACACAAATAATTTTTTAAAGAGTAACACACACAAATCATAATTTTTTTAATTAAAAAAAAAAGGTATGAACTTCTTGGGGAGGGGCAACATTCAAATGTGTCTTTTATTGCAGTGATTCCCGAGTTCCCCGGGTGAGGTAGAGGCAAAAATACTGGGTGTTTGGAAATCTATGGCCGGTCGCTTCACATCCCCTGGGCCTGGGTTTTGATGTCACATTCTTTGGCAACACACTTTAACATGTTGATCTTTAACCAGAGTCACCCTTGGCATCAAGGACCATATCAGCATTGAGGTGCTAAGGTGGAGGGTGACCTTCACCTTATCTTTCCCAAATACAAACAGACTTCGAAGCGAACTCTAGCATTTGCTCTAAAGCATAGCTTTGTGGTAACCCTCCCAAGCTCTTGGACTACTCTGGAGCAGCCTCTGCAGACACCACGCTAAGAGCAAGCCACACAAGGAGACTGAGCCCTGCTCACCAGTCTCCACTCCCGTGGCCGACTCTAACACCTGTACTCTCCCACTTTAGTCCCTCAAGAGGCCCTGCTTGTACCCATACCCTGCCCTATACCCAACATGGTACTGAGATCCTTTTCTCCTGCCAGATTTCAATCAGGGTGATGCCCAGCAGCCGAGGATGCTGAAATAGCTTTAAAATTTACCTTCATCCTCTCACGAAGCTGTCTGAGTCCTCTGTGATTTTTTTTTCCCACCCTTTCATCAGCAACTTTGAGTTCACTTAGTTTTTTGAGAAGACCACACCTGCCTGGTAGAACTCAAATCTTTGCTAAACTGAAAAATAAGATTGGGAGACAGGAGGAGTGGCAGTGTGCAAGCAGGAGGCAGAGACAGGATCGTGAGTTCTGGACAACAGAGGTTACACAGTGCTCAAAAAAAAAAAGACTGGGGGAGCTCAGACTCCCTTCATAGAACAATGGATGTACACTTGCCTGTGCCTAAAAAAGCCCACTCAAATGACCTTCTCAGATGTCAAGAAGGAAGTAGTGATGGATGGCTCTTGTAAAAATTAAGTTGAGCTCTGCTTGAAAGTAAAGAAGATTGGATTTAGAGCAATGCACTCGAACATCAACCTTTACATTAAGGTCTCTTTGGTTCTGGTTGTAAACTGATGGCAGGGTGTGGCTGTAAAAACACAGTTCTCAGAACTGTAGAACACAGATTGAACAAACATGCACCATACTGAGCAAGCTGGAATATGACCATGAACAAGAGAAAGACCCCACCAGCCACAACGGTGGCCCTCACCATTCGGCCATTTGGTGCCAGCCAGCAATCACCACTCAGTTCAGCTTCGGGGACCACTTCCCCAGCCCCCCACCCCCCCACCCCCGTCTGCTACTAAGTGCTTCTTTTGGCCCTAGGACTTAGTGGATGGAATGCAGTTCTGCGGCAGCGGCTTTCAAGGACTTGACATTTCTCCTCCAGCTGGTCCCCTCTGGATCCTGGGAGACGTCTTCATTCGACAGTTTTACGTAGTCTTTGATCGTGGAAATAACCAAGTGGGACTGGCCCTCTCAGTCCCCTAGATAGGGATGTGTATGTATGGATACCTGATACTCCTTTAACCTGTTAGATCTCTTTATATCTATCAAAAAGTCATTTCCCACAGAACGCAGCCATCCCAGAGTATTCAGACTAAACACAGCCTCCCACACTCTGCGTGCACACACCACCTCTACCACCACGGTGATGGAAGAACGAGGTTCTGTCTATAGTCTTGTTTTTTGTTGACTTTCTATTATGGAAATAACGATACCCAAACACAAGCAGATGTGATGGCAAGAGAAGTGCCCGTACACTCTACCCCACTCCACCTTCCCACACGTGGCCTGACCCCTCTCTCTTCTCTCTCTCTGGCGCCACACCTCTAGATTTGCGAGCAGATTCTAAACACCATATAATTTTATCCAACGTGTAATATCCTTAAATGCCAGACTTTAAATATCTCTCACCCTCTCGTAAATGTATACCTGTTTTTACGGTTGATTTATTTGTATCAGGATTCAAACCAGATCCACAACTGGGAAGAAAGCATAAATTACATTAGTTTGAACTGTCTCTCAAGTCTATTTTCTTTTATAGAATTTTCCACATTCATAATTTTGTTCATTGGAACCAGGCATGGTAGTACATGCCTAATAATCTCAGCACTCGGGAAGCTGAGGCAGGAGAGTCTCTTCACGTTCAAGGCATCCTGGGTAACAGCAAATTCCGGTCTATCCAGGAACACAGGGCAAGACTTGGTTTCATGAGAAAACAAAAACAAGGAAAAAACATGTGACTGGTTAGAATCTAGAGGTACCACGTGACATGGATCGCTGCACTCATTCTTCCTGTGGCACGGGCTATCCCATCGGGATGGGGGGAATGTGGGTGTCTCTCAGCCAGTCATGTTAAGCTGGATTAGTGGATTTAAGGCTGCAGGCTTCACCATCTAATACAAAGCCCTGTCTTTGAACAGCCACTGATGGTCCTCTTTGAACCCCTCGCAGTGGTTAGGGTCTCCCCAATTCTACTTTTCCCCCCATAAATGTAGCCTTCCTTCATCACCCTCCTGCTCACTGTCAAATATACGTCACACACGAAAGACGGTAAGTACTTGGGGCTTCCCGCCCCACTTTGCTTACCAGCTGTCAGAGTAATGAGCAAGTCCTACAGCAGAGGGTAACAAATGTGAACCTACTGTTCTAACACACTACAGTTATGTGCAATGCTCAAGCTCCAATACCCTGTAAGTCACTTTCTGTGAACTCTCCCAGCCCATCTTCTACACTTCCACCCTATCGGATAGCCTCAACCATGGTTGAGGTTGGAACCAAAGAGTTCCTTGAAGCGTGCCTAGTAAGTTAACCGTGAGTGGAATTGGTTGGTAGACGTCAGACGTGAAGAGGGCGACTCCCGCCGTCTGTCCCGAGGGACTTCCCGTGAAGAAACTGCACCAGAACCCGTCTTCATCTGGAGGCATTACTTGCTTTCCTCTTCCTTTGCTTTTCGCTCCTTTTAAGATGGATTCTACAGTCTTGTCTTATTATAAAATATGTGCAAGTGTTTTGTGACTGTGATTAACTCAGAGTTGTTGGTGAGAACTTATTTTAACCAAAGACAGGGCCAGCAAGATGGCTCGGTGGATAAAGATGCTTGCTCCCCAAGCCTGATTATCTGAGTTCAATCCCCGGAACCCACAAGGTGGAAGGTGAGAAGTGCTCCTTTGAGTTGTCCTCTGACATCCATATTCTTGCCCTGTGGCTGCACATGCGCGCACACACACACACACACACACACACACACACACACACACACACACATTAAATAGACAGATAACTAACTAAATGAATAAACAAATAAATAAATAAATTCTTTTCCCCTCTGGGCACATAAACAGGTATAGTTATTGGTATGCAGTGTTTTCCTTTCTACACATTTCTACAATATGGTCCACATATTCTATAAATAGATGCTTTCCTTTCAAAATATGGAGGATAAGGCAGAGTCAGTGAGTTCAGGGCCAGCAAGCACTATACACACCAAGACACTGTCGAAAAAAAAATTGAGGAGCCAGGGGAAAGAGGGGGACGAGGGGAGAGTCAGGGGATTTTTGACTCTGCAGATAACTCGCTCTTCTAACGTCTCTGCACTTCCATTTATCCCATCCTCTCTCAAGCTCATTTGGTTCTGTGGGGTTTGGTTCAATCCAAACAGTAAGTACTTGGTTTGCGCGAGGCACTAAGTGAGGTACTCTAAGACCTGCAAAGCCACTGCGACAGGCCACACAGGCAGGAGGAGTCAAGGATCCCACCCCAGGCTGAGAGTAGAACATTCGTCAACCTGTATTCACAATTGCATCCCACCCTTCATCATGGGCACGCACATACATATCTTTTGTTTTGTCTGTGTAGATTTTATTCATTTCATTTGTTTTATGAGCTTACTGCCTTGGTGGCTTACTCAGAACAGCTTGTTGTTCTTAACAAACTACCAAAGCGTGAGAGTAGACAGACGGGTCTTAAAGTGAGTTCTGAGCTGGACAAGCTGAGACTGGATTCCCTACCATCCAGGCCGCCACACCTGTTTGCTCACCTGTGAAATGGGCATGGGAATAGGAAGTGCTTCACGAGAGCACGTGAGGACTTCGTGTGTGGTGGTTTGAATGGGAATGACACTCATGGGATCATATGTTTGAATACTGGGTCCCCAGTTGGTGGAACTGACTGGGAAGGATTGAGAGGCGTGGCCTTGTTGGAGGAGGCGTGTCACTTGGGGTGGGTTTCGAGATTTCAAAAGCCCACAGTCTTCCTACTTAGCTCTTTCTCTCACTGCCTCGTGCTTATAGATGAGATGTAAGCTTTCAGCTACCGCTCCAGCATCATGCCTGCCTGGCTGTTACTATGCTCCCCACCATGATGGCCATGGACTATAGCCCTCTGAAACTGCAAGGCCCCAATAAACTCTTTCTTCCATAAGTTCCTCGATCACGGAGCTTTGTCACAGCTATAGAAAAGTAACTAAGACCATGCCCATCAGCATATGGAAACAGTTAGCTGACTTGCAGGCCTTGGTCCTTACAGTGCAGGCTTTCACCC
The DNA here is from genome assembly GCA_026225945.1 of Cricetomys ansorgei. NCBI lineage: Eukaryota > Metazoa > Chordata > Mammalia > Rodentia > Nesomyidae > Cricetomys > Cricetomys ansorgei. The sequence continues at coordinate 2,662,560 of JAMJFZ010001789.1, forward strand.
GTCGGAGAAACTCTCAGAAAAAGCAGAAGTCCTTGAGACAAAAGGTTTAATAACTTACCCTCTGAATCAAAGCACCCTAAGAGCCAAGTGGGGGACTAGTTTGGGAGCAGCATCCCCACAGGTGCTCTCTTGGGGGGTCATTTCTGCACTAGAGTTCTCTAGAAAGTGCTGACCTGTATAACATGCAGGCAACAGAGGAAGACGCCCGGAAGATTGGCATGCTGCAGGAGCCACACATCGCCTCTGCCGAATAACCAAGGAAAGTGGTGACTCTTCCCTCATCCCAGCCCTGCTAGCTCCGTCACGGAAGTGCTGCTACTGCTGGCCTTCTGTCCCATCCTTCTGAGCTCTGCCTTTTCCCAGAACATCCTGGTACTCTGATCCCACTACTACCCCGGCGCCCATACCACACCAGTGCCTGACTGACAGAGATTTCCGAATGTCGCTAGAATCTCATCCTTCCCCTGCTCCCACTTCCACGCAGTAGCCTCTGGGTACCAAAAGACACCCAGGGTGGAAGGATCCTCAAGAGTGTCTAGGACCTCACCCTGGTTTAACCCCTCTCCATGCACATCAGTCCCCTGAACTTATTGGACCCCCCCCCTATGTCTTCACTTACACGTTCTGCTCTCAGGAGTCCTTCTACCCTTTCCGCCAGATGAGCAGGTCACTCCCCAGAGTGTGAACCATGGTCCACGCCATGGACCACAGAGGAAGCGATGTCCCACAATGCAGCACTCAGGAGGCAGAGAGGCAGGAGGTTCAACCAGCCCAGGTTATGTAGTAATGCACCATTACCACCACCTCTCACCCATCTCAAAATGAACAAGCAGAACTTAGATGGAACTTTCTAGTGCTGAGTATGCACGGCCAAGGTCTCAGCCTGCACTGTGTGCCTTTCTGGTGCCACTTGGAGGCTCTGGCTACTCCCAGGTCACTTCTCTTTAGCTGAACCTGCATGCCTCCTCTCTCACCCTGCGTGCACAGCCTGCCAGTCCTTTGGACTCCAGTTCCAATTCCTTCTTCTTCCCCTTTGGAGCTCCCTACAGCACCACCATCTTCCTCCTCTGAACCTCTTATGCCTTTTCTTAGTCTCTGTCACATTCCCACTGTTGGGATCATACCAGAATACACTTGTGCCTGACCTTCTCAGATTACTGAATGAATTCACTGGGTGTGGCAGGGTGTCTGGTGGGTGGGCATCAAGGCCTCCTTTGCAAGGTGCAAACTTGGCAGCCTTCTCCAGTGCAGTGTGATGGACGAAGGAAAGGGAAGCTACTGACTTCTGATTCCTGTGGATGGGGGAAGTGGGGACTGGAGCCTGATAGCTGGTGTCTTAATTTCCAAAGGTGCTGGAAACAGTTCTGCAAACAGCACCTAAGAGAACACGTTTCAGTATCCTGTTCAGAGGCTGTAAAATCCAGCGGCAGACAGGGCACTTCCAGTACCCCTAAAGGGCCCTCAGCAACAGCAGACCTTGCATCTTCTGCAAGCCCACGTGCCACTGCATCTCTGTAACATATGCCCCACCACCAACTCATTTCCTCTGAGATAAAACCTTCCATCTTAGAGGTGATACATTCCATCCTGCAAGAGATGCTTTCTTTAAGCTCAGGCAGTCAAGAACTCAAAAGCTTCAGGAAGTTCCTGAAACTGACCAGATATACACAATCCCTCCCTTCCAAGGCAGAAATAAGCAGCAAGGACTGCTGACTACTTAGAAGAGGCAGAGAGTAGCCAGGCTGCCTGGATGAGGTGAGACCATCTGAGCTGCCTGTAGGATGTGCAGTGAGCTCCAGGCTCCCAGATTTGTGAGCTGTCACCCATGCTGGGGTGGGCTTTGGTGATGCAGCTGTCTTTGAGTCATTTCTGCTCCTGTAAGTACCCCTCACCCATACCCTTGTAAGTCACCCCAATAAAATTCGCTGGGTTACCAAGTTGCACTCTGGTGGTATCCATACTTTGCTCTGTTGTTGGTTCCCTATTTGAGTAGACATTTGTTCATATCTCTCCAGTAGTCTCCAGTAACAATCACACAACACACACACACACACACACACACACACACACACACACACACACACATACCTACGCAGGCAAAGTTTCTCAGGAAAAAAAAACAGAATAAGTTTTAACCAGGCCCAACTCGGCTTAGCTTCTGAGATCAGATGAGATTGGACACATTCAGGGTAGTATCGGCTTGGGGGGCTTCTAAAGGACAACAGTCCATGGAGCCAAGCAGCCTCTATGAACCAGCAGTTACAAGCACCCTGCCTTGGCTTCCTGAGCAACCAAAGCACCTCAGCTGAGTAAACAGGCTGTAGAATTTCCCTCAAGCTTCCTATATAGAATTCAGTGTGGAAATCATTCAGTCCCTTCTTCCAAGAGTATTTGCAAGATGATACAAGGAAAGAAGCTTCAATTTTCGTTCTACTCAAAGCTCCTTAGTAGGGCTCACACTGGCAGCACGCATGGCCAAGTGTGGGACCCAAGGCTACTCAACCTGCTTTCCAAATGCAAGATTCCATGGCTGGTGGCTGGAAAGCCCAATTGGAGGGGGCTACTGGAACCAGGAAGAACTCTCTGAAAGGACAGTAATCAACAAAGGAATGGGTCTCCAAGGAGACAGAGCCCAATCTGTGGAATGTGGAGAGCATCAAACACACCTTGAGGGAACCTCTTTAGGTCTGGGGGAATTCATGTCTAAACTCGCTCCATCTGCCAACTATACTTACCCAAGGCGTGTTCTGTGACAGTGAAACAGGATGCTCTAAGGAACCAACCGTGTGCTAACAGCATTTAAATTACTGTTTTCTAAGTGTCCAGGTTGCACCTCACAACCTAACCAGAGAGGCCCAGGGTGGGGTGAGGGATACCAGGACAAGCCTTACCTCTTACAAGCCTGATGTGGTGTGTGTATGTGTGTGTGTGTGTGTGTGTGTGTGTGTGTGTATGGTGAGTCTATACTATGTGAGTGGAGTCAAGGGTGTGGATGGTATAGGGTGTGTGGTGGGGAATGAGGCATGCTTAGTGTGTGCATAGAGTGTGGCACAGGGGTGTGTGTGTGTGTGTGTGTGTGTGTGTGTGTGCAAAGTATATGTCTGCTATGCATGTGTAGTGTGGTGGGGTGTGGAATACATGTATATGTGCATATTCTCTCTCTCTCTCTCTCTCTCTCTGTGTGTGTGTGTGTGCAAAGTATATGTCTGCTATGCATGTGTAGTGTGGTGGGGTGTGGAATATATGTATATGTGCATATTCTGTGTGTGTGTGTGTGTGTGTGTGTGCAAAGTATATGTCTGCTATGCATGTGTAGTGTGGTGGGGTGTGGAATATATGTATATGTGCATATTATGTGTATGCGTATGTTGGGATGAGGGCCTAAAACAGAACCTCTTCCAACCTCACTGGTTCCCTGGTAGCTGGAACAAATCTGCTCCACAAGTGCCTGGAAAACAACAAAGGGCTCCTTTACTGGGACTCCCACAAACAGAGGCAGATGTTCCTACAAGCCCTTAAATTGGACACGACACCTGGCAGGCCCTCTGTCCAAAAATTCCCCCAACTCAAGCCTGCCATTCCTCATGCCCTTGGACCAGAGTCCTTATGAACATGCAATTCCTGGTGCCCCGATCCAGGCAGCTCTGAAGCCTAGCTGCCCTAATCCACTCCACCCCCTCCACCCACACAGCTGAGGTCACCCTGGCCCTGCCCCTTTTGCAACTTTCCCAAGTCTGTGCACAGAGAGAGAGAAGGAAAACTCAGAGGGAAGTGGCCTCTCACCAAACCCTTTTACGTCCTCAATACTGGCCAGATTGAAACTGCCACTCCGCAAAGAGGTGCCCAGACCCAGAACTCCCACCTGTGTGAGGTGAGTGCTTCCCAGCTGTGGCTATAAGTGTCCTGGCAGCCAGCCTCCATCCTCCCACGTGCCCAGCAGCTCTGGAACTGTTCGGGTGTTGGTGAAGAGAGTAGGAACGGGGTGCAAGGATGAGGCTAAGAATCTGGTAGGTGCCGGGTTTTAATCTAGCCCAAAGACCCCAGCGCTGCAGAAAGTTTCTGGGTGTGGTTGAAGAAAGACTTTCCCCTCCTACTTTCGGAGAACTGGGGCCCAGTGTGGGGAATCTGCAGAGGCAGCAATGCCAGAGGAGATACAGCAGCTCAGTCAGAGGAGGATGGTGCTGCCACCCTAGACCGGCAGGGCCTGCCAGAAACTGGAGCCCTCCAGGAGGGCTGGGTCCTGTGGGCGCTTGGTGTCTCCTTGGCAAATGGTCAGGGTACCTTTTGGGGTGAAGATGTGGGGGCCATCAGAGAAATATGAGCTCCCAAAATAGGAAAACACCACTCTTGTTTTAAGCTGCAAGTATTTATCCTGGCAAAGAGCTACAGAGCATGAGCCAGTGAGCAGAGCTGGAGAGATCTGGGTTCTACTCTAAGCTGGGTACTCACCTAGTGTATCCCCTCCTCCCTCTCTCTGTGATGTGTGTGTATGGTGTATCATGTGTTCCGTGTACATGATGGGTGTGCATGCTAACCACAGCATATGTGTGGAGGTCAGAGGACAACTTTGTGAAGTAGGTTCCCTCCTCCCACCTTTACATGCGTTCTGGAGATCAGATTCAGGTCATCAGGCTTGCATGGCAAGTGCCTTCACCCACTGAGCCATCTCACCAGCCTGCCGACTAGTTTTTGACTCCGTCATCCACTGGGCTACATTAGCATTTTGAAAACTGCAAGTGTTCTATAATTGTTTGGCATTGTGCATTGATAAAAAAAGAAAAGAAAAAAAAAATGGTTTCTTTGTGCTGACTCATCGATCCCCCTACCACAAAGATCTCAAGGAGATAGCAGCCTGTGAGTAGTCCGTGAGTTCTCGGACACACACCGCAGTACCGCGCGGCAGGTACGCACCTCCTGGGTGTGTGGATGGGTGGAGAGTGGAGGCACTCCTAGGCGGCAACACGTGGACGCGTTCATCGCTACTCAGGGAAGTGTCTATACCCCTGCATCAGTCAGCTCGCTTCAGGGACAGGACTAGAGAGATGAGCTCTATCCAGGGCACGGGAGCCTTCTGAAACCAGCGCTGTGGGTGTACGGAAGCAGGTTTAGACCTGCAAGGATTTGGGTGGGTGAGGCCGACTGTCAAGTGATCCTGGCAGGCAACAAGGCCTCACGTTTCCCGCAAGAGCCTCACTAAACAGAAAACCTTCACACTCAGCCTGTGAGTCCCACGGTGTTTTGGAATGACCATACTACGGGGTGCTATAGGCAGAAGAGAAGCTACGGGGCAAGACAAGAAGCTGGGGAAGATTGAATACTGGGCAGGGAAACCGGGCCTGCTGCAAAAGTCTCAGCTGACCCTGTTCACTGGTCTCCCTGGCAACTTACGTGGGACCTTATCCAGCACAAGTAAGGCAAGAGACTAGGCTGGGTCCTGGCTGGAGCCAGTGGGATAGGGAGGGAGGCTGGGGAGGTGAAGGCTGAGAACACCAAGAGTTCTTGCAGACTAGTCACAGGCCCCAGTGGTCTGCAGCAGCTCAGTCTTCCCTGCTCTGCAGAGAAGCTTCAGCAAATGGGCAGGGCCTTGGCTTGGCTTTGGCTTGGAAGTGCTAGAGATGTGCTGGGCGCTGGAGAGGAGGTGGTCTGCATCTGGTGTGCTGCTGGTGTGGGCTGGGCTGGCTGGGCAGGTCCTGCATTCCACGCCTGCTACTCACTGTTAAGTAACTACGAAGATGACTCAGCCCTGCTGACAGGGGGATGCCCTGCTTCCCTCTTTGCTGCTGTGAGTCAGCCAGTGAGAGGAAAGAGGCTGAAAATGACATGGTAGCTACAGCCCAGGCATGGGTAGAGGACACAGGAAGACACCTCAGCCAGACACATCATCTGACGCGTGGGGCTGGTCCAGAGAGCCCTCGCTGCTGTCTGCTCCTAAACCAACTCCTCCAACCCCTGGCACTGGGACAGCTCAGCTCGCTCTCTGAACCATTTTTTGCTGTCAGACTCATCAAATGTTTGCCATTTGTGGGACCAGGGGATGTGAGTCTTTGGTGACAGCATACTCCCTGGCACATCTAGAAAGGGGATCAGGACAGTGGATGGAGGGAGAAGTTTCAAGGATCAGAAGAGGCAAGTGAAACCCAAAGGGAAGATTTCAGCACACACACACCCCAACCCAGGTCCTGGTGTTGCAGAAGAATTGAGCGTTTTTGCGGGTGGCTCCTAGGAAAAACCTACCCGCAGAGAGAGGAGCAAGCACTCTGGGCATGTCTGGCTGTTTCCCATGAGCCTAGCATCGCCCAGTGCTTAGTGGCATTGAGGTTCTTCAGCACTATGCATAATTCACACTTGTAGCTTGAAATCAGCCATAGTAGACATGTTTACATTCCTCAAAAAGGGCAACCATTGCACATCAGGTCTCAGGACTTCCTCTACCAAACCCCACCCCACAAAGTTGTTAAACTGGATATCTGGATCTTTACCAACTTTGGGATCCCGTTATATTATCACAAGATGGCGCATGCCATCTGCAGAGGAAGCCACAGCCATAAATGATGTCCATCTTATCTAGGATGGAATAGAGACTCCAAGGCTAGTAATACTCAAGGCTCAAGGTCACAGACGGGTAGATTAGAGAAGAGTGAGGTCTCTCTGACCCTAAAAGTCATGGTCATCGCCTGGCATGAGGCAGCCTCTCTCTACCCCTAATCACAGTGATTCATCCAAATGGGAACTCACACTCAGATGACTCTGGGCAGCCACCCAGTCACGTGGTCTTTGTAAAGAGAGGTTAAGTCAGGATGGGATTGGGGGAAAAATAGAGGTTAAATCTTTTTCTGATATTTTTAAATTGCACAAATAAGTTAAGATTTCAGAATAAATTTTAAAAATATATACACTTACAATATTCCCCACCTCTCCTTATGCAGTGTGCTTCTATCTGTGTGTTCCCAGGACCTGCACATGTGCAGTGCGGAGCACAGGGACACACTCAGAGGGTTGATGCTTGCTCTTGACAACTGGGATCAATAACACTCTGTTAAATGCTCAAACTGCTTTTTTCCCCTTTTTACCTAAATTACCGTGTGTGTGCTTGTCATCCTTTTAAAATGACCTTTTATTTCAGAATATATATTGGTTGGCATTTGTGTTGTAAGTCTGTTATTAAAAGAGGTCGTGGATTTGAGAGGGAGCGAGGCGGGTTTGGAAGCACGGGGAGGGTTGGAGGAAGGATACAGGTAGGGGGAAATGGTGTAAATATAGTATGTGTGAATGAAAAAAAAACTTAATTACTTTAATTTTTAAAGAAGAAAGTATATCATTGGTGGAGATCCTGGTAGAGCAAATATGTGCTCTGACAGAGGCACAAAGGAGAAGGTGTTTGGTCTCATTTATCTCTTTAAAGGCATGAACACATGGTCTCTTGGCTCAGTGGTACACTTCTACAATCCTAGATCCTTGAGGGTCCGAGACAGGGGATTGCTGGTTTGAGGCCAGTCTGGGGAATGACATGAGACTCCACCTTCAAGAGCCATGAGAGAGTGGCTCTGTGACAGAGTATTTGCCTAGCCGGCTCCAGGCTACAATAATTGTTTCTGATATTAAAAAAATAAAAGCCTAATGCAGTGGTTCTCAACCCCCCTAATGCTGCGACCCCTTAATACAGTTCCTCATGTCATGGTGACCCCCAACCGTAAAATCATTTTCATTGCTACTTCCTAACTGTAATGTTGCTACTGTTATGAATCATGGTGTAAACATCTGATAAGCAGATGGTCTTAGGTGTCCCCTGTGAAAGGGTCGTTCAATCCCCAAAGGGGTCACGACCCACAGGTTGAGAACTGCTGGCCTGGTGTATTAGTACCCCAGTTGCATTCATTATTTATATATCTCATTGTTGTGACGAAATGCCTGGCAAAGCAAGTTAAGGAAATAAGGGCTTATTTAGACTCACAGTTGGAGAAAACGGTCCACCACGGATGGAGAGGGCATCGGGAGGGTGGGGCAGTTGCTCATGCTGCATCTGCAGCCAGGAAGCAGAGGGATGACTGTTGGTGCTCAGTTTGCCTTCTGTTTATTCAGTCCGACATCGTGGACCATGGAAGGACGCGTCCACATTTTGGTGTATTTTGCCACCTCAATTAACTCAGTCTAGAAATTGACTGGCAGATGTGCCCAGAGGTTTGTCTCCCAGGTAATGCTGGATCCTGTGTCAACCATCATATGCAGTCTCTAGAGCTAGAGCTGGACCCAAATCTCAGCTCCAAGCCAGGCTCCCCACTGTGTGTTGTTTGGAACTCCTCAGTTCGCTTCTGGAAACACCTAGTTCTTAGTAAAACAGAGATAATAATAGTGCCAACCCCATAGTTACTTTGTGCGCACTAAAATAGCTAACACTTTGAGATCTTACCACTCTTAAGAGACCTTAATTTGTGCCAGTAGATATATCACAACAACACATCAAGCACAATAGCACACTAATTCATCTAACCCACACAGTGTGCTGTTGTTTACATGCATAGTTCAAAGCTCTCACGCAGTATGGTGCAGTTGTGGGACAGTCACACAGCTAAGTGGGTCTGAGGGCGCTTGTGACCCCAGACTCTCATTCTGAGGAACTGGAAGGAATCTGGCCCCTCCCCTCTGCAGTCGCTGACAGACCACAAGCCATAGCAAAACTCCGCCCTTCCCATAGGTGGGCATACCGTGATTTGGCAATTGCTTACCTAGAGTTGCAATTAAACCCGCATTCCCTGGAAAATGCCCAAAGCACCCCAGGATGCAAATGGGGCTATTCCAGTATCCCTGTCTAACCAATGGCTCCCGTCCCTGGGTACCAAAGACCCTCCCTTACATTTATACCCTATAAATGTAATCACTCTTGCTTTAATAAATGGAGAGACGTTCCTCTGACAACCTCTCCCAAGAATCCAGTTCACTCTCGTCGGCTCTTAGTCCTCCAGTTTGAGACCCGCCTGGATGTATCTGTCTGTCAACCCACCTCGTGGGCGGAGAGAAACCAACAGCACAGTGTCTGACAAATCAATGTCAGTGTATAGAGTGTGATATACCCTGGTAATGGGCATGATCCATTCCCTCCACCTCCACATGATACAGGTCCATTGAAGTGTGGGTCCTCACACACAGCGCCTGACCAGCAACCCAGGTCCCTTGCTCTAATAAGACCCCTTCATCCCTCTGGCTGCCTTTTCCCAGTATGCCTAAGGCTTTGTTGAGCAGAACCTAATCTGAGCCCAGTGCCCCATATGTTCAGGCACACAGACACCAAAGCTTCAAACTCAAGGCACCAAGGTACAGAAGAGCTTTCTCTGGCCTTCCACCCAGACACTAGCTCATCCTTTACTACAGTGTGTGGTGTGACTTGCCCCAACGCCCTCCTCATACACACACACACACACACACACACACACACACACACGCACACACGCACACATACACACGCACACACGCACACATACACAAACACATACATATACACAAACACATACACAAACACACACACATACACAAACACATACACACACATATACACATACACGGTAAGTGTACACCTTGTGGTGCTAGGGATGGAAGCCTTGTTCAAGTTAGGCCAGCATCATAGTAGTAATGAGCCATATTCCCAGTGGAGTGACCCTTCTCTGAGCTCTGCGTTCACTGCAAGGCTATGTTGAGGATCACCTGCTGCACAGAGCGTGGTACAACCCGCTCCGGGGGCTCAGTGAGTGCTGAAGCTTTCCCTTCTGCCTCCATTTCGAAACTCTAACTGCTTTGAAGATGTTGTATTAGTCTTTTAATCTAAGTTAACACACTGTTTCAAAGTGTCAGGAAACAGCATTCCATTGCTCGCAGGCTCCTTCCAAAGAGATAACTGATGTTCAGAGACCCGCCCCTTTCAAAGACTTCCCGGCCACTTCTTGCTTGCCTGCCTTTGTGAGCAAGCAACATTGTTGCAGTGTGCCAGCCCAGGTTAGTACCTCTAGTCCCCTTGCCTTTACATCACCGGGAGATGGGGAATTTTTGTTAAGAGAAGGAGGGAGGTAAGGAAGAGGAGGAGGAAGAGGAGTGGGGAGGAGGAGTGGGGAAGAGGAGGAGGAGGAACGAAATAGGATAGTCATAATCTACCTTAATCTTGCTTCCTCTCCTGAAGCAAATCAATCACCTTTTCCATTCTCCATGCCCAGAATTTTATTTCATTCTCCCCTAGGAAATACCACCCCATCACCACCACATGCCTCACTTCCTCAGGTGCACTATATTGTCCGCACCATACTTTCTGTGTCTTGGGAACACTCTCTGGTGTCACTCGGTCCCTGGTCCTTTTCCCCTGAGGTTTCCTGGAGCGGGTCCTACGTGTTTCATCGTGTGCGCTCCCATCGTCAAGTGCAGGGCTTGCGCGCGTTCTCGTCACAGGAAAGGGGTCCCTTCGTTTATGTTCTGCAGTGCATGTTTTAATTAATTGGATTTAACTATTTTACAATGTATACATTTGGTATTTTGTGGGAGCCGTGTTTGCCCAGCATTTACAGCGCTCTGGATTCAGTTCCTCAACACTGAAAAAAATTCATGAAAGTGTGGTATTAGTTGACACTTAGATGACATTGCGCACATAGTTTAGCAACAACTTTTCACTCCAATCATAGAGCATGACCATTTTCCCACATATAATAAAATACTCAAATACTCCATTTCAATGACTACTAAGTAATTCCCCATGTGTCCTGGCCTAACTACTTCTCTGCTGTTGGGTACTTATAAACAGTGCTGGAAGGACAGTCTCGAAAAAAGTCTTCTCTCGAGTTTCTGGTGATTTTTGTAGGAAAAATTCCTAGAAGCAGAGGTCAGAACTATATTGAGGCTCTCCACACGAGCTGCCAAGTAGCTTTCCAGAAACATGTACGGATTTCACCCCTTCCAGCTGCAGCAAAGAGCCCATCGTTCTGCAAGAGCAGCACCCTTTGGCTGGGGGAGGGGCTCTCTTGCATGGAAAGCCTTCAGGCAGTCCTGACAATGGACCCCTTGTCCTGCCCACCCCATCTGCTCTTCCCACACTGGCCTCCATTCCCGGCTCCGGGCTGTGCCGTGTGTGAGGTCTCTGTTCAGATCTGTCCGGCTGTTTGGCCTCCCCTAGCAGAGCTCCAAGAGTTAAAGGGTGAGTGAGCTGTCAGTCTTGCAAGTTCATTTCCCAGCTTTGTCAGGGAAAGAAAGGGGAGGGTGTGTGTATAGGGTGCTTAGTCACATGTGCCCTTCAGGAGGATGGCCTCGCTGGAGTCCTTAGCCAAGGACAGGGATCCTGATAAACCAGAGGAAAACAGAGCTCAGATGTGAAAGGATTCACAAGACCATGCTATTGTTAGGGTGCAGTGGAGGACAGCTGGGAGGTTAGCCTCAGTGACAGTGGCCACAAGCAAGAATGGCCAGTGTGAACATGACTTCTGTTTCTCCACAGGCTCTGAAGCCCCTCATGAATCCCCGAAAGAAAGTGGACTTGAAACTTATCATCGTTGGCTCACTTGGGTAAGCCAAGCCCGGCCCGCGGGTTCGGTGGAAAACAACCTCAACTTCTCAGTTGAGAACCGAGGCCCGAAGGCCTCCAGGCTGTGCCTCCACCTCCAAGGGACCCATTCTGAGTCAGAGTGACAGCAGAAGTGCATCCTGCTTCAAGGAAGGGAGCTTAGCTGAGAAAAAGAAGCTAGCAGTAAGTCCGTGGTTTGGGTCCAGCTCAGCAGTAACAGGCTATGTAGCCGATCGGCATCTCTGGGTCCTCCCACGGCCTGCCCTGCCCAGCGAAAATCTGAGCGATGTTGTGAGATATTCTGTCTTCTAAACTGCTCATTTGCTTGGTTTCTGATTCTAGGTGCTATTTCTGATCCTTTGCTCCCCAAAGGGTGAGCCCTAGACGGCAAATACTGAAAATTCAGAACCTAAACATCTCTATCCTTGGAAGCCTGAGCCCATCCTAGGGTATATAATCTAGGATGTGGTCCTTCTGTGTGTCCCCGACCCTGAGACACTCATATATCAAAGCCCTTTCTTAAAAGAAAGAAAGAAACAAACAAACAAACAAAGAAAGAAACAAAGAAATACAGGAAGGAAGACAGACAGACAGGAAGGAAGGAAAGAAAGGAAATTAATTCAAAGACTCAAGGGAGGACCGCAGCACAATGGCATGTTACGTCTGAGAACAGCATACATGTAGGTTCGTATGTGTTTACAGGGGTGTGTTTATACACGTGTGGAATTTTTTCCCTTAGTGTAGGCAAGACCTCTCTCCTTCACCAATATGTGCACAAAACATTTTTTGAGGAATACCAGACCACACTGGGGGCCAGCATCCTCTCCAAAATTATCCAGCTGGATGACACAACTCTGAAGCTCCAGGTGAGCAGTCCCTGCTACCTCTTTAATACAAACACACCTGAAAAATCACCCACGTACATCGAAAGGCGAACTCTAAGCCCCGAGGATCTGGAGAGAGATCAGCAAAGTACACCTCATGGGCTAACTCTCGCGTCTTCACTGGAGCACAGACATACCCACTTGTTTACCTACTAGAGCAGAGGTGAACAGTGTAACAGAAACAGATGACCTACAAACACAAAAATATTTACTCTTGGGGCTGGGGTAGCAAATCCTGCCCTGATAGCCTAGGGGAGAAAAATGAGAGGTAAGCGGGTGGTGGAATATAGGGATTGGGGCTGGAGTGCCTGCGTGTGGAAGGGCCACACACACCTAAACCAGTGCTTTCCCCATCCAGATATGAAGCTCTGGGCACGAGACAGCCTTGCTGGGTTTCCCTTCAGCCACTCATCAGAGCCCTGTGGGCCGCTGCTCTTCCTCTCCAGATCTGGGACACGGGCGGTCAAGAGAGGTTCCGTTCCATGGTATCAACATTCTACAAAGGTTCCGATGGCTGTATCCTGGCATTTGACGTTACTGATCCAGAGTCCTTTGAAGCCCTGGATATCTGGAGGGGTGATGTCCTGGCAAAGATTATCCCCACGGAGAACTCATATCCCATGGTGGTGCTTGGGAACAAAATTGATCTGGAAGACAGAAAGGTACTGCTAACTCCTTTGTTGTAGAAGTTTATTTTTAGTTGTTTTTAAAATAATTGTTTTAGGTACTGTTAGGTGAAGGGCTGTCTAGGGTTTGGGCATTTTGTATTGTCTGCAGGTGTTGGATTTACATGGGGAATGTTTAATTGCTTATGATTTGCACGTGGTATCAGTAGAACGCCTGAGGAGTTCCGAATCAGTAAAAACACCTGAGCTCAGATGCTCAGGGTTCTACTGGCAGGATGGCGCTGGCCGTGACAGTGGTTCCCTCTGCTGAGCTCTGGCAGGGTTTGCATCTATGAAGATACCTCCTTGTCTTCCATGCCAAACCACCCCGTTGGCACACTACTACACTCCTTCATTCATTCAGTGAGTCATAGGTGCTCTCTTAGGTCTCACACAGAGAGCCGACAGAGTCCTCGCTTCAAGAACTCCACAGCCTAATGGAGACAATTACAGTATAAATAGTAAAAGCAACAATAGTTATAACAATAGTTATACTATAGTTTGGAGATTTGCGGATCACAACCAAAGGGATATCTAAGTCCGGAATAGAGAGTTAGCTTCCTAGAAGAAGTGGGTTCTAGGCTAAGGAAACAGTACGATGTGAACTGAGAGATGGGTAACAGGAAGTAGGAGAGTCAAGACCTCAGAGGTGCCGGGAGTCAGGTCTTGGTAGAATTTGATTTAATTTTGGAACAGTGTTTCTGCTTGGACTCACATAGGGATCTGAAGGTATCGATTCTTGGATCTAAAAGTTTGCTAGGCAATTAATAATTTTTCACAAGTTATACATCTCCAGGATAGTTAATGAGCCCCTTGACTCCTGCTCTGCCCCATGACCGCAGTGGCCCTGCCTGTGAGGGTCACAGCATCACAGGGCTATTGAGTGGAAAGTTCTTTAAACCTCTACTTGCTAGCAGAAAAGGAATAGAGGTTGTTTTAGTTTGTAAAAATTGAGGAGACTATATTTTGTGCCAGCTGAAGCCCAAGTAACACCCAAAGGAGCTGTTAGAACCGCATTCTCTTGGTATTTCTGGTGGAAAAGCATGGTGGGGAACTGAATCATTGTCTCTGAACTCTGTTTTCACAATGGTTCAAACAGAAAACCTCCGGAGAACTGAACCAAAACTCAGCACCATGAAAGTGGACAGGAGTAGGGGGGGGGACGACAAAGGGGGTACTTCCAGCTGCACCCACATGCAGAGAGGCAAGGTCCCTGTTCAAAGAGGAAGATATGTTTGGTTCGGGTGTTCAGAATCTGAGAAGCTTGGAGAGCAACCTCAAGCAGCTAGGGGAGTGGCAAGCTTTGGGGTACCTAAGAACAAAACTTTAGGGGAGACTCTGTGCTGGAAACAAATCCTCAGCCATGTGTGGCCAGTCCAGGCTGGAAACTCAGTGTTGGTCAAGCATCAGTGTTAGGTGGTTTCTTTCCCCACTGGGCCAGCTGCACTGGGAACTTCATTGCCAGCTTTCCGAGCCCACAATGCCCACCTGCTTAGGTCAGAGAGGAGCTCTGGGGTTTAGTCCTGGTTGTAGTGAAGCAGGAAGAATGAGACGTAGTCAGGGAGCAGGACAATTCCTGTCCTGTGGGTCTTGGATGGTGTAGCTCTGTGTTCTCCAGCCTGGCAGGTGTGGTGAGGTCCCTGTTCTGTGTCATTCCTTTGAGCCCTTCGGACGCCCTAACTGGGTGACGTGCCATTGTGCTTTACAGAATCGAGTGTCTTGCACTCGGCTGCTTTTTTCCCTTAACTTCAATCAATCCTCTTAGTAACTCCAATCTGACTGTCCCTCTGTGGAGCCCACACCTAGCTTAGGAATACTCATGCATTCTGGCTATGTTCTAAGGAGCTGGTTCCCCTCCACCT